>FNXX01000014.1:519920-1021287 GCA_900108845.1 Iljinskaea planisiliqua
AAGGATACAAGTGCCTTGTACCACAAACTGGCAAGGTCTTGGTGTCTCGTGATGTGAAGTTCCTAGAACACAAAGGGTACTACACTGAGAGAGATTGGATACTCTCCAGAATCTGGTCCAGTCTCAGTCTGACAGGGCGGCCAACCTCCGGGTCCTCTTTGAGAATCTCGGCATAACCTCCTCCCTCGGCCGGCCCCTCCTTCCCCTCTGAGCCTCCTATGGCAGTTCCCCTTAATCCTGAGGGGGAGAATGATATGGAGGATGATCTGGATCATGATCAAGGTGCACCTGCCATGAATGATGATCAACCGGACGAAGCTACCGCACCGGCCGATGAGGCCACAGTGGGTGATACAGAGAACAACATAGAACCACATGGTCCAGTGGCGGCCGATCAGCCAGTGGTGCTCAGGAGAAGTCAGAGGATAAGGAGAGACCCGTCTAACTGGGTAAACACAAGGGTTTACTACAATTGCCAAGCTGTGGCTCATCCAACTCAGGCAGTATGTTCTCTAGCATACATTCCAGAAGATCACAGGGTGTTCATCAGTGTTCTTGATCAGGAAGAAGTTCCAAGATCGTATGATGAGGCCAAAGAAATCAAAGAACGGAGAGATGCGGTCCAAGAAGAGACCAATGCTATGGAGAGAAACCACACTTGGTATGAGGCCGATTTACCTAAAGGCAAGAAGACTGTGAGCTCTAAATGGGTCTTCACCATCAAGTACAAGAGCAATGGAGAAAATGAAAGGTACAAGGCCAGGCTAGTTGCAAGAGGATTCACTCAGACATATGGGGAAGACTACCGTGATACCTTTGCACCAGTTGCAAAGCTACATACGGTTCGGGTGATCCTGTCCATTGCTACCAACCTGGAATGGGAACTGTGGCAGATGGACGTGAAGAACGCTTTCCTTCAGGGGGAGCTAGAGGAAGAAGTGTACATGACACCTCCACCAGGCCTGAAGGACATTGTGCAACCAGAAAAGGTACTCAGACTAAGGAAGGCAATCTATGGGTTGAAGCAATCTCCAAGGGCATGGTACCGTAAGCTGAGTGTGACTCTCTTGGATCGGGGATTCAACAGATCAGAAGCTGATCATACCCTCTTCACCTTGCAAAGCCATAAAGGTATTATAGTCATTCTCATTTATGTTGATGATATCATCATCTCAGGGAATGACAAGGTAGGTATTCAAGACACCAAATCATATTTAAAATCTGTCTTTGATATTAAGGATCTTGGAGAACTAAAGTACTTCCTTGGGATAGAAGTATGTAGATCAAAGGAGGGTCTCTTCTTGTCCCAAAGGAAGTACACACTTGATCTTTTAAGTGAATCAGGTGTTAAGGAAGGAAGATTAGCTAAAACACCTCTTGAAGATGCTTATAAGGTTCATCAACAACAAGAGCATGAAGAAGATCTACCGTTTGAAGATGCCAAGCTGTACCGAAGATTAGTGGGTAAGCTTATCTATCTCACTCTCACCAGACCTGACCTGTGTTTTGCTGTGAATCAGATTAGCCAACACATGCAAGAACCAAGGGAGTCTCATTGGAGAATGGTGGATCGCATACTGAGGTACTTCAGAGGCTCTCCAGGACAAGGCATTTGGATGGGGTGTAATAGAAGCACAGAAGTGGTTGGCTATTGTGATGCGGATTGGGCTGGTGACCGAGAGGATAGGAGATCAACCACAGGCTATTGTACCTTTGTTGGAGGAAACTTAGTTACCTGGAAAAGCAAGAAACAAAAGGTGGTCGCATGTTCTAGTGTTGAGGCCGAGTACCGGGCTATGAGAAGACTCACGACTGAACTGATGTGGTTGAAGATGCTACTAAAAGACCTAGGAAGAGAAGTCACTATGCCTATCACTATGCATTGTGACAACCAGGCAGCAATTCATATAGCATCCAATTCAGTGTTCCATGAAAGAACTAAGCATATAGAAGTCGATTGTCATAAGGTCAGAGAGCAAATGCAACTTGGAGTCGTCCTGCCCTGCTATACACAGAGCTCTGATCAGCTGGTTGATATCTTTACCAAGTCCGCAGGCCTCAAGACCTGTGAGTTTGCTTATGAGAAGCTCGGCCTCATTGACATCAACCGGCCGGGCCTTGAAGACCCTTGGCCTTGAGACTCACACTCTTTTCCTTATGTACAGCTTTTTCCCATGTGGTTTTGCTTGCTAAGGTTTTTAATGAGGTGTAGACTCACGGCTCCAAGCTTGACCACACTGCTCATGTGGTTAAGCTTGAGGGGGAGTATTAAACCGTGTGATACAAGTCATGGCCAGATCGTGTGAAGCAAGGAACAGGTTGACTTGAAGAACACGACTTAACACTTGCCAAATAATGAAGGAAGAAGTGCAAGAGAACTTCAAACTCTTGTGACCGTTGTTGGTCACAACAAGGAAGAGTCACGTGTGGAGTTAAGGTTCCCAGCCGTTAGGAGCAGTCGCTTTCAGCGACCTGCGACCTTGAACCACTCCCCTTCTCTCTCTTCCTGTCCACACATGTCACTTTCATTCTCTTTGTAGTCTATCCTGTCTTTCTATATATACTCATTGTCGAAACCATTGTAAATACATACTTATGGACTGAGTTCCATTTCTCTTCAATAATATCATCTGTTCTTCATTCTTGCTATCACTCTCTCTCTATTCGAACCTATAGGTTCTTCACCTACTTTCATCTTCTAAAACTTAAAAACCAAGCAGCAATTCATATAGCATCTAACTCAGTGTTCCATGAAAGAACCAAGCATATAGAAGTCGATTGTTATAAGGTCAGAGAGCAAATGCAACTTGGAGTCATCCTGCCCTGCTATACACAGAGCTCTGATCAGCTGGCTGATATCTTTACCAAGTCCGAAAGCCTCAAGACCTGTGAGTTTGCTTATGAGATGCTCGGCCTCATTGATATCAACCGGCCGGGCCTTGAAGACCCTTGGCCGTGAGACTCACACTCTTTTCCTTATGTACAGCTTTTTCCCATGTGATTTTGCTTGCTAAGGTTTTTAATGAGGTGTAGACTCACGGCTCCAAGCTTGACCACACTGCTCATGTGGTTAAGCTTGAGGGGGAGTATTAAACCGTGTGATACAAGTCATAGCCAGATCGTGTGAAGCAAGGAACAGGTTGACTTGGAGAATACGACTCAACACTCGCCAAATAATGAAGGAAGAAGTGCAAGAGGACTTCAAACTCTTGTGACCGTTGTTGGTCACAACAAGGAAGAGTCACGTGTGGAGTTAAGGTTCCCAGCCGTTAGGAGCGGTCGCTTTCAGCAACCTGCGACCTTGAACCACTCCCCTTCTCTCTCTCTCTCCAGCTCTTCCTGTCCACACATGTCACTTTCATTCTCTTTGTAGTCTATCCTGTCTGTCTATATATACTCTATGTCGAAACCATTGTAGACACACACTTATGGACTGAGTTCCATTTCTATTCAATAATATCATCTGTTCTTCATTCTCGCTATCACTCTCTCTATTCGAACCTATAGCTTCTTCATCTGCTTTCATCTTCTAAAACTTACATTTATCTCTCACAGTGAAATCTCAAGAGTTCCAATAGAACAAATCTGTCAAACCAATGAATCTATCCAAACAACCCGAGTAGATGAAGAGGTAGATAGATAGATTGCAAGATTTTTGGTTCTGGATGATTGACCAACCCTTGAAACCGATTTCTCCTGGTTCCTTAAACTCTTTTCTTTTGTGTATTCTCTTTTTTTTTTTTAAATATCAGGCGGCTCACCCAGAGAACAGATAGACAGATAAGAACTTTTTTTTTTGTTTGTTTTTGATTGAAGAAGATGAAGAGGTGAGAAAGATGGATCGAAATAGATACCAAACTTCAAAGTGGGCTCTGATACCACTTGATACGAGGATCAACTCCCTCCCACGGACTACACTCTGAAGTTGGTCTGGATAGACTTTGAACTCGATTGAGCTACTAGCTCTCAAGAACAAAGGAATGGATCGTTAGGTCGCACAAGGGATGCGGAAGGCCCTTGATATTCCAAACCTCAGCAGTCCTAAGATGTGACTCACTTAGACGACCGAAGAGCCCTTGATATTCCAAACCTCAGCAGTCCTAAGATATGACTCACTTAGACGACCGAAGAGGGGTTGTTGTTTGGATATGACTCACCAAGCAACAGGGGTTTGTTCACAAGGAACAACAGAGATTCACTCTCCAAGACAATCGCAATGATCAAACTTAACTTCTTATTGAATCAGTTGTTTTCGAAATACATATATAGTGTTTGTGTTTCAGAAAACGAGACAAGACAGCGCGGAAATCATTACATTAATGAAGTAAAGACTTGACTGAATTGATTCCATGTTGACTGACTCTTCAGTTGATGTGAACACGCGGCCTCTTGAAGCTATCCGAATCGCCCATTTAGGAAGGTCCACCTAAATCTTCGTGAAACCTTACTAAAAGTCGATTTAGGAAGGGGTTCCCGAATCCTTACTGAACCTTACTAAAGTCGTGTGTTGCACATCTTCCTCCTTAAGTTTGAACTGAACATTGGCAGAACTAAGTAAAGAACTTAGCGTTTGAGACAGCTGTTTGGTCTGCGCCCTGGTCATTGCTCCGGCCGGTACTCGCAAAGCGTCCTCAACTTGAAGCTCCACACCGTCTGGTCCATGCTCTTCCACGGCCTTAAGCTCAGCTTCTGGTTCTGGTTCAAGCTCTCCATCTTTGGTGCCATCCATGATCGCATCACTCATGAAAGTACTAGGTGCATTGGTTAAACCAAAAGGCATAACTAACCATTCGTACAACCCTAGCTTAGTTTTGAAAGCGGTTTTCCATTCATCCCCTTCCTTCATCCTAATTTGATGATATCCACTTTTCAAATCAATCTTAGAAAAGATGCATGATCCATGAAGTTCATCCAACATATCATCTAATCTAGGGATGGGGTGTCTATACTTAACTGTGATGTTGTTGATTGCTCTACAATCCACACACATACGCCAACTGCCATCTTTCTTGGGCACAAGGAGAACTGGAACTGCACATGGACTCATGCTTTCTCTGATGTATCCTTTCTCCATGAGCTCATTGATTTGTTTTTGCAGCTCTTTTGTCTCAACAGGATTGGTCCTGTATGCTGGTCTGTTTGGAAGAGAAGCGCCTGGTATGAAATCAATCTGGTGTTCAATGCCTCTGATTGGAGGTAAACCATTCAGGTTTTCATCCGGAAACACATCCCTAAATTCTTGCAAAAGAGATTCAAACTCACTTGGAAGCTCCAGTGCATTGTTAGAAGAAGACATTAGTGTTTCTTTAAAAACTAGCAAAAGCATTGGTTGATTAGAAAACAAAGCTTTCTTGATCTCACTAGTTTTAGCAAAAAATTGGAATGCCTTACTAATTTGGAATCGCTTTCCTTGGATGATTTGGATTCTTGATCTCGCTTGGCTTGCTCTCTTCTTTCTTTTAAAAGTTTTTGATCCTGATGTACCTCTTGTGGTGACAGTGGTGCCAACATAATCTTCTTTCCTTGGTGTTCAAAGGCGTGACGGTTTGTGTACCCATCATGTATGACCCTTTTGTCATATTGCCAAGGCCTTCCTAAAAGAATGTGTCCGGCCTCCATAGGTAGAACGTCGCAAAGGATCTCATCCTTGTATCTTCCAATGGTGATTGGAACTAGGACTTGGTTGCTTACCTTCATCTCTCCTGTTTCATTGAGCCACTGAAGAGAGTATGGCCGAGGGTGTTTCCTCATACTCAAGCCGAGTTTCTTAACCATTGTCTCACTAGCCACGTTGGTACAACTGCCTCCATCCACGATCAGGCTACATACTTTGTCATTGACATAGCATCTAGTGTGAAAGAGGTTCTCTCTCTGCTCATGCTCCTTGGGTTTGAGTTGTGCACTCAAGGTTCTCTTAGTAACCATAAGTTCCCCGTGAGCAGGATAGTTTATTTGCTCTTCCTCAGAATCTGTTTGCGGCTTCTTATCCTCAGATTCTATGTCACCGTTCTCCAGAACAATCATGACTCTCTTGTTGGTGCAATCCTTAGCATAGTGTCCAAGCCCTTCGCATTTGAAGCACCTCATATCCCTGGCTCGTGCAGTAGGAGCTTCCGCCTTTTCCTTGACACTACTAGAGGATGGATTAGTTTTAAAATCAGAAATAGGTTTGGTTAGAGCTTTACCCTTGTCTTGGTAGCTAAGTTTAGCAACCGGTGTGTAAGTTGACTTAGGTAGACTCTTTCTCTTAACCTGCTGCTCAACTAAGATCGCCTTGTGTAGCATCTCTTCTAGGCACTCATACTCTTGCATCTCCAACCTATCTTGGATGTCACGGTTGAGTCCTCCTAGAAATCTAGCCATTGTTGCCTCCGGATCTTCATCAGCATCTGCTTTGATCATTAGCGTCTCCATCTCTTGGAAGTAATCCTCCATGCTCTTAGTTCCTTGAACTAATCTCCTTAGCCTCTGATGCAAGTCTCGGTTGTAGTGGTTGGGCACAAAACGCTTCCTCATGAGAGTGATCATCTCATCCCATGTGGCTACGGGTCTTTCACCTGTTCTCCTCCTGTTGGTCACAATTTGATCCCACCAGTTAATAGCATAACCATAGAACTCAGTTGCGGCCAACCTTACCTTTTTAAGTTTGGAATAGTTCTGGCATTCAAAGGCCAGTTCTATCTCTTTCTCCCACTCTAGGTAAGCATCTGGATCGTTTTTACCATGGAAGGATGGGATTTTTAACTTCAGGCCACCTAGGCTGTCATCTTGTCTTCCCCGGGTCTCTCTAAGCCGTCTTGTCCTTCTTTGGCTGTCACTAGAGGAGTGTTCATAGAACTCTTCATTGGTCCTGGTACGCCTTTGTCTGGTTCGTGACCTTCCAGTTGCTACCTCTGGTGGTGGTCTAGTTTGGGTGTCCTCTTGGACTCGATCAAGTCGAACGTTGATCTCTTCGAGTTCTGATCTCATCATCCTTTTCATTTCTCCCATCAAGGCCCTCATTTGCATTTTAGAAAGGCCAACGTTCTGATTGCTCTCCTGTTCATCATTGCTTGGATCGGACATCTTTCCTACAAACAAGAACAAACAAGTTAAAGAAACAGAAACTCTCCAACGGCCGGTCCAAAGTCTTCAACGGCCGGTTCTCCCTTGTGGATTTTCCTGCAAACACTTAAACAAACGAGTTAATCAAAACCCTCTGCCTCACAAGTGTTTATCCCTCAATGAAAACTCAAGAGTTCCAATAGAACAAATCTGTCAAACCCAATGAATCTATCCAAACAACCCGAGTAGATGAAGAGGTAGATAAACAGATTGCAAGATTTTTTTTGGTTCTGGATGATTGACCAACCCTTGGAACCGATTTCTCCTGGTTCCTTAAACACTTTTCTTTTGTGTATTATCTTTTTTTTTTTTTTGAATCACAGGCGGCTCCACCCAGAGAACAGATAGACAGATAAGAACTTTTTTCTTTTTTTTTTTTAAAGAAGAAGATGAAGAGATGAGAAATATGGATCGAAATAGATACCAAACTTCAAAGTGGGCTCTGATACCACTTGATACGGGGATCAACTCCCTCCCACGGATTACACTCTGAAGTTGGTCTAGATAGACTTTGAACTCAATTGAGCTACTAGCTCTCAAGAACAAAGGAATGGATCGTTAGGTCGCATAAGGGATGCGGAAGGCCCTTGATATTCCAAACCTCAGCAGTCCTAAGATATGACTCACTTAGACGACCGAAGAGGGGTTGTTGTTTGGATATGACTCACCAAGCAACAGGGCTTTGTTCACAACGAACAACAGAGATTCACTCTCCAAGACAATCGCAATGATCAAACTTAAACTTCTTATTCATTCAATGGTTTCCGAAATACATATATAGTGTTTGTGTTTCAGAAAACAAGACAAGACAACACGGAAATCATTACATTAATTGAAGTAAAGACTTGACTCAATTGATTCCATGTTGACTGACTCTTCAACAGATGTGAACACGCGGCCTCTTGATGCTATCCGAATCGCCATTTAGGAAGGTCCACCTAAATCTTCATGAAACCTTACTAAAAAGTCGATTTTAGGAAGGGGTTCTCGAATCCTCTTTGAACCTTACTAAAGTCGTGTGTTGCACATCTTCCTCCTTAAGGTTGAACTGAACATTGGCAGAACTAAGTAAAGAACTTAATGCTTGAGAAAGCTGTCTGGTCCGCGCCCTGGTCATAGCTCCGGCTGGTACTCGCAAAGCGTCCTCAACTTGAAGCTCCCCACCTTCTGGTACATGCTCTTCCATGGCCTTAAGCTCAGCTTCTGGTTCTGGTTCAAGCTCTCCATCCTTGGTGCCATCCATGATCGCATCACAGGGTCAGTACTACCGAACAGACCAGCTTACAGAACCAACCCTGTGGAGACCAAGGAACTTCAGAAGCAAGTGGAAGAGCTGATGAATAAAGGCCACATCAGAGAAAGTCTCAGCCCCTGTGCAGTACCAGTTCTATTGGTTCCTAAGAAAGATGGAACATGGAGGATGTGTGTGGACTGCAGAGCTATCAACAATATCACAGTGAAGTACAGACACCCTATTCCAAGGCTTGATGACATGCTAGATGAGTTATGTGGCTCAACAATCTTCTCTAAAATCGATCTGAAGAGTGGTTACCACCAGATCAGGATGAAGGAAGGGGATGAGTGGAAGACTGCTTTCAAGACCAAGCAAGGCTTGTATGAGTGGCTAGTCATGCCATTTGGTCTCACCAATGCTCCCAGCACCTTCATGCACCTAATGAACCATGCTTTCAGACCATTCATTGGAGTCTTTGTTGTAGTCTACTTTGATGACATCCTCATCTACAGCAAAGGTCTGAGAGAACATCTAGGACACATCCGTCAAGTTCTGGAGGTTCTTCGTTCTCAATCTCTCTTTGCTAACTTTTCTAAGTGTTCATTCTGTACTGCTGAGGTTGTCTTTCTAGGCTTTGTTGTTAGTGCAGAAGGAGTTAAGGTTGATGAAGAGAAAGTTAAAGCAATCAAAGAATGGCCTACACCTAAGAGTATTGGAGAAGTTCGGAGCTTTCATGGGTTAGCAGGGTTCTACAGAAGATTTTTCCCAAACTTTAGCACCCTAGCCGCGCCACTAACTGAAGTCATCAAGAAGGAAGTCGGGTTTAGATGGGAGGACGCACAAGAATGTTGGTTTAAGTGAGGATTGCCTCACATCATAAGAGAAACAACAATCAACTTGTGATTGTGTCCATCATTAACTAAATATGAACTCACTTCAATAACAAAAGATTGCACTAGAGTGAGCCTTAAATCCAGTTTAGCATCACAACAATTAGAGAGTTTGTGATATGATCCTGAAATCGATCCATCAATCAATCAAGGCTTGCAACTTCATGGGCTGGATTCAAAGAAGAAAATATATCATTTGAAGTCCACAGATTATCAAGTGACGACTCATTTTCGAGTTCAAGCTTCAATTGCATTTATTGATGTGTATTTCTCTCTCTTACATGCAGATTGAAGTCAAATTTCGATTTCCTAGAAGCTCTGCATGTTAGGCTCTTAATTTGGACTTAAATGACTTGTAATTTTCTATATAAAGAGACCTCACAATCATGAATAATAATAAGTTTTGTTTTCAGTAAAAATCAGAGAAGTTTCTCTCTTGCAAGATGTGATGTCTTGTAATTTTTGGAACTCCATGTTCATAGTGTGTCATATCTATGTTCATGGCTGGTTTAGACTTATCATAGATCCTTTCACAGATCTTTGTGGCGTCTCTCGATCCATCTCTCTATCCATTCCTTGTTGGTGCGTCATATCCAGCAAGCTGTCGGTCCCCTCTGGTGTGTAATATCCAAGGAATCGATCCACCGGTTAATCAGAAGTTTTCCGCAGCTTCTGTGTTACCATTCAGTCCCCATCTCCTTGTTCTTCATGGCTTCACAGTCTGTTGAACGAAGGCTTATCCCTTTTACCAACTTCAGAGTGCATCATCCTTGGGAGGTTTTCATCAGTTTGTGTGCTTAGAGGAAAAGGATTAGCTCACTTAAGCTAGTGTCTAACATAAATAAGAAAGAGTTTAAGTGATTGTTTAAGTAAGATTGACAAGAAATGGTCTGCCTTAAGGCAGACCCAAACTGTTTAACTTGAACTCTCTACATTGCTAACATTAAGTTAAACAAGAGTAAAGTAGATTAAGCTAAACAAAATTTGATATCAAGACTTGTCTCTTCTCATTTCTGTGTGTGTATTTTACAATGAGGTTACAAGCCTTTAAATAGGCAAAGGTGAGCTAGATTAAGACATAAAACATCCCTTTAATCCTAACAATTCATTTTATGCTTCAATCCTAGCCATTGAATTCAAATAGCTTGTGTGGTCCACTTTGTGGTCCACACCACTTTTGTCTTCTAGTGAAATTGGCTCCAAGATTCAAATTCAAACTCCTTCTTCTAGAAGGTATTTCATGCCACAAACTCCTTTGCGCTTCTTAATGGGCCACACCATTCTTCAACAATCTCATTGGGCCCTTAATGGGCTTGTACGGAAGGCCCATTAAGGAATTGTACGGATGGCCCAACAAGCTTCACCTCCGCCTTGATTTCTTCTTGCACCGGCGGGTAAGTCCTGGTCGCCAGCTTCAACCGCTGGCTCCTATGGTGGTTCATACTTGACCACCACTCTTCTTGTTGTTTCACATAACCTTGCCTTGTTGCACAAGCTTCAATTGCTTGCAACACACTTCATGACTCCACAGCCTTCATTGCTTCTTCTTCACATGTTTGATCATCCTCTTGATGTCTTCATCATGTGTTTAGCTTCTTCTAGGCTGAGTTTATGCTTGACACCTCTCTTCTTCTGCATTTTGATGTGGAGATGCTTGGCCTTTACTTTCTTCGTTTGGCCTTCTCATCTCCTCACTCTAATACCCTCCCTCAAGCTTGGGCGTCGGAAGCCATTGAGACCAGAGGCCAAGCTTGCAACACGCAGATGACTACCTCATTAAAAGCCTCATCATGTAAACCCTCTTTGGGATAAAACCATGATGAGGACAAAAAGAGTATAGCCTCCACGGTGCATTGGGATAGCTATGACCTTGGTTTAATGAACTTGGAACCGGCTCCTCTTTTCATTCCTTAGTCCTTCATGACTTGATGTAAATCCTTTCCTTGTCAACTTGTACTTCTTTGAGGCTCTCATTGGTCTCTTTGAGGCTCTTATGGTCTCCTTTACCCTTAAACAAGTGATAAAGAAGAGGAGATTAAGTTTTGCCATAAGAAATATCAAAGAGAGACTTAACTTAACCAAATGAGGAATATCAAAGTCCTAAAGCAACAGTTAGGAATTCGTAGATAGCAATATCTAGCAAATGGGATTCTAAGGCAATGATTTAATGGAAAACATAATGTAATGAGAGTAGAGTTTAGAAACAGCCTCTATTGGAAGATGGTCTATGAATGGTCCTTTGAATGGACTGAATGAGCTGAAGTCCTTTGTAATGGACTGACTGCGGTTTTGAACACCTTTTTTAGAACCACCAAGTGAATCAATGGAATGGTCCATGATCTGAATGAATGCGGTCCATCTTCATTTGAAACCGCCAACAGAATCAGTGGTTTATTACAACCAACAAACAGGGAGAGAACCAGTCACATCTGAGCTGATCCATCAACTTCCACCCAAAAGGTCTCCATTGGTTCTAACTTCAGTATGTGCTTGCACCTCCAGGCAACAGACTCCTTCTGTCAAGCTGATCCATCGCTTTCCACCAGACTCTTCACACCAGGTTCTTCAAGCTGGGGCAATCGGTTCTAACTTCAGATATGTTCTGTGCCCACACATTTAACTTCATGTCTCAATGAGACTATCATAATATCAATCATTTGAATCTGTGAACTTAGAACATCAAAGACAAAATCAGTGGTGGAACTTCCTAGTGAGGGCACACTCACGCTTGTGGAAGTTCCAGAAGTGCCAAAAAATAAAAGAAAGAAAGAATGCATTAAACATGAGAATGAAAGATCATTGCAAAATGAGAGAGATTAAGCCATTAAGGCAATGAAATCAGAGATTGTGAGCATGTGAAATCAAGATTGAGAGTATGAGAATGAGAGTATAAGTAACCAAACTTAAGAGAGTTTTAGAAGTAACCAGAGTATAATGGTAACTAGAGTATGATGGAGAATAGTGGATAGACAGAGTCTTGCTCTGTTTTGCGGAAGCAATAATCAAGCCATAAGGCTGATCAACAAAAGCATCAGACCATCATGCACAAGCATCCATAATGGCTGAGCCATAGTGTTGGTGAGGCATTCACTTCCCACCAATTTTCATGAACAAGAGAATCAAGGACAACTCACTTCAAGGGAGTTTCCTGCAAGCATTGTAACAAACACATCAAAGAGAACCACCCAAAGGTGGGTTCTGAAGATTCAAACTTAAGTATAAGTATCCAAAGAGTATCAGATGTAACCAAGAGTGTAGTGAGAATGATGGAAGTGTAGTGGAAGATGGTGAGATGGAGAGTATAAGCGGAAGCATCTTCAGTCCATGGCCTTCAAGGTTCCATGGCTGAGCAAAGACATCAAACCACAGATCTAAGGCGTCCATGGTTGATCAACAATGCTGGTGAGGCAATAACTTCTCAGCCAGTCTTTCATTAAATGGATGCAAGGACATGCTCCTTTCAAGAGATTCCTGCAACCTTAACAACAATAATAACTCATTAAGAAATTAGATCACACAAGGGTGATTTCTGTAGAAAAGAACAAGAGTTAATGGAACAAAATTCTTTGTCCATCTACCAAGTTCAAATGCCATAGAGGCCAATAGAAGAAATCCTTTTCACAAATGGTTTGAAAACCTTTTCTTTCAATAAAAACTTGCAAAACAATTTTAAAACAATTTTCTAAGGAATTAAAACCTTTTGAAATGTCTTTACTAAGCCAAGGGTTTATCAAGAACTTATCAAAAATAGTTTTAAAATACTTTCCAGAATTTTTAAAAATACTTTCCAAACCCTTTTCATAAGAGAAATTAATTTCCAAAATATTTTCAAGCTTGTAATAACCAAGCAATAATACTGAAAATAATTTAAAAAATACTCTGGAATATTTGAAAACATTTTTCAAAGACAGAAAATGATCTAAAATATTTTTCAAAAATCAAATCCCCTTTAAAGAGAAATAAAAACAATTTTGGATACAAAAGGGAAAAATCCCCAAAAATCCTTTTTCAAGAGTTTTCAAACTCAAACCCATCTTTTAATCACTCTCCCTCCCTCAAGCATAGATTTTTACAGACTTAACAGTCCAAGCTTATTGAGATAAACAAGAGGAGAGGAATAAAAGAGTTTGAAATCACAATGCAAAAGATTTTATAAATCAATTTTAAGAAATGTTCTCAAGAGAAGGTTTCAATCTTTCTCCCTCCCTCAAGATAGTAATCTTTCAACTATCATAAATAAGATTTGAGGGTATAAATGGAGAATTCATGGATTGAAATACAACACCCATAAAGGTTTGCAACTTGAAAACATAAACAGCTTTTAAAACTGGTTTTGAAACGAAAGCAATTTTGAAACCAAAACATTTGAAATCCTTTTCTTAAAACCATTTTGAAGCAAGAACAAGAACCTATCTCTCTCTCTCATGCTCTGGATGCAAGACATCTTTAAGTCTATCAACAGAGCTTTAACAAGAATAAGAGAGAAGAGAGAATCATTGGTTACAAAGAGTAAAGGAAATGAGTTCATCCCAAGAGCAACTGCTCTGATACCATGTTGGTTTAAGTGAGGATTGCCTCACATCATAAGAGAAACAACAATCAACTTGTGATTGTGTCCATCATTAACTAAATATGAACTCACTTCAATAAGAAACGATTGCACTAGAGTGAGCCTTAAATCCAGTTTAGCATCACAACAATTAGAGAGTTTGTGTGCTTAGAGAAAAAGGATTAGCTCACTTAAGCTAGTGTCTAACATAAATAAGAAAGAGTTTAAGTGATTGTTTAAGTAAGATTGACAAGAAATGGTCTGCCTTAAGGCAGACCCAAACTGTTTAACTTGAACTCTCTACATTGCTAACATTAAGTTAAACAAGAGTAAAGTAGATTAAGCTAAACAAAATTTGATATCAAGACTTGTCTCTTCTCATTTCTGTGTGTGTATTTTACAATGAGGTTACAAGCCTTTAAATAGGCAAAGGGGAGCTAGATTAAGACATAAAACATCCCTTTAATCCTAACCATTCATTTTATACTTCAATCCTAACCCTTGAATTCAAATAGCTTGTGTGGTCCACTTTGTGGTCCACACCACTTTTGTCTTCTAGTGAAATTGGCTCCAAGATTCAAATTCAAACTCCTTCTTCTAGAAGGTATTTCATGCCACAAAATCCTTTGGGCTTCTTAATGGGCCACACCATTCTTCAACAATCTCATTGGGCCCTTAATGGGCTTGTACGGAAGGCCCATTAAGGAATTGTACGGATGGCCCAACAAGCTTCACCTCCGCCTTGATTTCTTCTTGCACCGGCGGGTAAGTCCTGGTCGCCAGCTTCAACCGCTGGCTCCTATGGTGGTTCATACTTGACCACCACTCTTCTTGTTGTTTCACATAACCTTGCCTTGTTGCACAAGCTTCAATTGCTTGCAACACACTTCATGACTCCACAGCCTTCATTGCTTCTTCTTCACATGTTTGATCATCCTCTTGATGTCTTCATCATGTGTTTAGCTTCTTCTAGGCTGAGTTTTTGCTTGACACCTCTCTTCTTCTGCGTTTTGATGTGGAGATGCTTGGCCTTTACTTTCTTCGTTTGGCCTTCTCATCTCCTCACTCTAATAAAGAACAGGCTTTTAAAGCCCTTAAAGAGAAGCTTATCAATGCTCCCCTTTTAGTTCTTTCTGACTTTCTTAAAACATTTGAAATTGAATGTGATGCTTCATGAGTTGGTATTGGTGCTGTGTTGATGCAGGATAGGAAACCAGTGGCATACTTTAGTGAGAAGCTAGGAGAAGCAACCGCCAATTACCCAACCTATGATAAAGAACTATATGCCTTGGTTCGAGCTCTCCAAATATGGCAACACTAGTTGTGGCCCAATGATATGATCCTGAAATCGATTCATCAATCAATCAAGGCTTGCAACTTCATGGGCTGGATTTAAAGAAGAAAATATCTCATTTAAAGCCCACAGATTATCAAGTGAAGACTCATTTTCGAGTTCAAGCTTTAATTACATTTATTGATGTGTATTTCTCTCTCTTACATGCAGATTAGAGTCAAATTTCGATTTCCTAGAAGCTCTGCATGTTAGGCTCTTAATTAGGACTTAAATGACTTGTAATTCTCTATATAAAGAGACCCCACAATCATGAATAATAATAAGTTTTGTTTTCAGTAAAAATCAGAGAAGTTTCTCTCTTGCAAGATGTGATGTCTTGTAATTTTTGGAACTCCATGTTCATGGTGTGTCACATCTATGTTTATGGCTGGTTTAGACTTATCATAGATCCTTTCACAGATCTTTGTGGCGTCTTTCGATCCATCTCTCTATCCATTCCTTGTTGGTGTGTCATATCCATCAAGCTGTTGATCCCCTCTGGTGCGTAATATCCAGAGAATCGATCCGCCGGTTAATCAGGAGTCTTCCGCAGCTTCTGAGTGATCCATTCAATCCACATCTCCTTGTTCTTCGTGGCTTCACAGTCTGTTGAATGAAGGTTTATCGATTTTACTAACTTCAGAGTGCATCATCCTTGGGAGGTTTTCATCAATTGGTATCAGAGCACACTCTGGAGTTCGGTATTCATTTTGTACTCATCCTTCTCATCTCTCCAGCTTCTGTTAGTTAGAGTTCAAGTTATAGTCCTCATTGAAGAGCAAAATTTGAGGACAAATCTTTTTGAAGAGGGAGGGAATGATATGATCCTGAAATTGATCCATCAATCAATCAAGGCTTGCAACTTCATGGACTGGATTTAAAGAAGAAAATATCTTATTTGAAGCCCACAAACTATCAAGTGAAGACTCATTTTGGAGTTCAAGCTTTAATTGCATTTATTGATATGTATTTCTCTCTCTTACATGCAGATTAGAGTCAAATTTCGATTTCCTAGAAGCTCTGCATGTTAGGTTCTTAATTAGGACTTACATGACTTGTAATTCTCTATATAAAGAGCCCCAAAATCATGAATAATAATAAGTTTTGTTTTCAGTAAAAATCAGAGAAGTTTCTCTCTTGCAAGATGTGATGTGATGTCTTGTAATTTTTGGAACTCCATGTTCATGGTGTGTCATATCTATGTTCATGGCTGGTTTAGACTTATCATAGATCCTTTCACAGATCTTTGTGGCGTCTTTCGATCCATCTCTCTATCCATTCCTTGTTGGTGTGTCATATCCATCAAGCTGTTGATTCCCTCTGGTGCGTAATATCCAGAGAATCGATCCGCCGGTTAATCAGGAGTCTTCCGCAGCTTCTGAGTGATCCATTCAATCCACATCTCCTTGTTCTTCGTGGCTTCACAGTCTGTTGAATGAAGGCTTATCGATTTTACTAACTTCAGAGTGCATCATCCTTGGGAGGTTTTCATCAATTGGTATCAGAGCACACTTTGGAGTTCGGTATTCACTATGTAATCATCTTTCTCACCTCTCCATCTTCTGTTAGTTAGATTTCAAGTTATAGTCCTCATTGAAGAGCAAGATTTGAGGACAAATCTTTTTCAAGAGGGAGGGAATGATATGATCCTGCAATCGATCCATCAATCAATCAAGGCTTGCAACTTCATGGGCTGGATTTAAAGAAGAAAATATCTCATTTAAAGCCCACAGATTATCAAGTGAAGACTCATTTTCGAGTTCAAGCTTTAATTGCATTTATTGATGTGTATTTCTCTCTCTTACATGCAGATTAGAGTGAAATTTCGATTTCCTAGAAGCTCTGCATGTTAGGCTCTTAATTAGGACTTAAATGACTTGTAATTCTCTATATAAAGAGCCCCAAAATCATGAATAATAATAAGTTTTGTTTTCAGTAAAAATCAGAGAAGTTTCTCTCTTGCAAGATGTGATGTCTTGTAATTTTTGGAACTCCATGTTCATGGTGTGTCATATCTATGTTTATGGCTGGTTTAGACTTATCATAGATCCTTTCACAGGTCTTTGTGGCGTCTTTCGATCCATCTCTCTATCCATTCCTTGTTGGTGTGTCATATCCATCAAGCTGTTGTTCCCCTCTGGTGCGTAATATCCAGAGAATCGATCCGCCGGTTAATCAGGAGTCTTCCGCAGCTTCTGAGTGATCCATTCAATCCACATCTCCTTGTTCTTCGTGGCTTCACAGTCTGTTGAATGATGGCTTATCGATTTTACTAACTTCAGAGTGCATCATCCTTGGGAGGTTTTCATCAATTGGTATCAGAGCACACTCTGGAGTTCGGTATTCATTCTGTACTCATCCTTCTCATCTCTCCAGCTTCTGTTAGTTAGAGTTAAAGTTATAGTCCTCATTGAAGAGCAAGATTTGAGGACAAATCTTTTTCAAGAGGGAGGGAATGATATGATCCTGAAATCGATCCATCAATCAATCAAGGCTTGCAACTTCATGGGCTGGATTTAAAGAAGAAAATATCTCATTTAAAGCCCACAGATTATCAAGTGAAGACTCATTTCCGAGTTCAAGCTGTAATTGCATTTATTGATGTGTATTTCTCTCTTACATGCAGATTAGAGTAAAATTTCGATTTCCTAGAAGCTCTGCATGTTAGGCTCTTAATTAGGACTTAAATGACTTGTAATTCTCTATATAAAGAGCTCCAAAATTATGAATAATAATAAGTATTGTTTTCAGTAAAAATCAGAGAAGTTTCTCTTTTGCAAGATGTGATGTCTTGTAATTTTTGGAACTCCATGTTCATGGTGTGTCATATCTATGTTCATGGCTGGTTTAGACTTATCATAGATCCTTTCACAGATCTTTGTGGCGTCTTTCGATCCATCTCTCTATCCATTCCTTGTTGGTGTGTCATATCCATCAAGCTGTTGATCCCCTCTGGTGCGTAATATCCAGAGAATCGATCCGCCGGTTAATCAGGAGTCTTCCGCAGCTTCTGAGTGATCCATTCAATCCACATCTCCTTGTTCTTCGTGGCTTCACAGTCTGTTGAATGAAGGCTTATCGATTTTACTAACTTCAGAGTGCATCATCCTTGGGAGGTTTTCATCACCCAAGGAATTTGTCATTCACACAGATCATGAGTCTTTGAAGCACCTTAAAGGACAACAGAAGCTCAATAAAAGACATGCCAGATGGATGGAGTTTATAGATACCTTCCCATACATTATTAAGTACAAGAAAGGTAAGGATAGTGTAGTTGCAGATGCATTATCCAGAAGGTACACACTTGTATCTACCTTGACTTCAAAGTTAGATGGGATAGATCACATAATAGATCTTTATGAAACTGACATTGATTTTGCTGAGAGCTATGGCAAGTGTCATAAGTTTGCTTTTGAAAAGTATCATAGACAGGAAGGATATCTGTTCTATAACAACAGCCTGTGCATACCACGGGGCTCTATCAGAGAGCTTCTAGTAAGAGAAGCTCATGGAAGTGGACTAGCTGGACACTTTGGAGTTGCAAAGACTTTACTTGGACTGCAAGACCACTTCTATTGGCCTAACATGAAGACTGACGTTGAGAGGGTTTGTTCTAGATGTGCTGTTTGTAAAATGGCTAAGAGTAAGGTGCAACCTCACGGTCTGTACACCCCTCTCCCTATTCCTTCTCAACCTTGGACTCATATCTCTATGGACTTTGTGCTTGGCTTACCCCGAACTAGGAATGGTAGAGATTCTATCTTTGTAGTTGTTGACAGGTTCAGCAAGATGGCACACTTCATTGCCAGTCATAAGACAGATGATGTTGTCTGTGTAGCTAACTTGTTTTTCAGGGAAATAGTAAGACTGCATGGAATGCCTCAAGAGATAGTTTCAGACAGGGACACCAAATTTCTAGGACATTTTTGGAGATCCTTATGGGCTAAACTAGGAACAAAGCTTGCATTCTCCACTACATGTCATCCCCAGACTGATGGACAAACAGAGGTGGTGAACAGGACATTGTCTACACTCCTCAGAACTTTGGTTAAAAGCAACATCAAGTCATGGGAAGAGTGCCTACCGCACGTGGAGTTTGCTTATAACCACGCTAAGCACTCTGCATCTCTCTTTTCCCCTTTTGAAATTGTATATGGTTTTAATCCACAATCACCTCTAGACTTGATCCCTTTGCTTTTAAGTGTGAAAAGCAGTTTAAATGGAAAGGAAAAAGCTGAACAGGTGAGGAAGATACATGCTAAAGCCAAGGAGAACATAGAGAAGAAGACTAAACAGTATGAGAAGCACACAAACAAGGGCAGAAAGGAGTTGATCTTCGAAGAAGGAGACTTGGTGTGGATTCATTTGAGGAAGGACAGATTTCCAGAGGAGAGGAAAAGCAAGCTTATGCCGCGAGTGGATGGACCATTTGAAGTCGCCAAGAGAATCAACAATAATGCCTACCAGATTGATCTCCAAGGTAAGTATAATATCTCTACAACATTCAACGTTTCTGACTTGCTTCCTTATGTTGCAGATACAGATTTGAGGAAAAATCCTTTTCAAGAGGGAGAGGATGATATGATCATGGATAGCACAGCATCTAAGGAACCAAAGGAAGAACCAGAGATAGTAGGAAGGGTCACTCGTTCCAGAGCTAGGGAACTGGCTAAGGAAGCTCATTCACTCCTAGCAGAAGGATCACTTACCTTACCTGCTATTCAAGTCTTCAACATCTTCAGCCAGAAGACTCCACCCAGTAATGATAACTAAGTAACTTAGGTGATGAGTCTGTACTCTTTTTCCATGATGAGTTTTGTCCCATTGAGTTTTCTCAGCATGGTTTTTAATGAGGCAGATGAATCACTATGTTGAGTTGCTTAGGAGTCATTACCAATGGGTAATAATGTACAAGTCACTATGGCTTAGTACTTAGTGATTTTAAAGGTGCACCAAATAGGAACCTGTAGGTTGGGACGCCTTGTTGTTTTTATTTGTTTTCAGAACGCTTTGTTGTTTTCTTGGTTTAGAACACCATGCTGTTTACTGATTGTTTAGAACAGCATGTTGTTGAGTTTTAGGGTTGTATTTAAGTTGTAATCTTGCCTCCTCTTGGAGATTAGCGAAAAACTTGATGAAAAAGCAATAGAATGCACTTCTTCTCTCACCTTTGATTCCTTGAATCCGTTCTTGTAATCCGAGTTTCTATACACCTAGTGAATCTGAAACTCTGCTATCTGTTCTAATCATCTTACCATCTGAAATCAATCCATAAAGACCTATACCAATCTATTCTCCATCCTAAACCCCTAGTCCTATCACGGGATCCATCTCCCTCATCGGTCTCCTGGCATAATCACACCAACCAGCATCACGTGTTCATCAGCCTTTCTTTGGAGTGATCTAAGGGAGTTCATATCAGGTGGTATCAGAGCCAACTCTGAACCAAAGGCTGAGCAAACCCTAGAAAACCCCCTCTTTTCTTTTGTGTTCTTTTCTCATTCCTTTTATGCATCAAGTTTTAAAAGTTTTAGGTATACAGAAGTTTTGTCTTTAGAACTTTTTACTGTGAGCTGTTTTGATTGTTTCAGGTACCATGGAGCTTTCAGCAGAAGCTATGGAAGCTCTGAATCAAACTATGGCTCAACAGATCAGAGAGGCAAATCAATCTGTAGCTACTCAGCTTATGCAACAGATAGAACAGCTCAACAACAAATTTGAGGTTCGATTCAAGGATCTATTGAAGGAGCATAGCACGGCAGAGACTGCCTCATCTGAACCACCAATCCCTAGAGAAGCTATCCGCCTTGCCAAGGGGAAAGCACATGTGGGAGCCTCTTCTAGGCAACCCAGAGGCAGCACCGTCCGACCACCTACAGGAGGTAGGGAACCCAGCATCTATCAGACCAGAAACACCGAGGGCGCGGGAAGAGAAAGACGCAGAGCTAACAGAACACCTCGACGCCCAAATCACCGAGTCCAATTGGAGACAGAACCTGAGTACTCAAAGAAGAAGAGAGGTCAGATGACAGTCTTCATACCATAAGGAGGGATCGAAACAGAGGCCACGACAGAGACTATGACCCGTTAGGGCAGCAGCTGAGGCACATTAAGATTCAGTACCCTTCTTTCCACGGCACCAATGATCCAGAAGCCTACCTAGATTGGGAGAGGAAGATGGAAACAAACTTCTTGGTACAAGGAACATATGAGCTTAACAAGGTGAAGATAGCTGTGTCTGAGTTTAATGGCTATGTACTCTTGTGGTGGGAGCAGTTGGGAATCACCAGAGACCGACACAGAGAGCTTCCTATCACTACCTGGGAGCAGCTGACCACGCAGATGAGGAAGAAGTTCGTGCCTGCACACTACCAGAGAGAGATCCTCAACAAGCTCAGACGCCTCATACAAGGAACTAAATCAGTTCGAGACTATTACCAAGAGCTGGAGACCTTACTGATCAGAGCTGATCTGAGAGAAGGCAAAGACATGGTGATGTCTAGGTTCCTTGGGGACTTAACAGAGAGATTCAGGACAAAGTTGAGTTACAGAACTATGAGGATGTACAAGAGATGGTGCATAAGGCCGAGCTGATTGAATCACAGATCAAGAGGAGAATTGGCAGAACAACCTTCTCCTCTAACATTCAAAGACCTAAGGAGCTCAGTAAACCAGCTTATACCAAGGATCACAAACCGTCTTCAACTACAGTCAAGGAAGAGGTCAAGATCGAGTTTAAACCAAGGAGTGGGACTTCTTGATATGATCATGGACAAAGAGGAACAGTTGGAACAAGAGGAGCCTGATCAAGGTGAGCTTGAACGAGAGGAGCAAGGACAAAGCAAGTTTGAACCTGAGGAGCATAATCAAGATCAGCTTGAACGTGAGGAGCAAGGACAGAGCAAGCTGGTAGCTGAGGAGGATCTTCAGGTGCCTACAGGACCAATGACGCGGTCAAGGACTAGGGCGTTCCACCAGGCTTTGGAGACTCTGCTTAATCAAATCAAACCTGATGAAGAGGCGATCAAGTTCAGCCTGATGGTGTGCATTCAGGCTAGATAGCTCATGAGCCGGTAAAGCATTGTGTGCTCTTTTTCCCTTGTCAAGTTTTTGTCCCAATGGGTTTTACTTGACAAGGTTTTTAACGAGGCCTTTGCTTTACCCATCGTATGCTCTTGATGCTATCCTGGATACTTAGACCTATGTTTTAAGTTTAAGACATTTGCCGGTTTGGTTTATTTCGTGCTAGGGTTGGCTTGGTGCGTGTACCATAGCCTCCCTATAAATACTTGTGTGCTACAGGCTTGTTGTTTCATCTATCTTTTTATTCTAAAACTTCTTAAGCTAGATCATCTTCTCTGGTGTGTCATATCCAGGGGAAACCCTTGTTGGATTCGTCGTGTGTCATATCGGTGAATCCATCAAGTCTCTCAACCAAGTTCGTCATCCCTTGGCTGAGAGCCATCTCTACCTTCTACCCATCTCATTTCCCTTTCCAGGGGACGGGACTTCACCTGACCCATCAGTTCCCTGACCATCCGTTCTGTCCTTAGAACCAAACCCCCCCCCCCCCCCCACAGACTAACTGACCGACCGGTCTGCCCAACAACAAGTGACTAGACTTCATGGGAACCACATCACAGAGTAGCTCATCCTCATACTTACCAATAGCTAACTTGACAAGTACTTGTTGAGAGACAGTTAAGGCTCCTTTGTTGTCCAACCATTGTAGCTGATAAGGCCTTGGGTGATACGAGGATCAACTCTCTCCCACGGATTACACTTCGAAGTTGGTCTGGATAGACTTTGAACTCAATTGAGCTACTAGCTCTCAAGAACAAAGGAATGGATCGTTAGGTCGCACAAGGGATGCGGAAGGCCCTTGATATTCCAAACCTTAGCAGTCCTAAGATATGACTCACTTAGACGACCGAAGAGGGGTTGTTGTTTGGATATGACTCACCAAGCAACAGGGGTTTGTTCACAAGGAACAACAGGGATTCACTCTCCAAGACAATCGCAATGATCAAAACTTAACTTCTTTTTCATTCAATGGTTTCCGAAATACATATATAGTGTTTGTGTTTCAGAAAACAAGACAAGACAACACGGAAATCATTACATTAATGAAGTAAAGAATTGACTGAATTGATTCCTTGTTGACAGACTCTTCAGTTGATGTGAACACGCGGCCTCTTGATGCTATCTGAATCACCCATTTAGGAAGACCTAAATCTTCATGAAACCTTACTAAAAGTCGATTTAGGAAGGGGTTCCCGAATCCTTACTGAACCTTACTAAAGTCGTGTGTTGCACTTCTTCCTCCTTAAGGTTGAACTGAACATTGGCAGAACTAAGTAAGGAACTTAGCGTTTGAGACAGCTGCCTGGTCCGCGCCCTGGTCATAGCTCCGGCCGGTACTCGCAAAGCGTCCTCAACTTGAAGCTCCACACCTTCTGGTCCATGCTCTTCCACGGCCTTAAGCTCAGCTTCTGGTTCTGGTTCAAGCTCTCCATCCTTGGTGTCATCCATGATTGTATCATCCCCTCCCGGTTGAAAAGGATTTGACCTCAAATCTTGATCATCTGCCACAAAAGGAATTAAGTCAGAAACATTAAAGCTTGAACTAACTTGATACTTACCTTGAAAATCAACTTGATAGGCGTTGTTGTTGATCCGCTTGACTATCTTGAATGGTCCATCAACCCTAGGCATAAGTTTGGACTTCCTTTCATTCGGAAATCGGTCCTTCCTCAAGTAAACCCATACTTGATCTCCAACATCAAAGACTAGCTCGCGTCGGCCCTTGTTGGCTTTCTCAGCATACTGCTTAGTCTTCTCCTCAATGTTGATCCTTGCTTTCTCATGGATCTGTTTAACAAGTTTATCTTTCTTCTCGCCATCTAAACTAGTTCTTTCACTCAAAGGCAAAGAGATTAGATCCAAAGGAGACAAAGGATTGAAACCATAAACAATCTCAAATGGAGAGTACTTTGTAGCCGAATGAACTGCATGATTGTATGCAAACTCTACATGTGGTAAGCACTCTTCCCAAGTTCTAAGGTTCTTTTTAATGACAGCCCTTACCAAAGTTTACAAAGTCCTATTAACTACTTCTGTTTGTCCATCAGTTTGCGGGTGACAAGTAGTTGAAAACAACAACTTAGTTCCTAGCTTAGAACAAAGAGTTTTCCAGAAGTAACTCAAGAACTTAGTGTCCCTATCAGAAACTATTGTACCGAATGACATAGGGAAAGGTTTCAATGAATTCAATCCATCTGGCATGTCTTTTGTTGAGCTTGTGCTGTCCTTTCAAGTGCTTGAGAGTCTCATGATCAGTATGCACTACAAACTCCTTAGGCCAAAGATAATGTTGCCAAGTTTGCAAAGCTCTCACCAGTGCATAAAGCTCCTTGTCATACGTGGGGTAATTGAGAGTGGCTCCTCCAAGCTTCTCACTGAAGTAAGCAATCGGTTTCCTATCCTGCATCAAGACAGCACCAATTCCAACTCCTGAGGCATCACTCTCGATCTCAAAAGTTTTTAGGAAATCAGGCAAAACAAGAAGTGGTTCATTCGTAAGCTTCCCTTTCAATGTCTGGAATGAGTCTTCTTGTGCTTGCTCCCACTTGAATCCCACATTCTTCTTGATGACTTCTGTAAGAGGGGCTGCTATTGTGCTGAAGTCCTTCACAAACCTTCTATAGAATCCCGCAAGACCATGAAAGCTTCTGACCTCTCCTACGGTTTTCGGACTTGGCCATTCTCTAATAGCTTTAACCTTTTCCTCATCTACTTTAATGCCATCTGCACTCAAAACAAAACCCAAAAACACGAGATTATCTGTCCCAAAAGTGCATTTCTTCAAGTTAGCATAGAGCTTTTCCTTCCTAAGCACTCCTAAAACCGATTCTAGGTGATCAATGTGCTCACTAAGTGTTTTGCTGTAGACAAGAATGTTTGCCTCACATAACAAGAAACACAATCAACTTGTGATTGGTTCTTCATTAACTAACAAAATGGAACTCACTTCAACAATAAAAGATTGCACTAGAGTGAGCCTTAAATCCAGTTTAGCATCACAACCCTTAGAGAGATTGTCTGCTTAGAGAAGAAGGATTAGCTCACTTAAACTAGTGTATAACTTAAATAAGAAAGAGTTTGGACAAATAATGGTCTGCCATTAAGGCAGACCCAAAGCATTTAACACCAACTCTCTACATTGTTAATGACAAGCAAAACATAAGTAAAGAAGTGTGGAGCTAAATGGATTTTATAAGAACTTGTCTCTTAACATTTCTGTGTGTTGTTTACAATGGTGGTGTGGTCTTTATATAGACACACACAAATTTGAACTGCATACAAAGACAAAAGTGTGTGAAAGTGACATGAGGAGAGAGAGGGTGAAGTCCAAGACTAAAAGTGACATGTCCTAACATTCAAATCCTTAAGAGAACATGTGATCTTCCTTTGTTGCCTTCTCCCACGTCCATAATGTGTCACATGAGGAGAATTGGCTCCTAGACCTCATGTTTAAATGTCCATAACCCTCCTGGTTTGTCCAAGGCGTGGATAGTGACAGCTTCTAATGGTTGCAAACACATGTGACTTCTCTTATTTGAATTCAAACTAGTTTCCCTCTTCTCTTTTTCTTCTAGAAGCTTGCATGGGCTTGCATGAATTCAAATGCTAAGTAAAGAACTCATCTTGGGCCTTCATTGGGCTAAACCAAACTTGGCACCTTGTTGTTTGCAACACAGCTTCATTCCTTGATGGGCCTCGGCCTTAATCTTCTTGGACTCTTGGATGATCACCTTTGGTTGATCTTGGGCGAGGCTTGATCTGATCAATGGCTTCTTCAGCCTTGATTGCCACCTTCTTCTTTTCTTTGATGTGGAGATGATTGGCCTTCACTTCCTTCGTTTGGTCTTCTCATCTCCTCACTCTAATACCCTCCCTCAAGCTTGGGTGTCGGAAGCCATTGAGACCAGAGGCCAAGCTTGCCACACGCAAATGACTATCTCATTAAAAACCTCATCATGTAAAACCTCTTTGGGATAAAACCATGATAAGGACAAAAAGAGTATAGCATCACGGTGCATTGATGATAGCTATGACCTTGGTTGAATGAGCTTGTAACCGGCTCTTCTTCTCATTCCTTAGTCCTTCATGACTTGATCTCTCTTCATATGAATCATTTCCTTGTTAACTTGTACTTCTTTGAGGCTCTCATGCCAGACTTTGAGGCTCTTATGTCTCCTTTATCCTTTTATTGAAGATTGGCATATGACTTGTCCTTTGAATGGACATTAATAACCATGGTTTGAACTTGTCTTGATCCGCCAATAATGATCAATGGCATGACCCATGATCTTAACTGAACTGGTCCTTAGAATGGACTGATTGAGCTGAAGTCCTTTGTAATGGACTGACTGCGGTTTTGAACACCTTTTTAGAACCGCCAAGTGAATCAATGGAATGGCCCATGATCTGAAATGATCTTTGGATGATATGAATGAGTTGAATGAATGCGGTCCACCTTCATTTGAAACCGCCAACAGAATCAGTGGTTTATTACAACCAACAAACAGGGAGAGAACCAGTCACATCTGAGCTGATCCATCAACTTCCACCCAAAAGGTCTCCATTGGTTCTAACTTCAGTATGCGCTTGTACCTCCAGGCAACAGACTCCTTCTGTCAAGCTGATCCATCGCTTTCCACCAGACTTTTCACACCAGGTTCTTCAAGTTGGGGGCAATCGGTTCTAACTTCAGATATGTTCTGTGCCCATACATTTAACTTCATGTCTCAATGAGACTATCATCATATCAATCATTTGAATCTGTGAACTTAGAACATCAAAGACAAAATCAGTGGTGGAACTTCCTAGTGAGGGCACACTCACGCTTGTGGAAGTTCCAAAAGTGCCAAAGAAGAAAGCAAGAATGCATTAAACATGAGAGTGAATGATCATTGTAAGATGAGAGTGATTAAGCCATTAAGGTAAAGAGAGATCAATATCAGAGATTGTGAGCATGTGAAATCAAGATTGAGAGTATGAGAATGAGAGTATAAGTAACCAAAGTTAAGAGAGTTTTAGAAGTAACCAGAGTATAATGGTAACTAGAGTATGATGGAGAATAGTGGATAGACAGAGTCTTGCTCTGTTTTGCGGAAGCAATAATCAAGCCATAAGGCTGATCAACAAAAGCATCAGACCATCATGCACAAGCATCCATAATGGCTGAGCCATATTGTTGGTGACGCATTCACTTCCCACCAATTTTCATGAACAAGAGAATCAAGGACAACTCACTTCAAGGGAGTTTCCTGCAAGCATTGTAACAAACACATCAAAGAGAACCACCCAAAGGTGGGTTCTGAAGATTCAAACTTAAGTATAAGTATCCAAAGAGTATCAGATGTAACCAAGAGTGTAGTGAGAATGATGGAAGTGTAGTGGAAGATGGTGAGATGGAGAGTATAAGCGGAAGCATCTTCAGTCCATGGCCTTCAAGGTTCCATGGCTGAGCAAAGACATCAAACCACAGCTCTAAGGCGTCCATGGTTGATCAACAATGCTGGTGAGGCAATAACTTCTCAGCCAGTCTTTCATTAAATGGATGCAAGGACATGCTCCTTTCAAGAGATTCCTGCAACCTTAACAACAACAATAACTCATTAAGAGATTAGATCACACAAAGGTGAATTCTGTAGAAAAGAACAAGAGTTAATGGAACAAAATTCTTTGTCCATCTACCAAGTTCAAAGGCCATAAAGGCCAAGAGAAGAAATCCTTTTCACAAATGGTTTGAAAACCTTTTCTTTCAAAGAAAACTTGGAAAGCAATTTTTAAAACAATTTTCTAAGGAATTAAAACCTTTTAAAATGGCTTTACTAAGCCAAGAGTTTATCATGAACTTATCAAAAATAGTATTAAAATACTTTCCAGAATTTTTAAAAATACTTTCCAAAACTTTTTCATAAGAGAAATTAATTTCCAAAATAATTTCAAGCTTGTAATAACCAAGCTAAAATACTGAAAATAATTTTAAAAATACTCTGGAATATTTGACAACTTTTTTTCAAAGACAGACAATGATCTAAAATATTTTTCAAGAATCAAATCCCCTTTAAAGAGAAATAAAACAATTTTGGATACAAAAGGGAAAAATCCCCAAAATCCTTTCCAAGAGTTTTCAAACTCAAAACCATCTTTTAATCACTCTCCCTCCCTCAAGCATAGATTTTTACAGACTTAACAGTCCAAGCTTATTGAGATAAACAAGAGGAGAAGAATAAAAGAGTTTGAAATCACAATGCAAAAGATTTTATAAATCAATTTTAAGAAGGGTTCTCAAGAGAAGGTTTCAATCTTTCTCCCTCCCTCAAGATAGTAATCTTTCAACTATCATAAATAAGATTTGAGGGTATAAATGGAGAATTCATGGACTGAAATACAAAACCCCTAAAGGTTTGCAACTTGAAAAACATAAACAGCTTTTAAAACTGGTTTTGAAATGAAATCAATTTTGAAACCAAAACATTTGAAATCCTTTTCTTAAAACCATTTTGAAACAAGAACAAGAACCTATCTCTCTCTCATGCTCTGGACGCAAGACATCTTTAAGTCTATCAACAGAGCTTTAACAAGAATAAGAGAGAAGAGAGAATCATTGGTTACAAAGAGTAAAGGAAATGAGTTCATCCCAAGAGCAACTGCTCTGATACCATGTTGTAATTTGTGAGGGTTTGCCTCACATAACAAGAAACACAATCAACTTGTGATTGGTTCTTCATTAACTAACAAAATGGAACTCACTTCAACGATAAAAGATTGCACTAGAGTGAGCCTTAAATCCAGTTTAGCATCACAACCCTTAGAGAGATTGTGTGCTTAGAGAAGAAGGATTAGCTCACTTAAACTAGTGTATAACTTAAATAAGAAAGAGTTTAAGTGAAAGTTTGGACAAATAATGGTCTGCCATTAAGGCAGACCCAAAGCATTTAACACCAACTCTCTACATTGTTTAATGACAAGCAAAACATAAGTAAAGAAGTGTGGAGCTAAATGGATTTTATAAGAACTTGTCTCTTAACATTTCTGTGTGTTGTTTACAATGGTGGTGTGGTCTTTATATAGACACACACAAATTTGAACTGCATACAAAGACAAAAGTGTGTGAAAGTGACATGAGGAGAGAGAGGGTGAATGATGTAATCATGGATAGAAAAACATCTAAGGAACCAAAGGAAGAGCCAGAGATAGTAGGAAGGGTCACTCGATCCAGAGCTAAGGAACTGGCTAAGGAAGCTCATTCCCTTCTAGCTGAAGGATTACTTACCCTACCTGCTATCCAAGTGTTCAACATCTTCATCCAGAAGACTCCACCCAGTAATGATAACTAAGTAACTTAAGGTGATGAGTCTGTACTCTTTTTCCCATGATGAGTTTTGTCCCACTGGGTTTTCTCAGCATGGTTTTTAATGAGGCAGATGAGTCACTATGTTGAGTTTCTTAGGAGTCATTACCTTTGGGTAATAATGTACAAGTCACTATGGCTTTGTACTTAGTGATTTTAAAGGTGCACCAATTAGGAACCTGAGGGTTGGGACACCTTGTTGTTTCTTTTGTTTGTTTTTAGAACATCTTGTTGTTTTAACTTTTAAAACACCATGCTGTTTACTGATTGTTTTAAAACAGCATGTTGTTGAGTTTTAGGGTTGTCTGAGAGTTGTATTTAAATTGTAATCAGCCTTCCATGATAAGGTAGCGAAGAACTTATATGAAAAGCAATAGAATGCACTTCTTCTCTCACCTTTGATTCCTTGAATTCGTTCTTGTAATCCGAGTTTCTATACACCAAGTGATTCTGAAACTCTGCTATCTATCCTAAACATCTTACCATCTGAAATCTATCCATAAACAATCAATCCATAAAATCTATATCAATCTAATCCCTTCTCAAACCCCTATCCATCACGGGATCCTCCATCATCATCAGTTCGTGTATAATCACACCATCCCGCAATACTCAATTGGCAGCCTTTCTTTAGAGTGATCAAGGGAGTTCATATCAGGTGGTATCAGAGCCAACTCTGAACCAAAGGCTGAGCAAATCCTAGAAAACCCCCTCTTTTCCTTTTGTTTTTTCATTCCTTTTATGCAACCAGTTTTTAAAAGTTTTAGGTATACAGAAGTTTGTTTTAGGACCTTTTACTGTGAGCTGTTTTGATTGTTTCAGGTACCATGGAGCTTTCAGCAGAAGCTATGGAAGCTCTGAATCAAACCATGGCGCAACAGATCAGAGAGGCAAATCAATCTGTGGCTACTCAGCTTATGCAACAGATAGAGCAGCTCAACAACAAATTTGACGTCCGCTTCAAGGATCTGTTGAAGGAGCATAGCACAGCAGAGACTGCCTCTTCAGAACCACCCAGCCCTAGAGAGGCTATGCGCCTTGCCAAGGGGAAAGCTCATGTGGGATCCTCTTCCAGGCAACCTAGAGGCAACACAGTCCGACCACCTACAGGAGGTAGGGAACCCAGCACCCATCAGACCAGAAATACTCAGGGCACGGGGAGAGGAAGTCGCAGACCAAACAGAACACCACGACAACGAGTCCAACTAGAGACAGAACCTGAGTACTCAGAAGAAGAAGAGAGGTCAGATGAAAGCCTTCACACCATAAGGAGGGATTGAAACCGAGACCACGGTAGAGACTATGATCCCTTAGGACAGCAGCTGAGGCACATTAAGATTCAGTTCCCTTCTTTCCATGGCACCAATGATCCAGAAGCTTACCTGGATTGGGAGAGGAAGATGGAATCAAACTTTTTGTTCCAAGGAACATATGAGCTCAACAAGGTGAAGATAGCTGTGTCTGAATTCAATGGCTATGCACTCTTGTGGTGGGAACAGATGGGGATCACCAGAGACCGACACAGGGAGCTTCCTATCACTACATGGGAGCAACTAACTATGCAGATGAGAAAGAAGTTTGTTCCTGCACACTACCAGAGAGAGATCCTCAACAAGCTCAGGCGACTTATACAAGGCACCAGATCAGTCCGAGACTATTACCAAGAGCTGGAGACCTTAATGATCCGAGCTGACCTAAGAGAAGGTGAAGACATGGTGATGTCTAGGTTCCTTAGGGGACTTAACAGAGAAATTCAGGACAAAGTTGAGTTACAAAACTATGAAGATGTACAAGAGATGGTGCATAAGGCTGAATTGATTGAGTCACAGATCAAGAGAAGGATTAGCAAATCAAACTTCTCCTCTAACAGTCCAAAGCCTAAGGAGCTCAGTAAACCAGCTTACACCAAGGATCACAAACCATCTTCAACTACAGTCAAGGAAGAGGTTAAGATCGAGTTTAAACCAAGGAGTGGGACTTCTACCAGCAACATCAGATGCTTTAAATGCCAAGGCATGGGGCATTACTCCAGAGACTGTCCTAACAAGAAGATGCTCCTGTTACAAGAAGGAGGAGAGATAGTACCTCAAGACAGTTCAGAGAGTGAAACCGATGTTGGTACAGAAGAAGAAGAAGAACCAGCAGCAGTAGGGGAGATGTTAGTGGCACGCAGAACATTGAGTGTTCAGATCCATCCAGATGATAGAGGCCAGCGTGAGAATCTCTTCCACACCAGATGTGTGGTCCAGGATAAGGTTTGCACACTGATTGTCGATGGAGGTAGTTGCACCAATGCAGCAAGTGAAGAGATGGTGAAGAAACTCAACCTTAAAACCACCTCACATCCATGGCCTTACCAGCTACAATGGTTAGACAACAAAGGGGCCTTAACTGTCTCTCAGCAGGTACTTGTCAAGCTAGCTATTGGTAAGTATGAGGATGAACTACTATGTGATGTGATTCCTATGAAGTCTAGTCACTTGCTGTTGGGAAGACCATGGCAATTTGACAGAAGAGTTCTTCATGATGGCTACACCAACAAGCAGTCCTTTGAGTTTAAAGGGCGCAAGGTCACTCTCCTACCCTTATCACCCAGCGAAATCTACAAGGACCAACTCCACATGAACCGCAAGGATAAGGAAAGGGTCTCAAACAGCTTGTACATCAATCACAGTGAGTTCAACAAACTCTTTGATCCAGAGATGACAACCTTCATGTTTGTCTACAAGGAGACACTTGCTAGCACCAAACCCATAAAGGAACTGCCACAAGAGATGGTAGAGATCATTGAGGAGTACAAGGATGTCTTTCCAGAGGAGATACCTCCAGGCTTACCTCCAATTCGTGGGATTGAGCATCAAATTGATCTAGTACCAGGGTAAGTGCTACCAAACAGACCAGCTTACAGAACCAACCCTGTGGAGACCAAGGAACTTCAGAAGCAAGTGGAAGAGTTGATGAACAAAGGCCACATCAGAGAGAGTCTCAGCCCTTGTGCAGTACCAGTTCTATTGGTTCCTAAGAAAGATGGAACATGGAGGATGTGTGTAGACTGCAGAGCTATCAACAATATCACAGTGAAGTACAGACATCCTATTCCAAGGCTTGATGACATGCTAGATGAGTTATGTGGTTCCACAATCTTCTCTAAAATCGATTTGAAGAGTGGTTACCACCAGATCAGAATGAAGGAAGGGGATGAGTGGAAGACTGCTTTCAAAACCAAGCAAGGCTTGTATGAGTGGCTAGTCATGCCATTTGGTCTCACCAATGCTCCCAGTACCTTCATGCGCCTCATGAATCATGCCTTGAGACCATTCATTGGGGTCTTTGTTGTAGTCTACTTTGATGACATCCTCATCTACAACAAAGGACAACTGAAGCTCAACAAAAGACATGCCAGATGGATGGAGTTTATAGAGATCTTCCCATACATTATTAGATACAAGAAAGGTAAGGATAGTGTAGTTGCAGATGCATTATCCAGAAGGTACACACTTCTATCTACATTAACTTCAAAGTTAGATGGGTCAGATCACATAATAGATCTTTATGAAACTGATATTGACTTTGCTGAGAGCTATGGCAAGTGCCATAAGTTTGCTTTTGAAAAGTATCATAGACAGGAAGGATATCTGTTCTATAACAATCGCCTGTGCATACCACGGGGCTCCATCAGAGAACTGTTAGTAAGAGAAGCTCATGGAGGTGGACTAGCTGGACACTTTGGAGTTGCAAAGACTTAACTTGGAATGCAAGACCACTTCTATTGGTCTAACATGAAGACTGACGTGGAGAGGGTTTGTTCTAGATGTGCTATCTGTAAAATGGCAAAGAGTAAGGTGCAACCTCACGGTTTGTACACCCCTCTCCCTATTCCTTCTCAACCTTGGACTCATATCTCTATGGATTTTGTGCTTGGCTTACCCCGAACTAGGAATGGTAGAGATTCTATCTTTGTAGTTGTTGACAGGTTCAGCAAGATGGCACACTTCATTGCCAGTCACAAGACAGATGATGCTGTCTGTGTAGCTAACTTATTTTTCAGGGATGTAGTAAGACTGCATGGAATGCCTCAAGAGATAGTTTCAGACAGGGACACTAAATTCCTAGGACATTTTTGGAGAACCTTATGGGCTAAACTAGGAACAAAGCTTGCATTCTCCACTACATGTCACCCCCAAACTGATGGACAAACAGAGGTGGTGAACAGGACCTTGTCTACACTCCTCAGGACTTTGGTTAAAAGAAACATCAAGTCATGGGAAGAGTGCCTACCTCACGTGGAGTTTGCTTACAACCATGCTAAGCACTCTGCATATCTCTTTTCCCCTTTTGAAATTGTATATGGTTTTAATCCTCAATCACCTCTAGACTTGATCCCTTTGCCTTTAAGTGTGAAAAGCAGTTTAGATGGAAAGGAAAAAGCTGAACAGGTGCAAAAGATACATGTTAAGGCCAAGGAGAACATAGAGAAGAAGACTAAACAGTATGAGAAGCACGCAAACAAGGGCAGAAAGGAGTTGATCTTCGAAGAAGGAGACTTGGTGTGGATTCATTTGAGGAAAGACAGGTTTCCAGAGGAGAGGAAAAGCAAGCCCATGCCACGAATAGATGGACCATTTGAAGTTGTCAAGAGAATCAACAATAATGCCTACCAGATTGATCTCCAAGGTAAGTATAATATCTCTACAACATTCAACGTTTCTGACTTGCTCCCTTATGTTGCAGATACAGATTTGAGGACAAATCCTTTTCAAGAGGGAGATGATGATGTAATCATGCATAGCACAACATCTAAGGAACCAAAGGAAGAGCCAGAGATAGTAGGAAGGGTCACTCGATCCAGAGCTAAGGAACTGGCTAAGGAAGCTCATTCCCTTCTAGCTGAAGGATTACTTACCCTACCTGCTATCCAAGTGTTCAACATCTTCAGCCAGAAGACTCCACCCAGTAATGATAACTAAGTAACTTAAGGTGATGAGTCTGTACTCTTTTTCCCATGATGAGTTTTGTCCCACTGGGTTTTCTCAGCATGGTTTTTAATGAGGCAGATGAGTCACTATGTTGAGTTGCTTAGGAATCATTACCTTTGGGTAATAATGTACAAGTCACTATGGCTTTGTACTTAGTGATTTTAAAGGTGCACCAATTAGGAACCTGAGGGTTGGGACACCTTGTTGTTTCTTATTTTTGTTTTTAGAACATCTTGTTGTTTTAACTTTTTAAAACACCATGCTGTTTACTGATTGTTTTAAAACAGCATGTTGTTGAGTTTTAGGGTTGTCTGAGAGTTGTATTTAAATTGTAATCAGCCTTCCATGATAAGGTAGCGAAGAACTTATATGAAAAGAAATAGAATGCACTTCTTCTCTCACCTTTGATTCCGTGAATTCGTTCTTGTAATCCGAGTTTCTATACACCAAGTGATTCTGAAACTCTGCTATCTATCCTAAACATCTTACCATCTGAAATCTATCCATAAACAATCAATCCGTAAAATCTATATCAATCTAATCCCTTCTCAAACCCCTATCCATCACGGGATCCTCCATCATCATCAGTTCGTGTATAATCACGCCATCCCGCAATACTCAATTGGCAGCCTTTCTTTAGAGTGATCAAGGGAGTTCATATCAGGTGAAGTCCAAGACTGAAAGTGACATGTCCTAACATTCAAATCCTTAAGAGAACATGTGATCTTCCTTTGTTGCATTCTCCCACGTCCATAATGTGTCACATGAGGAGAATTGGCTCCTAGACCTCATGTTTAAATGTCCATAACCCTCCTGGTTTGTCCAAGGCGTGGATAGTGACAGCTTCTAATGGTTGCAAACACATGTGACTTCTCTTATTTGAATTCAAACTAGTTTCCCTCTTCTCTTTTTCTTCTAGAAGCTTGCATGGGCTTGCATGAATTCAAATGCTAAGTAAAGAACTCATCTTGGGCCTTCATTGGGCTAAACCAAACTTGGCACCTTGTTGTTTGCAACACAGCTTCATTCCTTGATGGGCCTCGACCTTAATCTTCTTGGACTCTTGGATGATCACCTTTGGTTGATCTTGGCCGAGGCTTGATCTGATCAATGGCTTCTTCAGCCTTGATTGCCACCTTCTTCTTTTCTTTGATGTGGAGATGATCGGCCTTCACTTCCTTCGTTTGGCCTTCTCATCTCCTCACTCTAATAAAGAATGTCATCGAAGTATACTACAACAAAGACTCCTATGAAAGCTCTCAGGACATGATTCATCAACCTCATGAAAGTACTAGGTGCATTGGTTAAACCAAAAGGTATAACTAACCATTCATACAACCCTAGCTTAGTTTTGAAAGCGGTTTTCCATTCATCCCCTTCCTTCATCCTAATTTGATGATATCCACTTTTGAAATCAATTTTAGAAAAGATGCATGATCCGTGTAGTTCATCTAGCATATCATCTAATTTAGGGATGGGGTGTCTGTACTTAACTGTTATGTTGTTGATTGCTCTACAATCCACACACATACGCCAACTGCCATCTTTCTTGGGCACAAGGAGAACTGGAACTGCGCATGGACTTATGCTTTCTCTGATGTATCCTTTCTCCATGAGCTCATTGATTTGTTTTTGCAGCTCTTTAGTTTCAACAGGATTGGTCCTGTATGCTTGTATGTTTGGAAGAGAAGCACCTGGTATGAAATCAATCTGGTGCTCAATGCCTCTGATTGGAGGTAGACCATTCGGGTTTTCATCTGGAAACACATCCCTAAAACCTTGCAAAAGATTTTCCAACTCACTTGGAAGCTCCAGTGCATTGTTAGAAGTAGACATTAGTGTTTCTTTAAAAACTAGCAAAAGCATTGGTTGATCAGAAAACAAAGCTTTCTTAATCTCACTAGTTTTAGCAAAGAAATTGGAATGCCTTACTAAATTGGATTCGCTTTCCTTGGATGATTTGGATTCTTGATCTCGCTTGGCTTGCTCTCTTCTTTCCTTTAAAATTTTTTGATCCTGGTGTACCTCTTGTGGTGACAGTGGTGCCAACATAATCTTCTTCCCTTGGTGTTCAAAGGTGTGACGGTTTGTGTACCCATCATGTATGACCCTTTTGTCATATTGCCAAGGCCTTCCTAAAAGAATGTGACCGGCCTCCATATGTAGAACGTCACAAAGGATCTCTTCCTTGTATCTTCCAATGGTGATTGGTACTAGGACTTGGTTGCTCACCTTCATCTCTCCTGTTTCATTGAGCCACTGAAGAGAGTATGGCCGAGGGTGTTTCCTCATACTCAAGCCGAGTTTCTTAACCATTGTCTCGCTAGCCACGTTGGTACAGCTGCCTCCATCCACAATCAGGCTACATACTTTGTCATTGACATAGCATCTAGTGTGAAAGAGGTTCTCTCTCTGCTCATGCTCCTTAGGTTTGAGTTGTGCACTCAAGGTTCTTCTAGTAACCAAAAGTTCCCCGTGAGCAGGATAGTATATTGGCTCTTCCTCAGAATCTGTTTGCAGCTTCTCATCCTCAGATTCTATTTCACCGTTCTCTAGAACAATCATGACTCTCTTGTTGGTACAATCCTTAGCATAGTGTCCAAGCCCTTGGCATTTGAAGCACCTCATATCCCTCGCTCGTGCAGTAGGAGCTTCTGCCTTTTCCTTGACACTACTAGAAGATGGATTAGTTTTAAAATCAGAAATAGGTTTGGTTAGAGCTTTACCTTTGTCTTGGTAGCTGAGTTTAGCAACCGGTGTGTAGGTGGACTTAGGTAGACTTTTTCTCTTAACCTGCTGCTCAACCAAGATCGCCTTGTGTAGCATCTCTTCTAGGCACTCGTACTCTTGCATCTCCAACCTATCTTGGATGTCACGGTTGAGTCCTCCAAGAAATCTAGCCATTGTTGCCTCCGGATCTTCATCAGCATCTGCTTTGATCATTAGCATCTCCATCTCTTGGAAGTAATCCTCAACGCTCTTAGTTCCTTGAACTAATCTCCTTAGCCTCTGATGCAAGTCTCGGTTGTAGTGGCTGGGCACAAAACGTTTCCTCATGAGAGTGATCATCTCATCCCATGTAGCTACGGGTCTTTCACCTGTTCTCCTCCTGTTGGTCATAATTTGATCCCACCAGTTAATAGCATAACCATAGAACTCAGTTGCGGCCAACCTTACTTTTTTAAGTTAAGAATAGTTCTGACAATCAAATACCAGTTCTATTTTTTTCTCCCACTTTAGGTAAGCATCTGGATCGTTTTTACCATGGAAGGACGGGATTTTTAACTTAAGACCACCTAGGTTATCATCTTGTTTTCCCCGGGTCTCTCTAGGCCGTCTGGTCCTTCTTTGGCTGTCACTAGAAGAGTGTTCATAAAACTCTTCATTGGCCCTGGTACGCCTTTGTCTGGTTCGCGACCTACCAGTTGCTTCCTCTGGTGGTGATCTAGTTTGGGTGTCCTCTTGAACCCGATCAAGTCGAACATTGATCTCCTCAAGTTCTGATCTCATCATTCTTTTCATTTCTCCCATCAAGGCCCTCATTTGTATCCTAGAAAGGCCAACGTTCTGGTTGTCCTCCTGTTCATCATTACTTGGATTGGACATCTTTCCTACAAACAAGAACAAACAAGTTAAAGAAACAGAAACTCTTCAATGGCCGGTTCTCCTGTGTGGATTTTTCCCTGCAAGCACTTAGACAAACGAGTTAATTAAAACCCTCTGCCTCACAAGTGTTTATCTCTCACAGTGAAATATCAAGAGTTCCAATAGAGCAAATCTGTCAAACCCAATGAATCTATCTAAACAACCCGAGTAGATGAAGATGTAGATAGATAGATTGCAAAATCTTTTTTTTTTTTTTTTTGGTTCTGGATGATTAACCAACCCTTGAAACCGATTTCTCCTGGTTCCTTAAACACTTTTCTTTTGTGTACTCTTTTTTTTTTTTTGAATATCAAGCGGCTCACCCAGAGAACAGAGACAGAAAAGAACTTTTTTTTTTTTTTGATTGAAGAAGATGAAGAGGTGAGAAAGATGGATCGAAATAGATACCAAACTTCAAAGTGGGCTCTGATACCACTTGATACGAGGATCAACTCTCTCCCACAGATTACACTTCGAAGTTGGTCTGGATAGACTTTGAACTCAATTGAGCTACTAGCTCTCAAGAACAAAGGAATGGACCGTTAGGTCGTACAAGGGATGCGGAAGGCCCTTGATATTCCAAACCTCAGCAGTCCTAAGATATGACTCACTTAGACGACCAAAGAGGGGTTGTTGTTTGGATATGACTCACCAAGAAACAGGGGTTTGTTCACAAGGAACAACAGAGATTCACTCTCCAAGACAATCACAATGATCAAAACTTAACTTCTTTTTCATTCAATGGTTTCCGAAATACATTGTTTGTGTTTCAGAAAACAAGACAAGACAACACAGAAATCATTACATTAATGAAGTAAAGACTTGACTGAATTGATTCCTTGTTGACTGACTCTTCAGTTGATGTGAACACGCGGCCTCTTGATGCTATCCGAATCGCCCATTTAGGAAGGTCCACCTAAATCTTCATGAAACCTTACTAAAAGTCGTGTGTTGCACTTCTTCCTCCTTAAGGTTGAACTGAATATTGGCAGAACTAAGTAAGGAACTTAGCGTTTGAGACAGCTGCCTGGTCCGTGCCCTGGTCATAGCTCCGGCCGGTACTCGCAAAGCGTCCTCAACTTGAAGCTCCACACCTTCTGGTCCATGCTCTTCCACGGCCTTAAGCTCAGCTTCTGGTTCTGGTTCAAGCTCTCCATCCTTGGTGCCATCCATGATCGCATCATTGGGTGTGAAGTGGTTTTGAGGTTGAGCTTCTTTACCATCTCTTCACTTGCGGCGTTGGTGCAGCTTCCTCCATCTACAATCAGTATGCAAACCTTGTCCTGAACTACACATCTAGTGTGGAAAAGATTCTCACGCTGACCTCTATCATCTGGGTGAATCTGAACACTCAAGGTCCTGCGTGCTACTAACATCTCCCCAACTGCTGCTGGTTCTTCTTCTTCTTCTGTACCAACATCGGTTTCACTCTCTGAGCTGTCTTGAGGTACTATCTCTCCTCCTTCTTGTAGCAGGAACATCTTCTTGTTGGGACAGTCTCTGGAGTAATGCCCCATGCCTTGGCATTTAAAGCATCTGATGTTGCTAGTAGAAGTCCCACTCCTTGGTTTCAACTCGATCTTGACCTCTTCCTTGACTGTAGTAGAAGACGGTTTGTGATCCTTGGTATAAGCTGGTTTACTGAGCTCCTTAGGTCTTTGAATGTTAGAGGAGAAGGTTGTTCTGCCAATTCTCCTCTTGATCTGTGATTCAATCAGCTCGACCTTATGCACCATCTCTTGTACATCCTCATAGTTCTGTAACTCAACTTTGTCCTGAATCTCTCTGTTAAGTCCCTCAAGGAACCTAGACATCACCATGTCTTCGCCTTCTCTCAGATCAGCTCTGATCAGTAAGGTCTCCAGCTCTTGGTAATAGTCTCGAACTGATTTAGTTCCTTGTATGAGGCATCTGAGCTTGTTGAGGATCTCTCTCTGGTAGTGTGAAGGCACGAACTTCTTCCTCATCTGCGTGGTCAGCTGCTCCCAGGTAGTGATAGGAAGCTCTCTGTGTCGGTCTCTGGTGATTCCCAACTGCTCCCACCACAAGAGTGCATAGCCATTAAACTCAGACACAGCTATCTTCACCTTGTTAAGCTCATATGTTCCTTTTACCAAGAAGTTTGATTCTATTAAACCGTGTGATACAAGTCATGGCCAGATCGTGTGAAGCAAGGAACAGGCTGACTTGTAGAACACGACTCAACACTCACCAAATAATGAAGGAAGAAGTGCAAGAGGACTTCAAATCCTTGTGACCGTTGTTGGTCACAACAAGGAAGAGTCACGTGTGGAGTTAAGGTTCCCAGCCGTTAGGAGCGGTCGCTTTCAGCGACCTGCGACCTTGAACCACTCCCCTTCTCTCTCTCTCCAGCTCTTCCTGTCCACACATGTCACTTTCATTCTCTTTGTAGTCTATCCTGTCTGTCTATATATACTCTATGTCGAAACCATTGTAAAGATACACTTATGGACTGAGTTCCATTTCTATTTCAATAATATCATCTGTTCTTCATCACTCTCTCTCTATTCGAACCTATAGGTTCTTCATCTGTTTCATCTTCTAAAACTTACATGGTATCAGAGCAATAAAAGCTCTTCTTATTTAGTCTTCAATCTCTTTCTAAAAACTCGCTGTCGAACTCAAGAAATCTGTTCTTCATTTTCTTTTGTCCATTGGACAATAGCTCATTCGAATCTCTTCAATCCTTGTGCTCTCTGACCTTTGTCACTTCCTCTCCTCTCATAAACACTTCTAGCTTGTGTGTGGTATCTTAAACTCTCAATCTTTACAATCGTGAGTCCTTTATCCAGCGGTCCTTAGTCAGATACATCTCTTTGTCCAGCGGTCCATAGCTGTTCTTCAAGCTGCTCTTCAAGCTCCCGACGAGTTACAATGGAAAACAACAAGCCAGTCACTCTTCCTGTGGTACTCAAGGGTGCAGACAACTACCTCATATGGGCTAGAACCACTAAGGCTGTTTTGTGTGGTCGCAAACTATGGAGCCATGTCGAAGACAACAAGGCGACCGAGGATGAAGCCAAACATGGAGAGAAGGATGCGGCTGATGAAGGGGCCAGGGCAGAGAAGTGGTTTTCAGAGGACCAAGCGGTGCTTGCTATTCTTCAAGGATCTCTAACTCTCTCTGTTCTTGAAGCCTACTCATACTGCGAAAGTGCTAAGGAGTAATGGGATACCTTGAAGAATGTCTTTGGCAATGTGTCAAACCTTACCCGGGTCTTTGAAATCAAGAGAAGCATCAACCAACTGAGCCAAGGAGATACCGACTTCAACACCTTCTTTGGAAAGTTCAGGTCCTCTTGGGCTGAGCTGAAGATGCTCAGATCACCTTCTCTGGATGCGGCTGTCCTGAATGAACGAAGAGAGCAAGATAAGGTGTTTGCCCTCCTAATGGTTCTCAATCCAGCCTACAACGATCTGATTAAACACATCCTCCGTGGAACCAAGCTTCCAAGTCTTGATGAAGTGTGCTCACAAATCTAAAAGGAACAAGGCTCTCTTGGTCTATTTGGTGGGAAAGGTGGAGACCTTGTGTTGGCCAACAAAGCAGAGGAGACCAATGCGTTGGCTAACAAAGGCCATTACCGACCTGGAGAAGGCAATTCTGTGGTTTGCACCTATTGCAAGAAGCCAGGACACACCAAGGAGAAATGCTTCATTCTTCATCCTCACCTAAAGCGATTTCCTCCTCAATCAGGACGATGGGACTCTCGCTCTCCTAACCAAGGACATTGGAGGGACAACCACAATCACAGGGAGACTCGTGCTCATATGGCGTCTGGTTCCAATGGGAATCAAGAAAAGGGGGGACCGTCGAGCCAACCCTTGGAGACACCCTCAGAGTTTGTCAAGAAAGCCGACATTGATGCTCTCATCAAAGCACTCAAGGATTCTGGTAACTCTGTAAAACCCTTGAGCTTTCATGCATCTTGTAGCAATGTTAGGCTAGATTCTACCAGTGTTAAACCATTGATTGTGGATTCAGGAGCTAGTCATCATATGATTAGTGATTCTAAGCTTATTGGAAATATTAAACCTGCTTTAGGATATGTGAGTATAGCTAATGGTGAACAAGTCCAGATAGAAGGAATTGGTAACCTGAAATTGTTTGACAAAGAATCACAAGCTTTCTATATGCCAACATTCACATCTAACTTACTGTCAGTTAAGAAGGCAACCTCTGATTTAAACTGTTATGCTATTTTCGGTCCTAATGATGTTTCCTTTCAGGATATTGAAAAAAGTAAGGTTCTTGGACAAGGAACCACTAAGGATGGACTCTATGTGCTTGAAGACACTAAGTTTTCTTCTTCTCTTTCAAGCGGCTTTAGTTTTAATGTAGTTGGTATTGATAATGCAACTTGGCATGCTAGATTAGGACACCCTCATCATAGGGCTTTAAACTTGTTGTTACCTAGAATTAAGTTTCAAAACTCTGAATGTGAAGCTTGTATACTTGGTAAACATTGCAAGACTATTTTTCCAAAATCATCTACTCTCTATGAAAATTGTTTTGACTTAGTGCACTCTGATGTTTGGACCTCACCCTGTTATTCAAGAGAAAACCATAAGTACTTTGTCACATTTATAGATGAAAAATCCAAATATACATGGCTAACCTTGCTCCCATCTAAGGACCGAGTACTAGAAGCCTTTATTAGCTTTCATGCATATGTTACTAACCACTATAATGCCAAAGTAAAAGTGTTAAGATCAGATAATGGGGGAGAGTACACAAGCCACACATTCAAACAATATATGACTAAACATGGAATGATCCATCAAACCAGCTGTCTATACACACCTCAACAGAATGGAGTGTCTGAAAGAAAGAACAGGCACCTCATGGAAGTAGCAAGGTCCATGATGTTCCATGCCAATGTACCAAAGAGGTTTTGGGGTGATGCTGTGGTAGCTGCATGTTACTTAATCAATCGGATACCGACCAGGATCCTTCAGGACTCATCCCCTTTTGAGGTACTTACTGGTTCACCACCTACTATTGAACACTTACGTGTCTTTGGATGTGTGTGTTATGTTTTGGTTCCAGGAGAAAACCGTAGTAAGCTGGATGAAAAGAGTACCAAGGCCATGTTCATTGGCTATTCAACCACTCAGAAAGGATACAAGTGCCTTGTACCACAAACTGGCAAGGTGTTGGTGTCTCGTGATGTGAAGTTCCTAGAACACAAAGGATACTACACTGAGAGAGATTGGGATACTCTCCAGAACCTGGCTCAGTCTCAGTCTGACAGGGCGGCCAACCTCCGGGTCCTCTTTGAGAATCTAGGCATACCTCCTCCCTCGGCCGGCCCTTCCTCCATCTCTGAGTCTACAATGGCAGTTCCCCTTAATCCTGAGGGGGAGAATGATATGGAAGATGATCTGGATCATGATCAAGGTGCACCTGCCATGAATGATGATCAACCAGACGAAGCTACCGCACCGGCCGATGAGGCCACGGTGGGCGATACAAAGAACAACATAGAACCACATGGTCCAGTGGCTGATCAGCCGGTGGTGCTCAGGAGAAGTCAGAGGATAAGGAGAGACCCGTCTAACTGGGTAAACACAAGGGTTTACTACAATTTCCAAGCTGTGGCTCATCCAACTCAGGCAGTATGTTCTCTAGCATACATTCCAGAAGATCACAGGGCGTTCATCAGTGTTCTTGATCAGGAAGAAGTTCCAAGATCGTATGATGAGGCCAAAGAAATCAAAGAATGGAGAGATGCGGTCCAAGAAGAGACCAATGCTATGGAGAGAAACCTGATCATATCAAGCAGCATCCCCCTCTCCAAGTTTGGTCTCGGCATCAGTCACCTTGAGTTCTTCCACATGGCTCCATAGCTTGCGACCACACAGGATGGCCTTGGTGGTTCTGGCCCATAGGAGGTAGTTGTCAGCTCCCTTGAGAACCACAGGAAGAGAGACTGGCTTGTTGTTCTCCATTGTTCGCGACAGGTGCTTGAGGAACAGCTACAGACCACTGGACAAAGAGAGGTACCTGGCTATGGACCGTTGGATAAAAGGTTTTAGACGGTAAGGATAGAGAGATTGAGATGAGACCGACTAAGTTTGAAGTGTTTATGGCTGAAAGAACAAGTGATTTAGTCTAGTAACCAAGATGTGGATCAATTTCAGTAAGGTATTATCCAATGGACAAAAGAAATGAAGAACAGAGTGTTTGAAGTTGAATGAGAGTTTAGATTTAGACAAAGAATTGAATGAGAAAGAGCTTTATTGCTCTGATACCATGTAAGTTTTAAGGAATGAGAAAGATTGAAGATTGAATATGAACTATAGGAAGAACAAGAACAAAGATGAATAGCGAACTGATTGAAGATTGATTATGGAATAAGTTTAAACTTAATTCCTTAAGTGTATGTTTACAAGTGATCTCGAACTACATATATATAGACAGACAAAAGATAAGACAAAAGGAATGAAAGAGACATCTGTGGACAACGTCAACTAGAGAGAGAGAGAGAGTGTGGTCCTCGGTCGTGAAAGCGACCTCTCCTAACGGCTGGGAACCTTAACAGCGCCCGTGACTCTTCCTTGTTGTGACCACCAACGGTCACAAGGTTTAAACTCCTCTCTTGCACTTATTACTTCATTCTTTGGCGAGTGGTGTACCGTGTTCCTCAAGTTAATCAGTTCCTTGCTTCACACGTCCTGACCATAACTTGTATCACACGGTTTAATACTATGGTCTTAAACAATCACCACGGGTGTGGTACCACAAGCTCAGCCGCACATTATGGGATCAAGGGTTCAGGCGATCCGAAGCCGATCACAGCCTGTTCACTCACAAATCTCCCCAAGGTATAGTGGTTGTTGTCGTGTATGTAGATGACTTGATCATCTCTGGCGACAACAAGTGATGCGATCATGGATGGCACCAAGGATGGAGAGCTTGAACCAGAACCAGAAGCTGAGCTTAAGGCCGTGGGAAAACATGGACCAGAAGGTGGGGAGCTTCAAGTTGAGGACGCTTTGCGAGTACCGGCCGGAGCAATGACCAGGGCGCGGACCAAAAAGCTGTCTCAAACGCTAAGTTCTTTAGGGTTTACGGCATATTCCCCTATGAACTAATCAACGCCTGTCAATTTATACACGACTTATCGAGTAATGCTATAAAACACATGAACTATTTAAATATTTGAATTTACTACATAAACTTTTGAAATATGGTCAATTCCATCAAACAGTAAACAGTGTTTAGATTTCCATTAACTAGTGCTGATTAAAAAAAAAAAACGGATGAAACTAAAACGACGTCGTTTTGGTCGTTTTTGTTAAAAATTGAAAAATATGAGTTTGATGGGATTTGAACCGTGGTTCAAGCTCTTTCCTTTCACGTGTATACCACTGGACTACTTATGCAATGGTAAACATAGTGCAATACAATAATACTTATAATGATCATATGTTATGACATAAATATAATAATATCTATAACATTAATATAATAATTTGTTATAACATAAATAATAATGATATAGAAATATGATCCATCAATAATAATATTTATAACATAAAAATAATTGAAATTCATGTTTTTTATAAGTATTTATGTTACTAATATTAAAGGAAAACATATTATCATATGTTTATGTTTATATTTCTATTATAACTATAATAATATTATTATGAATCATAAATCATTAATAATATTATTTTCTTTTTGTTATAGCACATTATTATATTTATGTTATAATATATTATTTTATTAATATTAAATATATTATTATATTTATTTTATAACACATTATTAGATTTATGTTATAAATATTATTGTGATAAACAATATTTGCTAAAATGACAAATAGTCCAGTGGTAAAGACAGTGTGTGTGAGCGCTCAGGAGTGCGGTTCGAGTCCCACCAAACTCATATTTTTCAACTTTTAACAAAAAAACAAAACGACGTCGTTTTAATTAACGGAAAGTTAACACCGTTTACTGTTTTGATGGAATTAACCATATTTAAAAAGATTATGTAGTAAATTCAAATATTTCAATATTCATGTGTTTTATGGCATTAGTCGATAAGTCGTGTATGAATTGACAGGCGTTGATTAGTTCATAGGGGAATAGGCCGTAAACCCAAGTTCTTTACTTAGTTCTGCCATTGTTCAGTTCAACCTTAAGGAGGAAGATAACACACGACTTTAGTAAGGTTCAGTAAGGATTCGGGAACCCCTTCCTAAATCGACTTTTAGTAAGGTTTCATGAAGATTTAGGTGGACCTTCCTAAATGGCGATGCGCATAGCACCGTGTTCACATCAACTGAAGAGTCAGTCAACAAGGAATCAATTCAGTCAAGTCTTTACTTCCGTGTTGTCTTGTCTTGTTTTCTGAAACACAAACGCTATATATGTATTTCAGAAACCATTGAATCAATAAGAAGTTAAGTTTGATCATTGCGATTGTCTTGGAGAGTGAATCTCTGTTGTTCCTTGTGAACAAACCCCTGTTGCTTGGTGAGTCATATCCAAACAACAACCCCTCTTCGGTCGTCTAAGTGAGTCATATCTTAGGACTGCTGAGGTTTAGAATATCAAGGGCCTTCCGCATCCCTTGTGCGACCTAACAATCCATTCCTTTGTTCTTGAGAGCTAGTAGCTCAATTGAGTTCAAAGTCTATCCATACCAACTTCGAAGTGTAATCCGTGGGAGAGAGTTGATCCTCGTATCAAGTGGTATCAGAGCCCACTTTGAAGTTTGGTATCTATTTCAAACCATCTTTCTCACCTCTTCATCTTCTTCAATCAAAAAAAAAAAAAAAAAACAAAGTTCTTTTCTGTCTATCTGTTCTCTGGGTGAGCCACCTGATATTCAAAAAAAAAAGAGTACACAAAAGAAAAGTGTTTAAGAAACTAGGAGAAATCGGTTTCAAGGGCTGGTTAATCATCCAGAACCAAAAATCTTGCAATTTATCTATCTACCTCTTCATCTATTCGGGTTGTTTGGATAGATTCATTGGGTTTGACAGATTTTGTTCTATTGGAACTCTTGAGATTTCACCGAGGGAAACATTTCTTGTGAAAGAAACAACTGCGAGAGATAAACACTTGTGAGGCAGAGGGTTTTAATTAACTCGTTTGTATAAGTGCTTGCAGGGGAAAATCCACACAGGAGAACCGGCCTTTGAAGAGTTTCTGTTTCTTTAACGTGTTTGTTCTTGTTTGTAGGAAAAAATGTCCAATCCAAGTAATGATGAACAGGAGGACAACCAGAACGTTGGCCTTTCTAGAATACAAATGAGGGCCTTGATGGGAGAAATGAAAAGAATGATGAGAACAGAACTTGAGGAGATCAATGTTCGACTTGATCGGGTTCCAGAGGACACCCAAACTAGACCACCACCAGAGGAAGCAACTGGTAGGTCACGAACCAGACAAAGGCGTACCAGGGCAAATGAAGAGTTTTATGAACACTCTTCTAGTGACAGCCAAAGAAGGACCAGACGGCCTAGAGAGACCCGGGGAAAACAAGATGATAACCTAGGTGGTCTTAAGTTAAAAATCCCGTCCTTCCATGGTAAAAACGATCCAGATGCTTACCTAAAGTGGGAGAAAAAAATAGAACTGGTATTTGATTGTCAGAACTATTCTTAACTTAAAAAAGTAAGGTTGGCCGCAACTGAGTTCTATGGTTATGCTATTAACTGGTGGGATCAAATTATGACCAACAGGAGGAGAACAGGTGAAAGACCCGTAGCTACATGGGATGAGATGATCACTCTCATGAGGAAACGTTTTGTGCCCAGCCACTACAACCGAGACTTGCATCAGAGGCTTAGGAGATTAGTTCAAGGAACTAAGAGCGTTGAGGATTACTTCCAAGAGATGGAGACGCTAATGATCAAAGCCGATGCTGATGAAGATCCGAAGGCAACAATGGCTAGATTTCTAGGAGGACTCAACCGTGACATCCAAGACAGGTTGGAGATGCAAGAGTATGACTGCCTAGAATAAATGCTACACAAAGCGATCTTGGTTGAGCAGCAGGTTAAGAGAAGGAGTCAACCCAAGTCAACTTACACACCGGTTGCTAAACTTAGCTACCAAGACAAGGGTACAGCTCTAACTACACGAAGACACCGTTGTTTCAGAGACTGTGGAGCGAAGAAGATGAGATCTCTCTCCTACAAGGTATGATCGACTTCAGAGCTGATACTGGTGATAGTCCGTATGATGATATGGACAGGTTTTGTGAATTCACGAGGAAATCGATTAGCTTTGATGCTAGTAACAACCAGTTTCTTCGCAAGATGAGGTCTTTGAAGCAGAAGTATATGGGGAATGTGAAGAAAGGTGTTGAATCTCTTTCGGAAGATCATGATATGGAATGTTTTAAATTGTCCAAGCATATTTGGGGATCTTATGGAATTGCTCTCAAATCTGTCGTTAAGTCTAATGTGAAGAAGAGTAGGGAGAAGCTTGACTCTGTGAAACCTCAGGGTAAAGAGGTAGACGAAGAAGAAGAAGAAGATGTGGTGGCCCTTGAATCTGCCGCTAAGTCCAATGGAACACCAAGGAAGAGTGAGAAGAAGCCCATTTCTGTGGAAGGTAATGGTGACAATGTAGACGAAGATAGAGAGGTGTTGGTTCATGGTGACAATGTAGACGAAGATAGAGAGGTGTTGGTTCATGGTGACAATGTAGACGAAGATAGAGAGGTGTTGGTTAATGGTAAAAAGACAGAAGAAGATAAGGAAGCGTTGGACAATGGAGAAGATTCGAAGTCTCTTGGTGTGATGAAAGCATCTGACTGGTTTGAAGACTCGTTTCTCGTTCGGTCTATTGCGAGTTTAGGTGTGAGTGAACAGTTTGTGAGACAGAAATGGAGCATGGTGGCTGTGGAGACTAAGAAGAGAATGGGGGAGAAGTGGAAGCTGTTGCAGGCCAAAGATATGGAACTTGTGTTGCAGAAGACTGACTTTATGCATGAGGTGGGCTCTGTGATTGCTGAAGCATCTTAAGAAGAAGCCATTAGGTACGTATAGGTTTATCGGTTTTAAAGGAGATGCAACAACTCTGGTTTTCTAATTGATATTATTCTGGGTTGCTTATGTAAACTCCATAGAAGTAACATATTATTTATCTGCAATGTGGACTTCTTTGCAAACGATTGGTGCCATTAAGTCTTATCATCGTAAAGCTCAGCATTTGGTTAAGAACTATATTTTGGCTGATCCGTGTATCCCTTACACATCAGTTCTCACCGGTGAGATCCTTTTGTAGCTAAGTCGATGGAAGTAAGTAAGTTCTGCCAAGTTGAAGCAATTAGCTACAATATCGTCTTTTGTATTAGACGATACACTCATGTCTCTCAATATACGATCTCTTCAGCAACGTGACAATCCAACTTGGAGTTTTCTCTGAAATTCTTTGTATATCTCCTATGCAAAGAATAAACAATCAAAAAAACATTCAAGAAACAGCAAAACGAAACATATACATTTTACAATCTTCTTGACATGTATATAATTGTCAAAAGAGACTGCATCTTGACAGCCACAAATAATTGACTGAAAATTAATTGATTAATACCCTTCCACTCTCACTCTCAAGATCCACTAAGTAAGAGAAATCAAAAGAATCTTCAGGCTGCACAGCCACTGGTCATTACGAAATTTGAACGATTAGTCTCACATCACACAGTTGAGAACGATGATTCATGCTTTGAAGAAGCACTATCCTCTTCCTTTTTTACTTTAATTTTTTACATGTTTGCCTTTACCAACTTTCATCTTTCTGATTTTTCATTTGTATGTGGGCTGAACCACAAAAACTACTTCAATTTAAATAGGTAATGTCACACCTTTTAAAAAAAAAAAATTGTCCAGTTGTACCATATATATATACAACAGAAGGATTAGTGTTTGCCATTGAAAAGAACAGTTCATCAATCCCTATTTCCTGCAAAATAAGGGAAAGGATTAAGGATATAGCACAATCTTCAAAAACATAAAAACAAAGTAACAGAAGCTTCGGATAGAAAACAAAATTTGAGCTTAAAATTCCATCTTCAATTAAAATAGTTTATTTAACAGTAATTTAAAAACAGGCCCAAATGAACAACCCATATATCGGGCTAATATTTGCTGTGTAGTAACCTAATAGGGGGAAAAACATCATTTTTTAATCGAAAAATGAGGAATGAATGAGTCGTTTGGGTTAAATAAACAGATCCACAAAGAATAAAACTCAAACAATTGGACTCTTAACTTATATTGGCTGAAACATGTTCTCGCAAACCTACTCTCATATTAAACTATAGATTACATTTTTAAACGTTTAAAACAAAATTACAGGCTACCCTATGTTTTTAAAAAATGTTTTCCCGTTCCATAAGAATAAAAATAACATACTTCGGCATTTTAAAAAATATAAAAGGATCATAATAACACCGGTCCAAATATAATGACCAATCCAAAATGTCCACCCCATAAAAAACTATCTCAATAAAAATTTCATAATATTTCTACATGCCATAAATTTGAAATAAAGAATTCAATAAATTAAAAGGCATTTCACAATAAATTGAAATATTATTAACTATATTAAATTATTGAAAACCATTACAAAAAACTTTTAAACTAAACACTCAAATTCCTTCATTAGTTAATAAATTTTAATTAAAATCTGGTAACGGCTGCAAGGAAACACAAACCCACCATAAAACAACAACTACTACTACATTTACTATAAACTAGGTCTATATCCGCGCTACGCCGCGGTGAAGCTTTTTATTTTATATTTTAATTATTTTAAGTTTGATTTATTTTCAATTTTATGTGAATTTATTCTTTTTTCTTTTGTATTAACTGGATTTTTTTTTTTTTGATATATAACAAGTAAACTATATGTTAAAATTATTTTAAAATTTGTGAATGTTGTATTTTATTTGTAGAGTAGATAAAGATAGAATTGTGATATAAAAAGTGAAAAAAAATTATTTTTAGTAAACTATTTAGTGGAAAAAGGCAAATTCTATTATTTTTTTAAATAAAATATTTAACATTATAGTTATTATTTTTAAGAACATCTTAAATTATCTTTTTAGTAAGCAAAAAAAGTTATCAAATTTTACGTATACTGTTTCTTATGTTTATGATTTTTTGTTCCTCAAAAAATGAAAATATGATTCTACTTCATTATAGGTATAAAAACTGAATAGTTACAATTAAATTCAGTGTATTTAAATATTTCTACACACAGAAAGGTTTCAATTTAAGTTTTGAAATAAATAACTGTTACAACATCAATCATTTTTTGGATTAACTGTAATTGTGTGGAAAACTAAGGGAACTAAGTGACCTAACTAATTGATCAATGTTTTATCATTATAGAGAGAAAGCTAAGCCCAAATACTGTGAAAAGTAAATCTTGGGCTTGCTTTAGGGTCCGAATGGTAATTGCGTTCTTGATATTGTGGAAAAAACAGATTGATAATGCGGTGCGGTTCAACTGCGGTACATGCGTTATGCGGGATAAAAGCGGATTTTGTTAATAAGCGGTACATAATAGTGTTTGATTGGTGAAATAACAATTTGCGGTACAGTAAAAATATATTGTTCAAAATTATATTTGAAGACAAATAAAACTTTGAATAATATTATTTGTACTTAAATAAAAGATTTTATATATTACATATTAAAAATTATGAAATTATAAATGAAAGTATGTTATCATAAAACTTATTTTATCATTTTTATATTTAAATATGAAAATGAATATTTGAATAACTTCAGTTAATACTAAAAATTAAATAATGAATGGTGATTATAATAAATGTGGTATATATAGACTATTAATAATTTTTGATTAATTATTTAAAAAGAATTTGAGATGACTAAAACTATATTTTTCAAAATAAAAATGCATTAGGTAATAAAAGTAAGTTATATCATTATTTTAAAACAAAAATAAAGGAAAAAGTTAAATACCACACCCAACCACACTTTTTTTTGGTGCGTTACAATTTTATAGTGCGTATTTCATATTTTGTACACACATATGAACCACACACATCACCTTTATATTTTTATTATTTTTACATTCTTCATTGCATAACATCATTTCTTTTGTTGATTAGAAGCACAATAAGCGGTTTTCAAAAATTAACCAAAACCGTACCGCACTTTAGTACTCCATTCATAGCTTTAATTTTAAGTGTCCGTTTGTCTCAATCTCTTGGAAACCCACCCAGAAATCTTCATCCCAACTGAATAATGGGATCATCGTCACCGTCATTGAATAACAAGCCTCCGGCTACGAACGACGGCGATGCGTCTCTGAATCAGCCTCATCCTCCTTTAGCAGCTAATCATGCGATCACAGACTCGGATCCGTCAAAGAAGAGGAAAATGTGGATGCTTCAACTCGAAGTGGGTACTCGTGTTGAAATTATAAAAAAAAAATTAAAATGTGATTCTCTGAATTAGCCTCATCCTCCTTTAGCAGCTAATCATGTGATCACAGACTCGGATCTGTCGAAGAAGAAGAAAATGGGGATGCTTCAACTCAAAGTGGGTACTCGTGTTGAAATTATAAAAAAAAAAAAATGTGATTCTTACTTGCAATTTTGTATTTGTGCATTATTGACCTTCTAAATCTGTTTTTGTCCGTTGAATTTTAAAAAAAAACTTTGAGGGACATCAAAGCATCCGTAGCATAGCCGGACGCATGCTCAGTTTAATAACCTGCACTCGTGTTGCCATTTTTGGGTTGCTCCGCTTAACCTTTTGTCTATTAAATGTTAGTTGGTTTTTATGTCCCTGAGCATAGACAGAAGTATTTTGCGTATTTTTCTCTTATATTCTGTAGTTTTTTAATTTTATTTTTGTAATAGAGTTTACTGAAAGTCAAAATAGAATGATGAAGGTAGATCACAATTTTCTGAGTCTGTTTGGTTACTGTTTTATCGCAAGTGATTGATGAAGAAAGTAAACAGCATTATCTGATACGGTTTAACTAATAAGTGAAAGAGAGAAGATAATGGACCCACCTGATGTTCTTATTTCTGATCTATTCCATTGTTTCGTCTATATCTTTTCTCTGCTCCATCACTTCACCATTTTCGTCATTCCTTTTGCTGTTGTCTTGCCGGTTTTTTTCTCATAATTGTGTGTTTGGCTTTGATTAGCTTTTAAGAATGAGGTTCTGAATTTTCTTTCATAACGAAGGGAGTGTGAAATACCTGCTTCATCATGGAGGAGATTGTTGAAGATTTCTTTGTAGATGACATTCTTGATTGATGATGTTGTTTGTTTTCTTGTCGCTTCACTCCAAATGTGCATTACTTTTTTTGAGATGACCCGAGATAAAGCGACATAGAGTTGTCCCTGACTGAAAACAGGTTTTGGTAGATAAATTCCTACATTTTGCAAGCTTTGTCATTGGCTTTTGTTTATTGTCATAGCATAGCAAACTCTGATAGTAAATTGCCTTCTTCTCATCTTGTATGGACAATTTGTATCTGCTGTTGTCATGGCTATCCTTGGTATAAGGATTTTCTTGCCCACGTTTTTCCCAACTAAAATCTCAGCTTCGAGTACTTTGTCTCCCAAACGCGTAATCACCAGCCTAGTACCACTGCACAATCCTTCTTTTTGGTTTATGTTTCTTAGTAATATCACTGGTGCGTTCTGCTTCAAGTGGAGCCTATGATTTGGTAATCCTGAACACTTGAGTTCGTTTAGATACTCGGTTGTGTATAGTAGATTAACTCCTTCCACATCTTGGTTATCATTTTCAATGGTGCCAGCACTGAGATATTCTTTTTGGTCGCCTCTGATTTTTGCTAAAAAATAGTCGTTATCTCATCCACAGTTTCATTCCTTGGGGTAAGGATGGCACGGACTCATAAAACTCTCTGTCTTCAAATGAAGTTTGGGGAAAGTTGCATTTTTTTTTAATTCTTCCAATGGGTTTTCTGTTTGAGGCAACATTAATGAACTGTCGATCTCTATGTTGTCATCATCCAAGCTATCTTCTTGTGAAGAAGATACTGTTTTAGCTTCTCCGTTGCCAACTTGAAATATCCATTTAGCAAACTCTTTTTCATCTTGATGCACTCTCATATGTTTTGAAAGGATATCTATACTGCAGTTGTCCCATACATAAGATCTATTGAGTGACGCCAAAGCTGTATCTTGTCGTTTCCTTTTGAAATGACTGGCAGTACTTGATGAAAATCTCCCCCTAATAGGACCGTTTTCCCTCCGAAGTGTTTGCCAACTGCTGTAGGATCAACATAACTCATGATATCTCTTAATGTCCGATCTAGTGCTTCAAATGTGTTTCGATGTGCCCTTGGTGCCTCATCCCAGATGATTAAAGCTGTTTCTTGAATCAATTCTGAAAGCATTGTGTTTGCTTTGATGTCACACATTAAATCGTCATGGAGATCTATAGAAATTTTGAACCGTGAATGAGGAGTCCTTCCTCCTGGAAAAAGTGTAGCAGCTATTCCCGAAGTTGCAACCGGTAAAACTATTCGTTTTTGAGAACGTAGTTTTGAAATCAGTGTCCTATACACATAGGTCTTTCCAGTTCCTCCTGATCCATATAGGTAGATTAGTTTTCCTTTGGATCTGTTGATTGAATCAATTACTGCTTCGTAAATAGACAGCTTTTCTGAATTGAGTTTTGAAAACAACTCAAAATGTGTTGCTTTTTCTTCATCCGTGCTGTAATTCTTCTCATTTACTATCATTGAGTTCTTGACATTGTCGAGGATGTTTTTTTCAGGAATTGGGATGCCTGGATAGTCTGCTAATGACTTATCACTATGGTTCAGAAGCTTTTGGAGTTCAATCAGAACATATTGTTGGACTTGTTTGTCATCTAGGTTCAACTCTTGGAAATCCAATCTGTTACGTTGCATGCGTAAGATATCCTCCCCAAGGCTTCTCCAACAATTTTTTTATCATTTCAGAGGATCAGCAATTTCACAATATATTAACAGTATGACAAACAGCTCTCGTAACTGCAATGCAGAAGCCCACTGAGACGATTCATCTATTGCTTCGTGCCATTCTTTATCTCCATCTAGGAGACCAAGACATAACAACTCCTTTTGTAAGGTTTGTATGTGACACCTGCAACTGTTCGTATTTCTTCATAATTTCTACATCCTTTTACGTGATTTAGCATCAACCATAGATAATATTTATCTCCTGCTGATGGACTGATGTTTACTATCCTGCCGATGCTCGTCCCTCTTTTACGTCAAGACCAATTCTTACTTCTTTTATCCCAGACGAACAATTTAGGAAACTGAATATACGTGAGGGTGCGCCCAAGTGGGTCATGTACATTAGTCTCCATACACTTAGTGAACATTGTATCTCGGACCGCAATTCTTAAGACAACATCTTCTAAGTCTTCAGCTTCATCAATGATCACGCTTTGTTCTCCTTCGAGATGTAATGTCAGCTTTTGTACAGGTGGTTTCTGATGGTGTATTTCAAAAGCAAACGTTCGCCATCACGCTTCGCATGCTGACAAGTATCGACATTCTTGGTAATTCTGAATCTCATTGATTTTAACCTTCTCAGTTGGTGTATTTTGTTCTCCGCTTGTGGTGTTTTGGAAAATAATGGTAGCTTTATCAACTCCTTTGGTGATGTACTTGAAAAGATATTTGATAGTTTTTGAAGTATTACACCACTCAACATTGATATGCGCCTTATACTTTTTAAGTAAAGGCATATTATGCGGAATCACGTAGCGGTTGTCTAACCTTGTTTCTCCTTTCATAACACACTTTCCCACATCATCTTGCCGCCTGTAGATGACATACCCATCTTTATCAGTACTTGTACTTCCAACAAATGACCTTGGATATTTTTTTATACACATCCCTTTCTCCATGCATGAGTTATTTGGTTATTTGGCCGATCGAGTCCACAAGGACAATGCATCATGTGCTTTTTGACCAGCTCATATCCTTCAGGGTCTTCTATTTCATCAGGTATCTCAGTTTGAATGATTTCATCAATAACACTTATGGATGAATTTATCATTGCTTCTTCAAGCGATAGGAGAATATGCGCATGGGGAAGTCCTCGTTTCTGGAATTCTGTTGTGTAGATAACTGGAAATTATGGTAATGATTAATATTAAACTAAAAAAAGATGTTTACTGATTAAAATATTTAAATAAATGAATACTTTACCTGCAAGAAGTGGCCCGAAAAATGTTCCTTCCTTCAAATCTGAAATCAAATCTTCCAATTTCATCTTAAAGACACGACAACTTATATCAGGTCTTTCATTGGCCGAGTCATTTTCATAGGTTTCTAAGTGTACTTTGATCTTTTCCCACCCCGGATTTGTTGTGATAGGGATAAACATGTGTGGGTTTCCATATGTACGACAAACAGCCATTGCATCATGATAGTTTTCAATCATGTATCCAGGTCCTCCGGTGAATGACGCTGGTAAGATGATTCTCTTTCCTAATGATTTCAGATCAGTGTCTCCTCTTCCAACAGCATCACATACATTGTTGTAGAGGTCAGCTCTGAGTTTTTCTTTTATTAAGCTTATGAAACTTCAACCGTTCTTCTTCAATACATGTATATGCGTCAACAACAAATTGATGAAATAGACGACCTCCTTTGATGATAGTTTTTCCTTCATATAATCTTGTTTGGAATTGGTAAGCATAAAACTCTCTGATTGTGACAAATTCTCACATTATTTTCTTCCCATTCTCACTAATATATGGAATGCGGAGGTGGAATCCGCTTTATCCGTAAGGGAACAACAAAGGGTATTGTAGAGTCATATAATGTGGGTGTAAGCAGGAAATGCGTTGTAGTTCTGATATCTTGTATTGGACAATGATATCTCGTTCCACAAATTTCCCTACAATTAGTCCTGCCGTTTCATATGAAGTAGGCAAATCATGTTGTCTTCCTTTTTCTTTCACTCCAAAAAGGCGAATGGTGAATTCATCACATCTTCCTGATTCGTATTTATCCCTGGCTTTCCTGAATTCAGCAGCCAACCAATTATTTTCGTCTAGCATGTGAATCAATCATTCCACAATTTTTTCTTGAAGCTTGGATGAATTAACATTTCTTGACATTGTGTTGATGCGGTTCTGAACATCATTCCTAGTATCAACAATGTATAGCTGACCAAATTTTGGTGGTTTTCCTTCAGGTGGTAACAATGAGCCTATACTGTGATAAATCTGCCCTTGAATTCTGTATGTGTATGGCCCGTAACCTGACAAGAGTGAGTGGTCCACTTCAGCCCCAATAGAAGTGAAGGATTGGAATGAATTGTAAACTTTGATGTTTTCTTTGAAGTGAGGAGATTGCAGCAACTCTTTCAGTTGTTGTGGTGGTTCTTGAATGGCTGGTAAATATATTCTTCCTTTCCCACAGCATATAGAAAACAACAGATTTCTCTCTTTTGATTTCTCGTTACTTTCTTTTTCCTAAACCAATGCATGACACTACGTGCATTCCAAGAGATTGTTTTCTCTTTTTTTCTCTCTTCCTTTTTTTACTTGTTGTAGATATTATTAGGACAAGTTACAGATTTTCTTATGGAAAATAGTTTGATTATCTCTTCTTGGAACAGTTGTATTTCTGATTTGTTGTTTAGCTTTGAGTATTTCAAACCTCCTTTTCCTGGCTTCTCTTGTAATCTCAATTTTATTTTATTTTAGATGGAAAAACCTCAATTCATCTTTATTCATTGAATGTTATGACGAATTGAGTGAAGCTTAGTTATCTTTATGATCTGGACGAGAACATGATGTCTCTGTGGCATTCATAAAAGAATTTTGAGTAAATTTCACAATAGACATTAATTATTGTTAGCTCTTAATTGATAACAGACCTGGCTTTTTCTGTCGGAGTATTTGAATGATTTTATTTCTGTTTGATCTTGATATTTCTTTATTAGGTGTTGGACCTTCTCTTCCACGAACCTCCATTTAAAAGTGTTTCAAATGTTTACTGTTTTTTTGTCATGAACGGAACTTTCAAATTTCTCTATATAATCTATAATTGACTGACTTGTAATCAATTAAATTCAACGAAGTGCTTCCTGTTCTTGGTTAATTAATTAACTTCGAGATCGTAAGGGGCAGACAGGTTGCTGAATTTTAAGTGAAAGTAAATTGAATCTACTTTATTTGATTATAACCTTGAAATCAATATGGAAGAAATAAATGACATCTAAACTTTATATTTTTTTGGATAATGAATTTACCAGTTAATGGTGCACAAAAGGCACTGGACTTGGAGAAGACGGTGGTGCCGGTGGAGGATTTGGTGGTGCTGCTGGTGGATGTGCTGGTGGTAGATTTTTAAGTGGAGCTTGTGCTGGAGGTGGACATGGAGGAGGAGCTAGAGGTGGAGCCGGTGATGCTGGTGGATATGGAGGTGCCGGTGGTGGATTCCCTGGTGGTGGTTACGGCGGTGCAGTTCCTTGAGGAGAGCTATGACTTTAACGTTAAAGCATGGAATGCAATGTATGGCAATAGAAAAGTAGTATGAAAATAATATTAAAATATAATTTTATGTTAAGTTATTTCATTTGCCTATGATGTGATGATATTGCATGTTAAAAAACGTTGTTTACATCAGTGAAATAATATTATAGCTGATCCATTCTGATTCCGTTTGAAAAGTGTATAGATTTTAAAATTTTAAAATTCATAGGCTCAGAAGAATATGAGTTGTTTTTATTTAATGTTCTTTTGTAATTCAGATACTTAGTACTTTTTTTTTTATCTATCTTCATTTCACTTGTGGTAGTCCCATATTGGAATCCCATTAAACATGTTTGCATTTTCCGTCTACTGTCTTAAATATAAAAATCTTTATTAACAGAGTTAGAATTTCTCATCCAAAATATAATTTAAAAAGAGAAAATAAAATTTAAATTTGATAAACCTAATAAATCACATAGATGAAAGGAAGGGTTCCACTTTATCAACTTATTTTGGAAATGTCAACAATATAATAGACAATTAAAATACTTATTCTTCTTTAAGATGTAATGTTCTAAAAACCATACGAGATAGAAAGAATTGTAGATGTGTAATATTATAATATGGCCATATAACTTAAATAATAAGCTTCTCAATATTGTCCATATGAACCGCTGCTTCTTTGTGTTGTTCTCATCATTGTTTTCTGAAGATGATTTCCTCTCTAAATTTTATTTCCTTGCAAGTTCAATAGGTTGAGTCTCTCCGTCTCATGTCTTAACCTTGCCATTAATTGCATTCCCAGATGGATCGCTTCTAATTGGATCCTGTAATTTAAAATAAAAGTTAAAATTTATAATTTATAAAATAACATGGACGCTGAAATACAATTACATAATCTTTATTCATACGATGTTTGCTTTTGACTCAGGAAGCCGTGTTTCTTCAACGACTCGGGTCACCGTAAAAGCTTGAACTGAGTACTTGAAGTTGTATTCGGAGATTTGGACTTGGAAATTCATTGTTTTCCAATAATTTCTAAGAGACATTTTGGTATCATCTGATTGTTACAACCGCTTTCTCTTTGTTTTTCCTGTTTTGTCAATTTTTTTAATAAAAACGGATTACAAATTAGAATGGAATGTAGGGCAAGTATGAAATATTAAAATATTATTAGTTACCTTTGATGTAGTAATGTCTTCAGCTGTCGTGTGTGTAAATTTTTTAGCATCGCGATCAAATAAAACGAAAGTAGTTATTCTTTCACCACACTGAACTTTTAATTCCACATTGAACCTGAATACATATATACTTCATTGAATAAAGTTCCATGTGGAATGAAAATTCACTATTTTAAATCAATGAGATAAGAAGAATACCTTGGCGCTGCTTTTGTAACAATGATTACATATGAAAGATGTTTCAGACCAGCCTAGTTTTTTAGAGCACGCAGCACAAGACAAATATTTCCATCCGTTACGACCGTTGATGTCAACGATTTCTCCACGACAAATTACTTCTTTTTCTTGATTGATCCCACTTGAAATATACTGTAAAATTTCCTCAATAGTCCAGAAATCGAGTTTAGGCTTAACATTATCCTCTTCAAATATTTTTGTAAGAGTGATATTGGTTTCAATTCCCATCCTGCAAAGTGCATTAGTTGTAACTACAAAAATAAATCCATCTCTTTGCTATATGAGAAAGTAAACTGGTAATTATATTCTCTCGGTAGGTTACATTTTCATGAACTCTTTAGCAACTTCTAAGTTGTAGTTTATTTATACTTTAGTTGCTCCGCTTGAGTTTAAATGCAGTTTTCCAAAAGAAATTCAATTAAAACATATTGATACTTGGAAGGAATATTATTTTACATAATATATATGCGATTACCTGCAAATATTTTTGGGTTTAAGCATGTGAACACAATCACGGTGCAGTCTCGACCAGTCTGTTGGAATTGCTTAGGGAAGTCAGCCGCTTGGTCATCCCAAAGAGTTACCCGGATGGTTGAATTGCTGTACATTCATAAATTGTTTGTTAATTTAGTTGGACAAATAGACAGATGAAAACATAGAGTAGCCAAGTTTGGATTCAATCACTCACTCTTGTAGCAAAAGAAGTAAAACAAGCTTCTGGTTGGAGCTTGGGTCATCCAAATTCGAGCCTTGGACTGAGAGGACTTAACCGACAACGTCTTATACAAAACAAACATCCATATGATATGTTAGCTGTCATTCTTGGTAAAATAGGAGAATCGTCTCATCCTGATTTGATTGCTTGCATATTCTCGTGCAAAACTCTACGAGACATCTCCAAATATCCAGATGTTCTCCAGAAGCTGAATCTCCACCAGACTTTTCCTCCACTGTGGGAAAGAATTCCTGAAGAAAGCAGCATACTATATGAGTGTGCTAAACATGGAAATTTGCATGCTATATACTTATGTGGTTTAATTGATTACTATTTTCTTAGAAAAACAGTGACAGGATCGACTCAACTGAAGATATCAGCAGAAGCAAACCATCCTGAAGCTATGTATCTTTATGGTATGACTTTGATATGCGAAAATAACCTAACGGAAGGATCGCGTTACATCAAAAGACTCCGGAGAGAGAAATGCTTTGGAGTGGTGAGACAATGTCAGCAAAATTGCAGGCCGGTTATTCTAGAACTGAGTGTGAAACAATACTGTGAATATGATATGCTGCTTGCTGAAATTGAAGTTGGTGATGACTGCGTCTTTGAAGAGTTTGATGATGTCTGTGACAACTGCTTTATCTACAAAGAAATATATCGTTTCATAGACTATATACATTGTAAGGTTATTTTAGAAATGCTTATTGTGCCACACATTTGTTTTAAATTATCTCAACACATTTTAATTATATAACAGCAATAAGATCGTTATGACAAATGTTTCATTTTAACTATATATGTGCAATAAGAACTTAGCTGCTGGTTTGCCGGAAATATAATTAATTGATGGTTCTAGCAAACTAGCCACATGGCTGATCTCTATGCAATCTGAATAAGAAAAGTTGTATGCCCGTCTTATATATTCGTCCACATGTTTCCCGTTTCCTGTGATGAAGGAAAAATTAAAGCAATTCAAAAACTTAGATTGAGGCTGGAGTTCAAAACCGTCGCATGTTAATCAACATCGAACAGTAGTTTGTGCTATTACGAAGACGTGATGAGACTAACTAAGTTGATTATACCACAATTGCATGTCAATTAATAACTGGAAAGCCATGTAAAGATTGGGAAAGCTTTACCATTAAAGACCATGCTGCAGATAAAGAGCATGTTAGTTGCCAATGGGATTGCTGATACACCAAAAAAATAAACCAGAAGGCGACTATTGGTGAGATGCATCTGCAACAGCAGTAACATAGATAGCACAAAGTTTATACACACAGAGTAAGGTAACACCGAGAAGGAGGAGTAAAGCGACAGCTCCTGTTTAGCCAGAGGAGAAAGTAAGAAACAGGTTTAATAGAACGTCCACGATAAGTACTGACTAAAGCAGCCTATGATAAGTTAGGTATGTCCTCGTTTCTACATCGGCTACTTTGTGTACTACCATTACTTGCCACCAGTATTATCAACTTTAGCATAAAGAATCCTGTGAAATAAATACAAAAAAAATTTTGAACTTATTATTGACGAGTATTGTGCTACTAAACAAGTATTATTTTGGTTTATATGATTCATATTTGTTATGCAGAAGAAAACACCAACTCTCTGTGTTCTTGTCAACATCCAAATTCAATTTCCGCTATCATTAGCAACAAATTCACATCGGCTTTACCCTTTTGTCGTGTTCCATTGAACAACTCACTCAATTGCCACTACTAAGTTGTAGCTTCTCTCTAACCCTCTTCAACTGTGACACAAACTATATTAACATCACAACAACTAACAATTAAGGAAGACAATAAACATATTCGACCCATAGAGCAAATGCATAGTCCAAAAAAACATGTCACTTCTGATAACCAAGAGCAATACAAGCGCTAAAATGGATCAACAATTCAAGGTTCATATATACTTATCCATGATAACACAATACATAATGCGAAGAGCAGACTGTAAACGTATTTGAGCTTTGCAACTGTGACCTCCACCAAACCATTTGCAAATCCAATGATATCTCCATTCAATATGACAATCAGCCAACAACCCCAACCAATCAAGATTGCAATAGGGGATACTACGACAATCCAAGCAAGAAGAGATAGAAAACCACATAGTGCATCGAGCTGAGGTCTTGCAATACTTTTTCCCATTTTGTAGCAAAGCTCCAGCTGCCAAAATAAAAAAGCATTCCAAAGCCATCAACCAAACTATGGTTCTAGCTCAAGACTACAGAGGGAATACATAAATCTACGGAGTATCTATCAAGCACCATAAGTAACAGAACAAACACTGGAAATTGGAAAAGCATAGAACTGATGCCAGATTCATGTAGAGATAAAATCAAAATACTTCCCATCTTCTTCCAGTTGTTGATTTCATTAGTTGCTTTTTCTTTTAACTCCTTCAGTTCAGACTTTTGAATTCGGGATCCCACGTCTCCTATTTTGCAACCCCATCGGTTCTATTTCGGATGAAGCACCGGCGTCCTCTCCGAACCTCTCTGTTTCCATCCCGTCGCCGAGAAAACGTTCAGGTAGTTCCTTCTCCCCTTCCATAGCCGACACCTCTTTTACACTGAGATGGAGACGGGGAATGTGGATCTCTTGGGTCATGTGACTTCTAAATCTAACGTGTAGAAAATGAAGATTTTTATTGGTTAGCACATTTTTTCATTTGTTGATGTGGCTTCTCCAGAAAGCTTTTAAAATCCGACGTGTCAAGCCCAGGAGAGGCACTTATGATATTATTGTGTTGATTGTAAATCATTAAAAAAATTGAATTAAATAATCACTTCTGATTTACTGGATACACACAAGAGGTAAATGCACAAATGAGGATGCTGAAAATTCAAGACTTTTAATTACTCGAATAATTCTTACCTCTTACACTTTCCAGTTGCTCTTATTTTAAACAATGTTGCAATAACAAAAATATTAATGGTTACTATACTATAGATTAGTAGATTAATATATAGGGTGGTTGTACAAATAACCTATAAATTGAAATCTGTTGCAAATCTAGCTCTCCATTTTTTTTTCTCTAACAAATGTCATATTCTTCCTTTTAACCTCGGTAGATATGATAATTCACGAAAGTGTAATTATTTATGATTATATTTGATTTATTTTGAACATCACAAAGACAAACACATCCTCATCTTCATCACTTATTCATGAAAATGCTATCAACATCAAATCTTCCAACCACCATTAACAATCAGATTTGAAGCTCTTAATATTCTACCCACCGCAATTTAACCTCTTAAAGCTCATAATTTGAGTTTGTCAACTCCTTTTTCGCCATTTTCTTTTGACTTTCATCTCTAAATCTCCTAAAATCAATTTTTCAAAATTTCAAACCCGTTTATATGTGCATAGTAGGTGATTCTTGCATCCATATAGTCTGGGTTTCTTTGGTGGTGGTCAGTCTCACAGTTTATGACAGTTGACGAAGCTAAAAAGCAGATTCAGGTAATTCAAACTTGATTATCTTGGTTTTTCCATCTGTTTCGCGGAAGTAGACTTCACGTGAAGTCTACTAGTCAAAGCATATGTTAGTTTTTCATTTGACCATTTTGGATCGTAGACTTCACGTGAGTTCTACTATTTTTCTTTGGTAAGAAAAAGTTAGATGACACATCTAACTCCTAGTTACCAGGTTAGTTTTCCATTTGACCAAGAGGAGAGCTTTTCGGAGAAGTCTACGTTAAAGCGAGGTGAATATTTCATTTGACAAGATTTTGACTTTTATAGTAGACTTCGGGTGAAGTCTACTAAAGTTACTTTTGGGGTTGATGAAAACATCAAAACATTGACAAATAATATTATTTAAATAGTAGACTTCACTCGAAGTCTACTACTTATTTAAAAATCAGTAGACTTCATGTGAAGTCTTCAACTATTTATTTAAATCATAACTTTGGTTAACGTCAGAACTAAGCAAGTAGACTTCACCCGAAGTCTATTGGAAAGTAGTAGATTTCGTTAAATTGCAAAACTAACCTGAGAGAAGTCTACTTTACAAAGTCAGTCTACCTATAAGAGTATGAAGTCTACATCGGAAAGCCAAAGTTTGGTCAATTTCAGAAGTGACCAATTTTTCTGAGTAGACTTCACATGAAGTCTACTTTTTGTTTTGCCAATTAACGAAGGCAGACTTCACCCAAAGTTGTTTGAAGTCTACCTTCGTTAATTGACAATTGCAAAAGTAAACCGGGAGACTTGGATGACTTTGTATAGAAGTCTACGTTGTAGACTTCAGTGGGAAGTTTGTACACATATGATTTTATTAAACTTGTAATTGTAGCATATTTAGAACGAATTTTTAAAATTTTCTTGTCCATGCGTTAGTTTCAGCCAACCTACTTGCTTGTGTGTGAGTTTGACATGTTTATTTATAATATGCATGGCTGAATCAGTTTTCTTGTTTCATTTTGCAGCTAACTCACTAGTAGTAGACTTCAAAATGAAGTCTATTTAATTTTTTTTCCGCCTATTTAATTTCGTTTCCCTCCTTTAATAATTTGAATTTCAGGCTTCACTGTGAACTCTGCTAACTTCATATAGAAGTCTACTACCGTAGGACTTTTTTAAAGTTGTTATTGTAGCATATTTATAATGCATTTTTAAGATTTTCTTGTTCATGCGTTAGTTTTAACCAACATACTTGCTTGTGTGTGAGTTTGACAAGTTTATTTGTAATATGCATGGATGAATCAGTTTTCTTGTTTCATTTTGTAGCTAACTCACATGTATTTAATTTCGTTTCCCGCCTTTAATAATTTGAATTTCAGATTAGACATCACTGTGAAGTCTACTCTGTTGACTTCATATAGAAGTCTACTACCGTTGTTTTTTTTTTTCAAAATTGTAATTGTAGCATATTTAAAAGGAAATGTTAAGATTTTCTTGTTCATGCGTTAGTTTTAGCCAACTTACTTGCTTATGTGTGAGTTTGACATGTTTATTTGTAATATGCATGAATAAATCAGTTTTCTTGTTTCATTTTGTAGCTAACTCAGTAGTAGACTTCAAAATGAAATCTATTAAATTTTATTTCCCGCCTTTAATAATTTGAATATCTACTCTGCTGATTTCATATAGAAGTCTATTACCGTATGATTTTTTCAAAGTTGTAATTGTAGCATATTTAGAATGAATTTTTAAGATTTTCTTGTTCATGCATTAGTTTTAGCCAACCTACTTGCTTGTGTGTGAGTTTGACATGTTTATTTGTTATGCATGGCTGAATCAGTTTTTCTTGTTTCATTTTGCAGTTAGCTCACTAGTAGTATATGAAACACCCCGACCCGAATACACACCCCATAACAGTTGTTCCACTTCTTAGTCTCCATGAGACTAAGGCCCTATCCAGATCAATACTAATCCGGATGTTCCCTATCTGTCATTATGCGGAATGTAAGATAGACGGTTAGAAAGGAGATAATACGATATTTATTAAATAAAAGGATTCGATACAACATGCTAAGGTTTGCCCTCGGACTCTACATGGACCGATCCTAGACTATCGCATTCTCCTAGCACACAACACACATACATCTCACCAGGGTGCCTCAGAACGCGCATCCTAGGCTTGGTCAGTATCCAGACCAACCACTGTTCATGTAAGAAGATAAGCATGTAGTATCAGGTCTTAACCCTAATCGACTATGCATATGCTCACCATACCCAATACCCTGTTAGTATAGCTGAAGTCTATCCTAACTTATCTTAAGAGTTTCCCCAGTTGTACTTAGTCATTCAACCAACCACCCCACTGACCAAGTAACAACTAGGTAGCCTTAGGGATAAACGGACGAACTGTTTATCCGGAGGAACCGTTTATCCGGAGGAACCATTTATCCGGAGGAACCATCGGCCAAAGACCGTGGCACTCCTTGGCACACATCAGCCTTTCGGCCGACCGTGCCACTGCTCCGGATTAACTCAACCGGACCACCTGTAATGACCGTAGAGGTCTGGTCACCCTTAGCCATGTCTCTGCACGACCTAGGCATACCAACACTCACACCGGTTCTTTACGTCCCAGTTGGAATCCGGCCGTGATGGCTTTTTGACCCAAAGGGTGCTAATTGCCGAACAGTCACGAAGGTGACACAACCGAACAAGGTTTTCCAACCGAAGAGGTTTTACCGGCCAAGGACACGACTCAGCATGTCCAAGGTACACTTACACACTCGCACCGGTCCCCCCGATCCGCTTGCTACCCGACTGCAAGGCCTATTGCCCCCAAAAGGTAGCTTACGCCAAACGGTTGAGATGGTTCACAGGTCGCACCTGTTCGGCCATAGGCTAACTGGTTCTGCGACAGACACCAACCGCCAATCGGTTCTGTCTGAAGATCGGTTGCCACTAAGGCCCGACCCAGGTTCACCCATATAACCCACGTTAACCAACCTTAGATATTCTCGATCTAAATTCCCTTAGGCAACCAGCGATTTCTTTTCCTGATCCCACCAGTCCGTTGGCACCTTTTGGTGTCATGCATGGTCGTGGAATCTTTTAAGAGTTCTCCTGGGAATGGCCCCTAGCCCATATCCCGGTGCTAACGCGACTCAACCCTTACACCTATCGCATGCACGCCTTAATACCATACGAACCGATCTCTAGACCCAGAAACTCGCCTGCATAAGTTCAGGTCCGAGACCATGAACTTATGGACCCTGAAATCGTGAACGTTCCCAGTCACAAGACACACTGCCAAGACTTGGGTTTCCTGGCTGGTTCGAGATCATGGACGAACCAACGGTACTAACCGATTCTTTTGGCACACGGCTGAGACTTAGAAACGTCCAGCGATCATCCTCGAACAAGGGAAGAAGAGAGAGAGACGGTTATCCAAAGGAGAATAATGTACAAGGCCATTCAGACAATCCGGCCATGGATCGCTACGGTTACAACCGGCGATCCATGCCACGGTTTGATAGTCTGAGAAAACTAACCTTGTTCTCCTTTTCAGGAGAAGCCGGAGCCTTTCCTTTATCCTTGGAGATTTCCTCCATGCTTCCCTCTGTCGATCTTATCTCTTTTCTCTCTTTCTTTTTCTCTTTATTCTCAAGGTTTTTCTTTCCTTCTTGCAGGAAATCGGATGCGGAAATGGATGGGGGAAGGGGCTACTATTTATTTATAGGCGGAGGGCTTGACCAGCGAACAGACACAAGTCCTGGTTGCAATGGTCCACTCGTGCCCTTTCGGCCACTAAGCACCCATTCGACCACAACTGTCCACCATTCGTGACCCTAGGCCACACACCTTACAACCGCCTAACAGCATCCATAACCACCCGGCCAGCGACCCATTACCGCCTGGCCACCAACCGTCTCACTAGCTGGCCCAGCTGGCTCACTCGACCATCAGCTGGTCGGAGCTGATGGTCACTCCCTCCAACTGATTGAGCTGGACTTGGAGCTGACTGAGCTGGCCAAGTTGGAGTGTCACTACCCAGCATGGACGGTGAGCTCATTCCAGCTAGTCCTTCCCATCCTTAACCCTTTTCTAGCACGGTCAGGGTTGGTAACCTAACCATCTAGCTCGCACATGGACCATAACCCTTACGGTCGATCTTACACAACCTGTTTTAAGAAATTGGGTCATATGGTCCAAGCTTCGGTCCTTAGGTGAGTTTTGGGACGTTACAGGGGTCCCCCACCAATGAGGGATTCACCCCCGAATCCGCCTGGTATTCCCTTATGGCTCTTTCAAACCACTTAGGGTACTCAGCCTTCATCTTACCCTCGGTTTCCCAAGTGGTTTCTTCCCTTCTATTGCAAGTCTAGACCACTCGCATAATTGGAACGGTTTTCTTCCGGGTTGCTTTCTCATCCTATCCTCGATCCTTACCGGCCTTGTTTCCAAGGTCAAGTTCGGTCTTCAATCAGATGGCAACTCAGGTTCAAGCACTTCCCGATCAGACAGGCACTTGCGGAGTTGGGACACATGGAACACATCATGAAATGCTTCCATTCCCACAGGTAGGTCTAACTGATAGGCCACCGTTCCGATCTTCTTGAAGACCTTAAATGGTCCTAGGCATCTAGGGTCCAACTTTTCCCGTTTCGATACTCTAGCCCGGCCCTTGAAGGTGATCATCTTGAGGTAGACCCTGTCTCCTTCTTGGAACTTGATGTCTTTCCTCTTCCTATCCGCATAGCTTTTCTGCCGATCCTGTGCCTCTTTCATTTTCTTCTTGAGGAATTTGATCTTCACGGTAGTTTCATCCACAATGGCCGGACCGATTATACTTCATTCCCCAACCTGGGTCTAACATAATAGGGTTCGGCACGACCTCCCATACAATGCCTCATAGGGGGACATATCTATACTTGACTGAAAGCTATTATTATAAGCGAACTCAGCCAAAGGTAGGTCCCTTTCCCACGAGTCACCCCACTCCAGGATGCAGGCCCTCAACATGTCCTCTAGGGTTTGTATGGTCCTTTCTGATTGACTGTCAGTTTGTGGATGATAGGCCGTACTCACCTTCACCTTTGTTCCCAAAGCCTTCTGGACTGCTTGCCAGAAGTGTGAAGTGAATCGGCCATCCCTATCCGAGACGATACTAGCTCGTACCCCATGAAGTCTGACAATCTCATTGATGTACTTCCTGGCCAACTTTTCCACTCCATCAGTTTTCTTGATGGCCATGAAATGAGCGGACTTAGTAAGCGTATCTACAACAACCCAAACCACATCCATTTTGGTCTTGGTTGTGGGCAACCCGGTAACAAAATCCATTGTGATATGGTCCCACTTTCATTCCAGGATGGGTAGGCTTTGTAGCAACCCACTTGGCACTTGGTGTTCTGCGTTGACCAGTTGACATATTGGACAACGTGAGACCCACTCGGCCACATCCCGTTTCATACCAACCAATGATAATACAGTTTCAGATCACGTTACATCTTATTGAGTCCAGGATGTATGGAGAATTTGGATTGATGAGCCTACTTTAAGCTCTCTTCTTTCAATAGCTTATCGTCTGGTACACAAACTCTCCCATGGACCACTATTATCCCATTGTTAGAAGTTTGGTACTCGGCCTTATCATTGCTCAACACCTTCTTAAGATTCTCATCCTTCTCTTGAAAAATCTTAATTCGTGTGAGCAAATCAGCCTGATCAGCCGCTCCTAGGCCCATAGGTTCAACATCGATGGACAAGACATTCAGATTGAGAGTTCCGATCATATTGACCAGAACTTCCGCATCTTTCCTGACTTCCACCTCTGTTTTCCTCCTGCTTAACGCATCGGCCACGGAGTTGGCTTTTCCCGGATGATAGGCTATATCTAGATCATAGTCAGCCACCAACTCCATCCATCTCCTCTGCCTTAAATTAAGTTCGGGCTGCGTGAACACATATTTCAAACTCTTATGGTTGGTAAAGATTTGTACCTTGGCCCCGTAGAGATAGGATCGCCAAATCTTTAAGGCAAACACCACTGCCGCCATCTCCAAGTCATTTGTGGGGTAGTTTCCCTCATATTTCCGGAGTTGCCTTGATGCATAAGCAATCACTCGATCCTTCTGCATTAAGACACACCCCAAGCCTGTGATGGAAGCATCCGTGTACACCGTATACGGTTCATTGGCCTCGGGGATGGCTAAAACCGGTGCTTTGGTCAGCATATCCTTGAGTTTCGTAAAACTCTCTTCACATGCTTCCGACCACACAAACTTAACTCCCTTTCCGGTTAGCACAGTCATGGCCTTTGCCATACTTGCAAAACCATTCACGAACTTTCTGTAGTATCCGGCCAGCCCTATGAAGCTTCTTACTTCCGTGGCATTTTTCGGTCTGGGCCATTCCTTAATGGCCTTAACCTTAACCGGATCTACTGACACACCTTGTTCTGAGACTATATGCCCCAAGAACCCAATGGTCCCCTGCCAAAAGCTGCATTTACTCAGCTTGGCATAGAGCTTATGCTCTCTTAATCTTTCCAGCACCACCCTTAGATGTTTATGATGATCGGCTTCCGTCTTTGAATAGACGAGTATGTCATCAATGAAGATGATCACTGACTCATCGAGACAATCTCGGAAAACCTCATTCATCATTTACATAAAGGTCGCAGGAGCATTGGTAAGGCCAAATGGCATAACAACAAACTCATAATGGCCATACCTGGTCCTAAACGCGGTCTTCCTGATATCTTCGGGGGTGATAGGAATCTGATGGTATCCGGATGCTAGATCTATTTTAGAGCCGCCTCCTTCAGTTGGTCCAACAGTTCATCTATCCGAGGTAACAGGTACTTGTTCTTCACAATAACCCGGTTTTTACCTCGGTAATCTATGCATAACCGGAAACTCCTATCTTTCTTTTTGACAAATAAAACCGGTGCTCCCAGGGGGAACTACTCGGCCTTATAAAGCCTTTCTCAAGCAGTTCTTCTAACTGCTTCTTTAACTCGGCCATTTCGGCCGGAGCCATCCTATAAGGTGCCATAGAGAGTGGAACAGTAGCTGGTTCTAGTTCGATGGTGAATGGATCCGAACTTTCAGGTGGCAAGCCGGTCAAGGACTGGAACACATCCCAAAACTCCATGAAAACTGGTGTGGTATCCATCTCGGCTTCCTTTCCCATTTCTGGGATGTTGATGGTGGCCAAGTATGCCTCACACCCCTTCATCAACATCTATTTCGCTTATATGGCAGAAACCAACAAGCCTCCGGAGATCAGCTGGATTCCTTGGAATTCCAGCTCTCCATCTACCCTTTCGAATCGCACACGCCCATGGTGGCATTCCAGGGTCGCTTTATATCTTCCTAGCCAGTCCATCCCCAAGATCACCTCGTGATTCTTCAGTTTGATGACGACTAGGTCAATAGGCATATTTATTCCTTTAACAAGGATTGGGACATCCAACAGGATTCCCTGAGGAACCATGACTTACCCACCGGCTGCATTCACAATGCTGCCTTCTATGGTGGTTTTAACAAGCCCTCGTTTAACCAATTCCGGACTCACAAAACTATGTGTAGCCCCGGAATCAAATAATGTGTGTGCTTCTACACCACCAATACTCAGGGTTCCTACACATTCTCATAATTCTAAGGATCTATCCCATTCTTATTATATTGCCATGCAAAAGAACCTTCAAGACTAGGCAAGGGTTCGTAACGTACCAGTGATTGCATTGAAGGTACTTGTCTCGCCAGTTTCCTTAGATAGCTCGTAAACCCGAGGTGCTCCGGCTTGTCTCTTGGCCTGAGACACCGGACCAGAACCTCCGGGGTTACTTCTCGGGTTTCCTTGTCTACCACTCTGCTAGTTAGGACATTCCCTTGCGTAATGCCAACATTTCCGCAATGGTAGCAAGTCGGACCCAATGCACTTGTCATACCCTCTGTTTTCAGCCTAAGGCAGTTCTGGATCTTATGATCCTTTCCGCCGCACTTGGTACACGCTCCCATTGCCCTCCAGCACTCGCCATTATGCCTTCGGCCAACCCTGGGGCACTCTTTTAATCCCTCGAATGAACTTGGGACATCCTTTCCCTGGTCCCACTTTCTCTTACGGTCACCAGGTTTCCCATTCGGGGTGTTTTTTGCTTGAGCCCTAACCCGGCTCTCTTCGGCCAAGTTAGTCTCAAGCATCAACGCCCTTTCCACTAGTTCTGATACCGAACCGAAGGTTCGTACCGAACAGTGGGTTTGGAGTTCAACTCTCAGGCCGCGTAAGAAACGTCGGACCGGGGTTCCTTCCTCCTCCATCTCCCATCCTACATACCTACGTAGACGGTTAAATTGCTCCTCATATTCTCGTACCGTTCTACAGCCTTGGGTGAGGTCCAAGAACTTACTCTCCAACCGATCATAAGCCTCGGGTGGAAAGTACTTGCGGTTGAATTTCGTCTCAAATTCCGCAAAGGATGTTATCTTGCCCCCAGTGCGCTTATCCACCATAAGCCACCAGTTATAGGCATTCCCTTCCAGGAAATGGATCGCTATGTCCTTCCTGTAGTCCATTGGACATCGGCTCGAGTTGAAGTTCCGTACCAGACGGTTCCTCCACTCATCTGCTTCAATACGGTTGCTACTCCCTTTGAAGTGTTTCGTGCCCAATCGGGCACGTGGTCCAGTAGACTCAAATAGTCTACCTTCTGGACCGCACGAGGTGGTTGAACTTCAACCACTTCCTCGTCCTCGACTCGCTGGCCTTCTTTCAAAACCATTACAGTCTCCTTTCTCGTGGACTGACCCACGGTAGGATTCTCGGCCAGTGTGAGGGTTTGGGACAATGTAGGCATCTGAGCAACAACCGTTTTTAGAGCAGCCCACATCTCTTCCGTAGAAGGATGTGTGGGTTGGTTTACACCATCTGCCCCAATGTCCTCACCAACAGGTTCCACACCCCTGTTGGAGGACTCGACCATTTCCTCATCTTGCACATGTCCTCCTTCATTCACTCCGGTCAGGTTCTGAGTGGGCGGTTTGGGGTCAACCTGTAAGTTGAGCCCAGTCCCGACCACAGGCCCGGTCAGATTTATAGCCATTTGTGTGGCCACTACTGTACCAGACCCATTCGGCTCAGTATCCATTCCCCTTGTCTTGCTCTTCGTCCTCTTATGGGTTTTGTGTTTCCCATCCTACAAGTCCAATATATGTTAGAACCTCTTTCTAACATTCTAATGAAACAAGTAAGACACACAAACTATTGCTAATTCATCGGTGCCTGACGAGTGTGTGTGTACCCCATAATCTCACTGTCCTAGAATCAGCATGCTCTGATACCAACTTGAAATACCCCGACCCGGATACATGACCCGGTACGGTTGTTCCACTTTTTAGTCTCCATGAGACTAAGGCCCTATCCAGCTACCTATCAATACTAATCCGGAGGTTCCCTATCTATCATTATGCGGAATATAAGATATACGGTTATAAGGAGATAATACAATATTTATTAAATAAAAGGATTCAATACAACATGCTAAAGTTTACCCTTGGGCTTTACATGGACCAATCCTAGACTATCACATTCTCCTAGCACACAACACACACACATCCCGCCAGGGTGCCTCAGGACGCGCATCCTAGGCTTGGTCCGTATCCAGACCAAACCCTGTTCCTGTAAAAAGATACGCATGTCAGTATCAGGTCTTAACCCTAACCGACTATGCATATACTCCCCAGACCCAATACCCCGTTAGTATAGCCGAAGCCTATCCTAACTTATCCTAAGACTCTCCCCAGTTGTACTTAGTCATTCAACCAACCACCCCACTGACTAAGTAACAAGTAGGTAGCCTTAGGGATAAATGGACAAACCGTTTATCCGGAGGAACCATCGGCCAAAGACTGTGGCACTCCTTGGCACGTATCAGCCTTTCGGCCGACCGCAGCACTGCTCCGGATTAACTCAACGGGACCACCTGTAATGACCGTAGAGGTCTGGTCACCCTTAGCCATGTCTCTGCACAACCGAGGCATGCCAACACTCACATCGGTTCTTTGGGTCCCAGTTGGAATCCGGCCGTGATGGCTTTTTCACCCAAAGGGGGCTAATTGCCAAACAGTCACGAAGGTGACACAACCGAACAAGGTTTCCCGACTGAAGAGGTTTTACCGGCCAAGGACACGATTCAACATGTCCAAGGTACGCTTATACACTCGCACCGGTCCCCCCGATCCGCTTGCTACCCGACTGCAAGGCCTATTGCCCCAAAAGGTACCATACGCCAAACGGTTGTGATGGTTCACAGGTCGCACCTGTTCGGCCATAGGCTAACCGGTTCCGCGACAGACACCAACCGCCAATCGGTTCTGTCCAAAGATCGGTTGCCTCTAAGGCCCGACCCAGGTTCACCCATATAACTCACGTCAACCGCCCTTAGATCTTCTCGATCTAAATTCCCTTAGGCAACCAGCGATTTCATTTCCTGATCCCACCAGTCCGTTGGCACCTTTTGGTGTCATGCATGGTTGTGGGACCTTTTAAGAGTTCTCATGGGATTGGCCCCTAGCCCATATCCCTGTGCTAACGTGACTTGACCCTTACACCAATCGCATGCGCGCCTTAGTGCCATACGAACCGATCTCTAAACCCAGAAACTCACAAGACACACAACCAAGACTTGGGTTTCCAGGTTTGTTCAATTTGATCGCATGACCCAAGGCCGAGATCAAGGACGAACCAACGGTACTAACCGAGTCTCTTGGCACACGGCTGAGACTTAGAAACGTCAAGAGATCATCCGCAAACAAGGGAAGAAGAGAGAGAGACGGTTATCCAAAGGAGGATAACGTATAACCAGTAGACTTTGTGAGTAGACTTCTCAGGGTTATAAGGGCATTTTTCCTTTGGCTTATTTGTTTGGTTGTTAGGGAAAACCTGATACTTTCACTACCTTTATGAATTACTTTTGTCGAATGTCCAATAAGAGATCTAAATTTGTATTCAAAATCAAATAATAGATTAGAATCAGTAATTTTCACTTAATATATTGATAGTTTTTCGCAGGTCAAAAAAAAAAAATCTCGGCGGAAGGATGTTAAATATATGAAGGTATGGGATAGTTTCTGTTATAATTGCACTTACTAAAATAAAATAATATAAGATTCATTTAGAACGATATATTGTTCTCAAATTCAAATATGGTCTATTATTAGTGGATGCTTTGTTTCTATAACAATAAAATTATTTACAGAAGAGAAAATTAGCCTATTAAATAACATATGATTACACGTAAATGAAAGCAACATATAACCAAAAATATGTTAGGTGTTTATATTGAACGGTTACAGTTCTCGAGACAATTTACTTACTAAAAATCAATACTTATTTCTCGAGACAAACGACGTTTCCCATTGTTTTATATTTTCTTATTTGTCAACTGCTACAATCGTTACTTATTTCCCGCTTATTAATTTTAAATTCCCGCCTAAACAGACTTCACAACAAAGTCTACTCAAATTTCCAAATTTCCAATTTTGTAACTTTTCAGATTTTCAAATTTAAAAATAACAAGATTTTAAGATTTTAAGGTTTTAAGGTTTTAAGATTTTAAGGTTTTAAGGTTTTAAGATTTTAAGGTTTTAAGGTTTTAAGGTTTTAAGGTTTTAAGGTTTTAAGGTTTTAAGGTTTTAAGGTTTTAAGGTTTTAAGGTTTTAAGGTTTTAAGGTTTTAAGGTTTTAAGGTTTTAAGGTTTTAAGGTTTTAAGGTTTTAAGGTTTTAAGGTTTTAAGGTTTTAAGGTTTTAAGGTTTTAAGGTTTTAAGGTTTTAAGGTTTTAAGGTTTTAAGGTTTTAAGGTTTTAAGGTTTTAAGGTTTTAAGGTTTTAAGGTTTTAAGGTTTTAAGGTTTTAAGGTTTTAAGGTTTTAAGGTTTTAAGGTTTTAAGGTTTTAAGGTTTTAAGGTTTTAAGGTTTTAAGGTTTTAAGGTTTTAAGGTTTTAAGATTTTAAGATTTTAAGATTTTAAGGTTTTAAGGTTTTAAGGTTTTAAGGTTTTAAGGTTTTAAGATTTTAAGATTTTAAGATTTTAAGATTTTAAGATTTTAAGATTTTAAGATTTTAAGATTTTAAGATTTTAAGATTTTAAGATTTTAAGATTTTAAGATTTTAAGATTTTAAGATTTTAAGATTTTAAGATTTTAAGATTTTAAGATTTTAAGATTTTAAGATTTTTAAGATTTTAAGATTTTAAGATTTTAAGATTTTAAGATTTTAAGATTTTAAGATTTTAAGATTTTAAGATTTTAAGATTTTAAGATTTTAAGATTTTTAAGATTTTAAGATTTTAAGATTTTAAGATTTTAAGATTTTAAGATTTTAAGATTTTAAGATTTTAAGATTTTAAGATTTTAAGATTTTAAGATTTTTAAGATTTTAAGATTTTAAGATTTTAAGATTTTAAGATTTTAAGATTTTAAGATTTTAAGATTTTAAGATTTTAAGATTTTAAGATTTTAAGATTTTAAGATTTTAAGATTTTAAGATTTTAAGATTTTAAGATTTTAAGATTTTAAGATTTTAAGATTTTAAGATTTTAAGATTTTAAGATTTTAAGATTTTAAGATTTTAAGATTTTAAGATTTTAAGATTTTAAGATTTTAAGATTTTAAGATTTTAAGATTTTAAGATTTTAAGATTTTAAGATTTTAAGATTTAAGATTTTAAGATTTTAAGATTTTAAGATTTTAAGATTTTAAGATTTTAAGATTTTAAGATTTTAAGATTTTAAGATTTTAAGATTTTAAGATTTTAAGATTTTAAGATTTTAAGATTTTAAGATTTTAAGATTTTAAGATTTTAAGATTTTAAGATTTTAAGATTTTAAGATTTTAAGATTTTAAGATTTTAAGATTTTAAGATTTTAAGATTTTAAGATTTTAAGATTTTAAGATTTTAAGATTTTAAGATTTTAAGATTTTAAGATTTTAAGATTTTAAGATTTTAAGATTTTAAGATTTTAAGATTTTAAGATTTTAAGATTTTAATTTTTTAGATTTTAAGATTTTAAGATTTTAAGATTTTAAGATTTTAAGATTTTAAGATTTTAAGATTTTAAGATTTTAAGATTTTAAGATTTTAAGATTTTAAGATTTTAAGATTTTAAGATTTTAAGATTTTAAGATTTTAAGATTTTAAGATTTTAAGATTTTTAAGATTTTAAGATTTTAAGATTTTAAGATTTTAAGATTTTAAGATTTTAAGATTTTAAGATTTTAAGATTTTAAGATTTTAAGATTTTAAGATTTTTAAGATTTTAAGATTTTAAGATTTTAAGATTTTAAGATTTTAAGATTTTAAGATTTTAAGATTTTAAGATTTTAAGATTTTAAGATTTTAAGATTTTAAGATTTTAAGATTTTAAGATTTTAAGATTTTAAGATTTTAAGATTCTACTTTTGTTCTGTTATGTTCTTATGAAATTTGGCAGAAATTTCAACAAAGGCCAAATATATATGTGAGATGACTCAGTTATTCAAGCAGGAGAAATACATATTACAGACCTTACTCTAATCTCAAATTAAGATCTAAAAAGTGGAATACAAAGGTAGATGGTTAGACCTATGACTGTGAGGATTACACCAGCCACCATCTGCTTCTTCATAACGATGCTAGGATAATAATCGTCAATTAGATAGCAAAGTTGAGATAACTCTGCATCAATCCGAGGCATAAAAGCAGAAGTCTCTTCTGCTACTCGGTCCCTACATTCCGCTTTCTTTTCCAGGGCGACTCTGAGATCTTGGATTTCCTGCGTCACAGCCTCATCCCACCACTTGAATATATGATCGCCACCATCCTAAAAAAGCACATAGACATCCACCATTATATTAATATGGTTAACACTCAAATGGAGAATGAACAACACAACGACAACCTTATTACCTTATAGTTCTTGCATCCATAGAATAGGCGACCCGAATTTTCATCTGTAGTGAATGATTTCATGATAGGCACCAAACCGCAAAAACATCGGTCGGGAAAACCAGATTTTCGAGATCTAAGCATAGGAGTGGGGGAGGTCACTTCTGGTTCTCCGTGATGTAGCCCCAAAACGGATTGGATCTACACGGGTGGAGGTTGTGATCCAAAACAACTGGCCAATGGGCACTCTTTGCTTGGAAGTCACGGGATGGAAGCTCCTTGACTGGCCGAAAGGCACTCTTCAAGTCGCTCATAGCATTCTGGGAATGTGTAGGGACCCTGAACATAGGTGGTGTAGAAGCACACACCTTATTTGATTCCAGGGCTACACATAGTTTTGTGAGTCTGGAATTGGTATTGAGGGGAAAGCTAAGGATGGAAGCCACCGTAGAAGGCAGCATAGTCAATGCGGCCGGTGGTCAAGTCATGCTCCCTCAGGGGCTGATAAGAAAGGTCCCGGTCCTTGTTAAAGGAACCGAAATGCCTGTTGACCTGGTAGTCATCGAACTCAAGAATCACGAGGTGATCTTGGGGATGGACTGGCTAGGAAGAAACAAGGCGACTCTCGACTGTCACCGGGGGCGTGTACGGTTTGAGAGGGAGGAGGGGACGTTGGAATTCCAGGGAATCCGACCAACCTCGGGGAGCTTGTTGGTTTCGGCCATTCAAGCGGAAAGGATGTTGATGAAGGGGTGTGAGGCATACTTGGCCACCATCAACATCCCGGAATTGGGAAAGGACGCCGAGATGGGTACCATACCGGTGGTCAGGGAGTTTGGGGATGTGTTCCAGACCCTGTCCGGCTTGCCACCAGAGAGGGCGGAGCCATTCACCATCGAACTGGAACCAGGTACGGCACCACTCTCTAAGGCTCCTTATAGAATGGCTCCGGCCGAAATGGCTGAGCTTAAGAAGCAGTTAGAGGAACTGCTGGAAAAGGGATTTATAAGGCCGAGTAGTTCTCCTTGGGGAGCACCGGTCTTATTTGTCAAAAAGAAGGATGGGAGTTTCCGGTTATGCATAGATTACCGAGACATAAACCGGGTTACTGTGAAAAAAAAGTACCCGTTGCCCCGGATAGACGAATTACTGGACCAACTCAAGGAGGCGGCCTGGTTCTCTAAGATAGATCTAGCATCCGGATACCATCAAATTCCGATCGCTCCTGAAGATGTTAGGAAGACCGCGTTTAGGACCAGGTACAGCCATTATGAGTATGTAGTCATGCCATTTGGCCTTACCAATGCTCCTGCGGCCTTCATGAAAATGATGAATGAGGTGTTCCGGGATTGTCTCGACGAGTTTGTGATCATCTTCATTGATGACATACTTGTCTATTCAAAAACGAAAGCCGATCATCAGAGACATCTAAGGATCGTGCTGGAAAGGTTGAGGGAGCGGAGCATAAGCTCTATGCCAAGCTGAGTAAATGCAGCTTCTGGCAAAGGACCATCGGGTTCCTGGGACATATTGTCTCGGAACAGGGTGTGTCAGTAGATCCGGAAAAGGTTAAGGCCATTAGAGAGTGGCCTAGACCAAAGAATGCCACGGAAGTAAGGAGCTTCCTGGGTTTGGCCGGATACTACATGAAGTTTGTGAAAGGTTTTGCAAGTATGGCTAAGGCCATGACTGTGCTAACCGGGAAGGGAGTGAAATTCGTGTGGTCGGAAGCTTGTGAGGAGAGTTTCTCGAAACTCAAGGACATGCTGACCAAAGCACCGGTCCTGGCCTTGCCTGAGGCCGAGGAGCCTTATACGGTGTACACGGACGCTTCCATCACAGGCTTGGGGTGTGCTTTGATGCAGAAGGACCGAGTAATCGCTTATGCATCCAGACAGCTCCAAAAACATGAGGGAAACTACCCCACACATGACTTGGAGATGGCGGCTGTGGTGTTTGCCTTAAAGATTTGGCGGTTCTACCTTTATGGGGCTAAGGTACAAATCTTTACCGACCATAAAAGTTTGAAATATATGTTCACGCAGCCCGAGCTCAATTTAAGGCAGCGGAGATGGATGGAATTGGTGGCCGATTATGATCTTGACATAGCTTACCATCCGGGGAAAGCCAACTCTGTGGCTGATGCTTTAAGCAGGAGGAGGACAGAGGTGGAGGTCAGGAAAGATGCGGAAGTGCTGGTCAATATGATCGGGACTCTCAATCTGAATGCCCTGTCCATGGATGTCGAACCTCTAGGCCTAGGAGCGGCTGACCAGGCCGATTTGCTTACTAGAATTAAGATTGCTCAAGGAAAGGATGAGAATCTTAAGAAAATGGTAAGCAATGATAAGGCCGAGTACCAAACTTCTAACAATGGGACCATTGTGGTCCATGGAAGAGTTTGTGTACCCGATGATATGGAGAAAGGATACAACAGAGAAAGCACGAGTCCATGCGCAGTTCTAGTTCTCCTTGTGCCCAAGAAAGATGGCAGTTGGCGAATGTGTGTGGATTGTAGAGTAATCAACAATATAACAGTTAAGTGTTGACCTTCGGTTGTACGGCCTCACCGTCCGTACTGTACGGCCTCACCGTCCGTACTGTACGGCCTCACCGTCCGTACTGTACGGCCTCACCGTCCGTACTGTACGGCCTCACCGTCCGTACAACGCCGGCTGTACAACCACGTCCGTTTGTCCCGGGAAGCTCTTTGGAAGGTTGTGGAAGATGTGCAAAGTCCGGACGTCCGTACCGTACGCCTCACCGTCCGTACAAGGCCGGCCGTACCAGCTCGACCGTACCGTCCTAAGAAGCTTCCTAGAAGGTTCAGGGCATTGTGCAAAGTCCGGGCGCAAGAAGACAAGAAGGAAGCTTATAGGAAGCTTCCTAAAGACTGACGAGCCAGCTGGTCATGACCGTTTGTGGATAAGGCCAGCTGGTCAAGTCGTCCCTGTCTCCTTTTTGACCAAAGATTCGGTCTGTTCCCTGCTTTATGACGCGTCCCTATGAATCACTAGATCCTCTGGCATATTCTTGCCAGAGTTCTTCTTTATAAACGTTTGTATCTCATTTGTAAACAATTAATTCTTTTGGTTACAATGAAACTCTCTTATATCTCTCGTTCTATCTCTCATTCTCTCTTGTGTTCTTGTTGAAACTCTTACTCAATCTCTCCTAATCTCTCATATTCTTCTTCTATATTCCGCATAATCTTACATGGTATCAGAGCAATCGATTCTATTCTCTATTCTCTTCATCACTTTTCTGGTTTCTTCTTGAATACTTGATCTATTCTCTCTTCGTTCGTGGTTCTGTTTTGCTTCATTGGAAAGGTATTACCTTTACTCTTTCCAAGACACTTTCATCCATCTCAAACTTCAAGGGAGGTCCTTGTCGTCAGAGTCAGTCATTTTCAGCTTCAAGGGAGGTCCTTGTCGCCAATCTTTGAGGTGTGTCTAAAGAAGGAACCATTCAAGCTTCAAGACATCAACTTGTAGCCGGTATCCATGGAGAACACCAACAACAAGTCAGTTACCTTGCCGGTCACACTAAAAGGAGGAAGCAACTACCTCTTGTGGGCAAGAACAGCAAAGGCGGTCCTCTGTGGCCGAGGAGTCTGGTCACATGTCAGTGACTCAGATGGTGAGAACTTTCCTCAAGATGAGGATTCACCATCAACCGGAGGAGCAAAATGGTTCCAACAAGATCAGACCGTGTTAGCCATTCTTCAAGGGAGTCTAAACACGCCGGTCCTAGAAGCCTACTCTTACTGCGATACAGCTAAAGCTTTGTGGGAAACTCTCAAGACAGTCTTTGGTAACATCTCCAATCTTACCAGGGTGTTTGAGGTGAAACGTGCTATCAACAATCTTTGCCAAGCAGATATGGAGTTCAATGCCTTCTTTGGCAAGTTTAGATCACTATGGGCCGAGTTCGAGATGTTAAGGCCAGCGACTGTTGACCCCTTGGTGCTGAATGAACGGAAGGAGCAAGACAAGGTCTTTGCTCTGTTGATGGTTCTCAATCCTGCGTACAATGACCTCATCAAACACATCCTCAGGGCCGAAAAACTTCCAAGTCTTGATGAGGTTTGCTGTCAAATCCAGAAAGAGCAAGGGTCGCTTGGATTGTTTGGTGGGAAAGATGAGCTTCCCACAGCGAACAAGGGCTACTTCAAGCCAGAGGACCGCAAGATTGTGGTATGTGACCATTGCAAGAAGCAGGGCCATCCAAAGGACAAGTGCTGGATTCTTCATCCTCATCTCAAGCCGGCCAAGTTCAAAGGTGCTAAAGCTCACCTTACCGAAGCTGTGGGTGTTCACTGCCCTAATGGAGGAGCACAAGGAAGTCATGGTGGTTCAGGACAAGTTGACAACAACCCTCTTGCCATGATCGCTTACAAAGGACCTGGAGAAGCCGGTGGTTCTTATGGTGCTACGAGTGGGTCAAACAATGATGTGGTGAGGAAGTCCGACCTGGAGGCTCTTATCAAATCCATTGTCTCACTCAAGGAGTCTGGTATATCATTTCTAACTTCTAGACCTAGTAAATCTCTAGTTATTGATTCGGGTGCTTCCCATCACATGATTAGTAATCCGGACTTGCTTAGTGATATTAAACCGGCCTTAGGTAGTGTTGAAATAGCTAATGGTGATAAGATATCAGTTAGTGGTATAGGGAATCTTAAACTGTTTGATAAACACTCTAAAGCTCTATACATGCCTAAGTTCACATCAAGAGAGCTACCACTGCTCTTAATTGCTATGCTATCTTTGGTCCTAACAATGTGCACTTTCAGGATATTGAAACTATGAGATTGCTTGGTAAAGGAGGAACAAATGGTGACCTTTATGTGTTAGAAGACGCTTCACCAAGCACCGTTTTATCTGCTTCTTGTAATTCAGTTGTTTTAAATAAATTGTGGCATGCTAGATTAGGACATCCGCATGTGCGAGCTCTTAAATTGATGCTGCCTGATGTTGTCTTTGATCATTTGTCTTGTGAGGCTTGTATCTTAGGCAAACATTGTAGAACCGTTTTCCCTAATTCTAAAACAATATATGAGAACTGTTTTGATCTTGTGCATTCTGATGTTTGGACTTCACCCTGCCTATCTAGAGATAATAAGAAGTACTTTGTCACATTCATAGATGAGAAATCAAAATATACTTGGATTACATTGCTACCATCTAAGGATAGGGTGTTTGATGCATTCTTAAACTTTCATAACTACATTACTAATCAATTTAAAACCAAGTTGAAAGTGTTAAGAACAGATAATGGTGGTGAATACATCAGTCAACGATTCAAAGATCACTTGTCCAAACACGGAATCCTTCATCAAACAAGTTGTCCTTACACACCACAACAAAATGGTGTGGCTGAAAGGAAGAATAGACACTTGATGGAGGTGGCCAGGTCGATGATGTTTAATACTAGTGTTCCAAAGAGGTTTTGGGGAGATGCGGTCATGGCCGCATGCTATTTTATCAACCGAATCCCTACACGGGTCTTGGGTGACCGGTCACCCTTTGAGGTATTACACAACACTACTCCTTCCATTGATCATTTAAAAGTATTTGGGTGTGTGTGTTTTGTTTTGGTTCCAGGAGAACTTTGGACTAAACTTGATGCCACAAGTCGGCGATGTATGTTCATTGGTTATTCACCAACTCAGAAGGGTTACAAGTGCTTTGATCCAAGCACCAACCACATGCACGTCTCAAGTTCTGTGCATTTCCTAGAAGACACGGCTTTTCATGCTACCAAAGATTGGAGCGAGTTCAAGGACCTGACTCTGTCACCTTCAGGAATTGCGTCTAGCCTACAGTTTCTTTTGGAACATCTTGGCAACAATCCCGGGAATGGAGCTCCACCTGCTCATGTTGACCAAGAAATGGTGGCTCCTGCACCTTCTGTTCCGGCTCCAGTTACTGTAACCAATGAGGCTGGTCAGGGAAACACAACCGTGGAAGAGTCAGCAGAGTCGGTCCTTGCCCCATCCGAGGACTCAGATGATGAGGCTGACACTGTTCCAGCTGAAGAACAGGTGGCTCCTCTGTGTCGAAGTACAAGGATCAGAAGAGACCCCTCCAACTGGATCAACACTCGTGTCTACTACAATAGCCAGGCCGTTGCTCATCCAGAAATTGAAGCTGTTTGCTCGCTTGCCCTTTTGCCATCTGAGCACCTTGCATTCCTCACCAAGATCGAAGCTGAGGTCATTCCATCCACATACGAGGAGGCCCTGGCCAACCCACAATGGAGGGATGCGATTGTAGCTGAGGTGGGTGCTATGGAGAAGAATCACACTTGGGATGCCTCAGTCCTTCCTAAGGGCAAGAAGGCGGTCACGTCCAGATGGGTCTTTACCATCAAGTACAAGACCAATGGAGACATTGATCGCTACAAGGCGAGACTGGTGGCTCGAGGCTTCACCCAGACCTATGGGAATGACTACAAAGACACCTTTGCACCAGTCGCCAAACTACCCACGGTAAGAGTGTTTTAGCTTTAGCAGCTAATCTATCTTGGGAGTTGTGGCAGATGGACGTCAAGAACGCCTTCTTGCAAGGTGATCTTGAGGAGGAAGTGTACATGCGGCCGCCTCCAGGCCAGGAAGATACCATTGATCCCGGACAGGTGCTGCGACTGAGGAAGGCCATCTATGGCCTCAAACAATCACCAAGGGCGTGGTACCACAAGCTCAGCCGCACGTTATGGGATCAAGGGTTCAGGCGATCCGAAGCTGATCACAGCCTGTTCACTCACAAATCCTCCCAAGGTATAGTTGTTGTTGTCGTGTATGTGGATGACTTGATCATCTCTGGCGACAACAAGGAAGGTATCCTCGCACTCAAATCTTCTCTTCAAGCTTCATTAGATATTAAGGACCTTGGTGAGCTCAAATACTTCTTGGGTATCGAAGTCTGTAGGTGTACTGATGGCATCTTTCTTTCCCAAAGAAAGTATGTTCTTGATTTGTTTAATGAGACAGGTACAATGGAGGCTAAGCCAGCCGTGAGTTCCCTTGTGATATGATCATGGATAGGACTATGCACAAGAAGCTTGTAGCTGAGGAAGCAGCTCAACCAGGAGTTAGATTGGAGCCAAGATGGAAGAAACATGATCTGAAACCTCCCTGGTTTTTGATTCAAGAATCAACAAATGGACAAGTGATTCATTTGCACTCTTTTTCCCTTACCTTTGGTTTTGTCCCACTGGATTTTCCAAGGAAGGTTTTTAATGAGGTTTGTGAATCACTTCCATATCCTCCATTTGTTGATCAAGATCACAAATTTCGACCCAAAGGATCACCTATCAAGTCCAAGTTGTTTTGTGCCAATAACAAGCCCAAGAAGAGCCTAAACCAAGTAGTTTATTTGTTGGACAAGAGGAGTGACGAAAATAGAAGTCCAAGGGTCTAATTTTCAAATTCAAACTTGGTCTTTCCCTTTTATTGTTTTGCTTAGTCTCGAGGTAGTCTTGGGGCCTGTACCGAGGCTTCCTTCTCTTTATATTTCTCTCTTTGTTTCACAAAGAACTCATCTAATCTTTTTATCAAAAACCTTTTGAAGTTTAGATCATCCTTTGGTGTGTCATATCCAAAGAACCCTTGTTTGAATCCTGGTGTGTCATATCCTGGATTTATTCAAGTTCGTTGAATCCCTGGTGCGTCATATCCTTGGATTCCTCGAAACTGTTTGCAAGAGACTTACACATCTCTTGTGGATTTCATCTCTACCTTCACTCATCTCCACATCAACTCTTCATCTTCCATTAGATCATCACACTCTCATCCATCATCACAACTTCATCAATCATCTGTTCATCAATCACTCAATCCGCAAATCCTCTTTCAAGCCTTCCGCTTCATTCACTCATCATCATCTATCGAGAATCATCAACAATCCATCAACCATCACGAAGTGGATCCAAGAGCAAAGGATCCTCTCACCCAGGATCACATTACCTTGAAGATGGCTACAAGGTCAACCGAGAGGGGGAGAAAGAGGATGAGCCCTTTGAAGATCCTGCCTTATACCGCAAGCTAGTTGGTAAGTTGATATACTTAACACTTACTAGACCTGACTTGTGCTTTTGTGTGAACCAGGTCAGTCAGCACATGAAGGTTCCTACGAAATATCATTGGACCATGGTCGAGAGAATCCTCAGATGCCTCAGGGGGAGCTTGGACCACGGCATTTGGATGGGAAAGAGTGCAAGTACCGAGATCGTGGGATATTGTGACGCTGACTGGGCCGGAGATAGAGTGGACAGGAGGTCCACAACTGGCTATTGCACGTTCATTGGAGGCAACATGGTGACTTGGAAGACCAAGAAGCAGAAGGTGGTGGCGTGCTCAACGGCTGAAGCAGAATATCGGGCCATGAGGAAGCTGACAAATGAGTTGACATGGCTGAAGAGTCTGCTGGCCGACCTTGACATTCAGCAAACCACACCTATGGTCATGCACTGCGACAACCAGGCGGCCATTCACATTGCCTCAAACTCAGTCTTCCACGAACGCACCAAGCATATAGAGGTGGACTGCCATAAGGTTCGGGAAAAGATCGTGGACGGGACAATCCTTCCGTGCTTCACAAGGAGTGAGGATCAGCTCGCTGACATATTCACTAAGGCCGCAAGACCAAAGGTGTGTGACCATATTTACTAGCTGCATTCAGAGTATTCCTGTAATCCCAATCAACACCATCATAGAAGGTGTCCAGAATTTGTTCATCAGTGAACCCATGATGAGGACACTCTCTTCTGTACTCCTTGAACCTTTCCCAAGCCTCGCAAAAGCCTTCTCCGGAATGTTGCTGGAATGAGGATATCTTGTTCCTCAAAGCTGCGGTCTTGGACTTGGTGTAAAAGTGATAGAATGCTGATCTACACTCAGCCCATGTTGTCAAAGACCCAGGTGGTAATGACTTAAGCCAGCGCGAAGCTTTGTCCGCCAAAGAGAATGGGAACAGCTTACACTTTAGAAAGTCGTGAGGCACTCCATTTGAACCAGTAGTGCTGCATATTTCTTCAAAATTTTCGATGTGGTCCACCGGAATTTCTGCAGGCAAACCATGGAATAAATGCTGCTTCACCAAATTGATCATTTGAGGCTTGATCTCAAAATCTTGCCTCTGAATCGTGGGTGGGACAATCACAGCTCTATTTTGATAATAGGCATGCGGATTGTCCTTATCTCCAACCGCCGGCTGTTGCTGCCGCGGTTGTCTCAGTTGCTCCATCTCTTGACGAAGTCTTTGCAGCTTACCTGCCATTTCAACATTGCCTCTGTCAGCCATATCCACAGTATCAGGAACTCGGACAGGTGCAGAAACAGGAGTAGTGTCCGTGGTAGGAGCAGGAACAGGAGCAAACACTTGTGCAGCTCGGTTTTGCCGGTTTTCTTGCTCTCTTCTAGATAACTCTTTGTTGGTCAGGATGACGAGATCCTCAGAGTTCTTGCTCCTTGTGGTTCTTGTGGTCATGCACCTGAAACAAACACAAGAGAGAAGAATATAAACAAATTAGAAATATCTTAGACTGAAATTCAAACCAAGAAACAGAGGTAACGAATTTTTCCCCGGCAACGGCGCCAAAAACTTGATAGACTGGATTTAGTTCTTTAATTTCTACTGCAAGTGCACAGCTTATGATTGTAATACAGATAGGTTCGATTTCCAGAGGACCAGTGTTACACTTTGTATCTATGAGGTATTGAAAGAAAGCTAAGCAAGCAGGTTGGTTTTGTTGGTTGTAAAACAGTAACAGATTTAAACAATGATTAAACTTCAAATAAAACAAGCGTTAGACTACGGTATTTTTGCAGGAAATTCAGAGCAAGGGGTCGAACAACTATTCAGGGGACAATTATGCGCAAGTCTAGAGCTCAAACATAGAAGTAATATCAATCCTTTGTCGTGGCATCAACAACTTTGTCCAACAACCTAAAATCCTACACTGTCGTTTGGTCCTAGAATCGAAGACAAGCATTATTGTGTAGGTCCGATATGCTCACAATTTGCCTTAACATCAACTGTCGTTGGCTAAGGACAAATTGCTCACCAAAGTCTCTTCTAGCAACGTATTACACTTTTGATGAATAGATTAACCTAAAATTATGAATTAAGTGATCAGTTCAATTCAGGCATTAAGACTAACAAGTGGTGAAGACAATCTATTCAAATCCCTATTTGTGTTCAACCCATCAACTCATGACTACCATTGAAATCCTTGATCTAACAAGAGGATCTACTCAGACATGAAATCGGAAAACACAGCAACAAGCGAAAGAGAATCCATGGAATATATAATAGAAATGACAAAGGTTAAGAATTCTTCTCCAGTGTGGCAGAGATTCTTCTCCAAATCTTACAAGTAGAAAAACTCTCAAAGATTCTTATCAAAGGTCTCTCTCTAGCTAGAAAATCGAAAAGTACAATATAAGATGATGGTCGCGACGGCTCCCTCTTTTCCTTCCTTCTTCGCGTCCCAAAACTAGGTAAGTGGAGTTTCCATATCTGCTCCAGACGGATGGAGCATGTGCTCTATAGTGGAGCATGTGCTCTGAAGGGGAGCAGGTGCTCCACCGGGTGATGATCTTCAAATTCGGGTTCTTTTCCTTCATTCCGACTCATTTTTGCTCCAGAGGCTCCAATCCCTCATGTCTTCGCTTAAAGCTCCTTAGTGACCTGAAACGACTCGATAAAGACTAAAAAGACTCGATAAAACCTGCAAAACAAAGGTTAGAATGAGGCAAAATCGCCTCATATCAGACTCCACGAATTTTTCGTCACTTCTCACCATGATGGCATTAACATGATGCCTTGGGTTGATATCAGTCTTTCCTGGAAGAAATCCTTCTTGCCTTTTTATGGAATCAGCAGTTTGAGCAACCTGAATATCTAGCTTCTTAACATGAGCACTGAAACAATCAATCTTCTCATTCAGGTCAGTATACAAAGCATCCAGCTTCCCATTGAAGTTCACAGTGATCTTTGTCTGACCTTCCAAAACCTGCTCCAACATAGAATCCATCTTTATATTCTGTTCAGGTTTCTGGTAAGAATAAGAACCATAAGTTCTTGTGAAGTTGTTATTCTGAAAAGACTTATGGTAAGAAGAACCATAACCTTGCTGATTTCCAAATCTTTGACCTTGAAACCCAACTCCATTGATGAAATTACATCCTCTTCCTCTGGTTCAAAGGTTTCAACTTCTGCAGCAAACTGAACTTGCTTCTTTCCCACAAGGAGATTGTGGATAGAATCAAGTTTTGCTTTCACTTCAGCACTCTGAGCACCTTCCATGTTTTCAGCCAGCCTCTTCCTATCGTAGTCTGCATTCTTGGTACTATTGTTAGATGCCAAGTTCTCAATAAACTTTTTGGCTTCCTCTGGGCTTCTGGTATTAAAGTTTCCTTCACTTTCAGCATCCAAAGCCATCTGGTACCTCCAATCTATGCCTCTGAAGAAAATATCCAGCAGCTGAACATCACTGAAGCCATTGTGTGGACAACCCCACTGATATGCTCTAACTTTAACCAAGAAGCTTTGAATGTTTCAGCAGGCCCCTGATAGAATGTAGAAATCTTTGTCCTCAGCTCCTCAGACCTTGCATCATCAAAAAAATTATTGAGGAATGCATTCTTAGTATCCTTCAAAGAGGTCAAAGAACCTGGCTGCAATTGCTTGAGCCAATAAGCTGCATCCCCAGCAAGAGAGTATGGGAAAACCTTGCAGAACAGATAGTCCTCAGAAACACCATTTAACTTGATGCTTGTCACCAAATCCTCAAACAATGTGATCCATGGGATGCTCATGAGGAAGACCATGAAAGAGATGCTGACCCACAAGAGTGTAGTATGCATGTTTTAGCTTAAAGTCATTCCTTTGGAAAGGATGAGGACGAATCGCATACCTATTAGCATAGAACTGATCAGGTCTGTTGAAATCAGCAAGTGTCTTTCCTCGAGTAGGTGGCGCAACAGCTGCAGCCACAAGTTGGGTGTCTTCTGTGATGACATTCCTCTGATCGTCGATTTGGTCCCATCGTCATTGTAAGCGTGACCTTCTTGGTCTCGTAAGACTCCAGCAGTATCAGGTCGAATGATTGTTCTCCTCATGTCTGCTGACTTCTTTGTTTTGCGGTTTATACGTTCTAACTCTCCCAACTCCAATTCGTAAGATTCACAAGCTGAGTCTCTATGTTACTTCTGGTACTGCGGTTATGCATGCACCTGAAACACAAGAAAAGAGAAAGAACAATGTAAGTAAACCAAAAATAAAATTGTCCAGACTAAATTCTACACCTAATCTAATGGTGAATCAATGAGTCCCTGGCAACGGCGCCAAAATTTGATATGCTCAAAAATACCCTAGAGCTACTCTCCAAATTAAGAGATTGATTATAGTACTTAGGGGTCGAATTCCACAGAGACTCAAGATCACACAATAGATTATAGGTCTTCAAATTAAGCTTAACAAGAAATAATGTAATGAAAGCAATGCAGTAAAATCGGTTGTAAATCAGATGGGAAAAGCGTCAGGCTCAGGGAATTCTCAGGAAATCAGGAATGCAAGCGAATCAGTCAATCAGGATTTTGCTATGTTCTAGAACTCGAAACACAATGATAAAGAGAACCAGCTGTCGCTGCGAAAACTATCTATATCTAAAACCTAGAAAACCAAATTTCTTTGCGAGTTCTAAAGTATATACATGCAATAATCTCAGGTTCGATAAGTTCACAAAATCCCTAAATCAAATTCCTTTGTAAATAGGTATTTTGCTCATCTAAGGTTCTTTCTAGCTAATTAACTAACTTTCATTGCGAGAATCAACCTATGATCATTAATCTAACTCGTGAGTTTCTGATCAAGCATTAATCATAACCTAGATGAAGAACTAGTGTTGCAGAATCCCTAACTAACCAATCAACTTAACAATCCATGAAACCCCAAATGAGAAACCCTAAACCTAACTAGCAAACTACTCAGACATGGAGATTGAAACAATAAACATGATTGAATAAGATTGCATAAAAGAAATCAATATAGAATAAAATGAGTTATGAATCTTCTCTGAATGAGTCTGAATTCTTCTCTGCAAAACTCTGCTACAAATCTCTCTCGAATCAAATAAAGCTTAGATAAAAGATAGGTCTAAACAATGGCCTTAAAATAATATAAATATCCTAAAAACTCGAATAGGGACTTATTTGCAAATAAGGAAAAGTCTGGGCAAATTTCTTTTTCTTCAAAAGTCTTCAAAACTGGCGCAGAAAATTGCCTCTCTGATGGGTGTCGACCGACACTATCTCCAAAAGTAGTTTTCGGCTTGACTTCTTCTGCACAACTTCCTACTTAACTCCAGAATGATCAATAATCTCCAAATAAGCTCCAAACGTACCTGAACTTGGTTATTTTAGTATGTATCCGTCCTATTTGTGTAGTATGTCACAAAGGATCTCATCTTTATACTGGCCAATTTAAAAAGGCACCATCACTTTTTCTTTGACCTGTATCTCTCCTTCATCATTAAGCCATTCCAGCTTCTATGGCTGCGGATGTTTCCTCACGCTGGGTCCAAGTTTTCTGACAAGAGTTTTACTAGCAACATTAGTGCAATCCCTCCATCAACAATCAAACTACAAACCTTTTCATCAACTATGCAACAAGTGTGAAAGAGATTCTCCCTTTGTGCCTTCTCATCTATCTTAGTTTGAACATTGAGTGACGGTCGTGTCACTAGGAGTTGTCCAAAGGCCGGAAGATCCAAAGTTTCTTCTTCCTCGTCATAAATCGGCTCGGACTCTTCTCTCTCCTCCTCTGATTATATCAATCCATTCTCTAAGAGGATCATTACTTTCTGATTTGGGCATTTGTTGGCATAATGCCCCATCCCCTGGCACTTAAAACACATGATATCTCTGCCTTTACGCGTGGATTCCGCGGCCTTGCCTTTGTGAAAAGATGAAGATATAATAGTTTTGAAAATGGAATTTGGCTGATATTGTGTTTTACCTTTGTCTTGGTATTCTGGTTTTGAGTTATATGCATAGGTGGGTCTAGCGATTACCCTCCTCTTGACTTGTTGTTCCACAAAGATTGCCTTGTGCAAAATCTCCTCAGGGCTTTCATATTCTTTTAATTCCATCCGGTCCTGAACTTCTCGGTTCAATCCTGCTATGAAACGTGCCATTGTTGCGTCCAAGGATTCAACTACCTTGATCATCAACGTCTCCATTTCCTGAAAGTAGTCCTCCACACTCTTCGTTCCCTGGATCAGCCGTCTGAGTTTTTCGTGAAGATCTCTATTGTAGTGACCAGGTATGATGTATCCCCGGGGACCGAGGTTGTGATGGTGGTGATGGATTAAAGGCTGGCCGTACAGTGCTATCCTTTCGAACCGGTAGAGATGGATTTTGGACAAAGTGGTGTGGAGGAACAGGTTTGATTGACTCACTCAATCGTTGATGGAATGATGGATAGAAGTGATTGACTCTCTCAATCAGTGAATGAAGAAGCTATCTGAATCACACAAACAACTTATTCCACAGTTTTCTAAAGAACCTAAGTGAATCTCACACCTAAACTCTAAAGACCAAATTCAACGACACATTTCTTTGAAAGAAAACAATACTTTGTATTTAAAATTACGATTCAAGCCATGGTTACAAAATCAGGGTGGTGGGGAGCTTCTATAATGCTCATGTACGAAGAAATTAAACACAAAAATATTCTGCACGTAATAGAAAACTAGCTGTTGGAGATAATGTGCGAAAAATGCTGAATGAGGGGGATTTGTTGACTCCATTAAATCTTGATATCTTGGGCAGATAATGATGATTCTTTGGAGTGTCCAGGTTTATGAAATATAGTCTCAAAACGTAGCTGTCTTCAAAATATAGATGTTTTCTTTGTCAAAATGATTTCATGTTGAATGCTCTTGAGTCCAAATAAGGTAGGTTGGTCCATTAGCTTCTCTGCCTGATCCTGTGTGGACGGATGCTTCATAAGGTGTTATAGAGTGCTTCTAGAAGAGTAATAATGTCTTCTGGTAGCCACAAATAAGTCTGGGAGCCCCTAAACCGAAATGGCTTAGACATTTCAACAAATAGAACCAAGTTGTCCGGTTTTGGAGAATGGGTGATAACTTGGGCCTCCGTTGGTTTTTTCTTTGTTTTTTGGGCTTCCTGGAACCATGAGAGATCCATTAAAAATCTCCAAGTGGTCTTAGGTCGAGATATAGCATGAGTTGGGCTGTGCATCTCGATCTTTGGCTTAGTCGTGAGTGGTGCTCTGAAACCGGTTTGCCATCTTGTAAAATCAATAACTTCCAAGTGTGAATCCGGTTTGATGTGAATCCAATTTTCAGTGCTTCTTTTTTGAGTTTAGATTCCAAAAAATTGGATTTTTTTCTTAATTCCTCCTGTTTTGGTTGAGCCGCTCTATTTAGTCGTTGTTGGTCTTCTTCAGGTCCATTTATGATCTTCTGGATTGAGACTCCAATAACTTCGTTTCGAGAAACGTTTTGGGATGGTTCTTTTTCGTTGCGTCTCCTAGATGGGTTGAGTGTGTGCTCCAAGTGTTTTTTTGAGCTGAAAGTTTGGTCTTGGTCTCCATTTGAGCTGAACTCAGCTCGCTGGTCTCTTTAGCTCTCCTTAGCTTCATGTTTCTCACCACCATGGTTTGCTTCGGCTTGGCTGGCCTGGTACTGGTTCTGAGGGATACATCAACCTCTCCCCTTTTTGAAGGTTCTGTCCTCAGAACTATTTTCCTGCACCAACAGAAAGCAAGTTAGCTTTTATTCTTCTTTGGGAGTTTAGAACCTTACCTTGGAAGTGGTTTTTGTTTTTTCTTAGGTGGGGTTGTTGTTGATCATCTGGGGGCTCTCCTTTGAGTAAGTAGTATAGAATCACTCCTATTTTCTGTTCTGGTGGGTGCCTCCTCTGCTTTCTAGTCTTTACCCAATTGATAGCCTTGGACTTGTTCACCATTAGAGGTGATGTCTTTGTTCTAAGCTGGGTTTAGCTACAAGTTCTTCTCTGTTGGAAATATTTTGTTGCTTATGTCCTTAGTACCTGCAATGATCTCAACACTTTTGACAAGAAACAAGAGCATTACATCTGACCTTAAAGTTATAGAAATAGGTCTTGACATACTAAAACTCACTTTGATAGTTTTAGCAAGTTGAAAATAATTTTCTCTTTGCTATCTTGAATTCTATTTTCCTTTAGTTCATAGATGACATAAGCTTCTCCAGGGTTTTCACCAGTTGGTGTAGAATCTTGAGCAGTTATCTGGTCTGGATCAAAGGTATTTGGCTCAGGCTTCTCCACTTTGTTGGTTGGTGGTGCATTTGTTTCCAATTACTTGTCTTCTTCTTTCTCATTCTCCTTTGAACAAGTCTGGTGTGTAATCTTCTTTTCTTCACCTCTGCTTGTAGGTTTTTCTTCTTGTCCTATTCCTGGATCAAAACTCTTTGGCAAATACAAGTGTATAAGTCTAGAATTGTAATTTAACAGATCAGATTGAACTAAACTATCATTCTCTTTCGATTTTCTGATTTTATTTCTGTTGATGGTTGATCTTTTAGCAATTTTTTAGATGGATAAGTTGTAGCAAAATGACCTCTCTTATGACATCTATAACATGTTGGTCTTTTGAGATTTAAATAGTTAGAAGACTTACTTGAAGAAATTAATACCGGTTTATAACGATTTACAAATCAGCCTATAAATTCAATGCCAAGATCTCATGCAAATACTAAAATAAATCTAGGTTCTAGAATTTTGAATATACATGGATATTCTCCAGGGGAACAAGGAATAAACTTATACCGGGGTTGTTAAGCACTCCAACTATTGTGCCTCTACCGGCATCCACACGCACACAAACTAAATTGGAACGGGATGCTAGTGCCGTCAAGATCAAATCACTAATACATAAGGACGAACAGTTCGTCTCTTACTTATTTGTTTAGGATTGCTGTAAAACAAAAACGAGTTGCAGTTATCAAAATAACAATGTCTTTATATAAGACAAACTCGTTTAACCTAACTGCACGCAGTGAGATTAGTGGCCCAGACCCATAAAGAGATATAAATCTCTTATATTTGTTTTACATATATACATACATATATATATATATATATATATTTCATATCCATTCCCAATATATTATTGATCTAGTTTGGTTAGGTGTGTGAATTTGTAGGATCATATAATATTAGAAATAGATTCTTAATCTATAGATTATAAGCGGTTTTTAGCAAAACATTATAACCACGTAATATTATACGATTGTCGAACCTCAACGTTACGACTTCAACAAGAATAAATTCAATAGATTTCAGGACATTCCCAACAATCTCCCACTTGTACTGGAATCATCAATTCCCATAATCCCTTTCTCTTATATCTCGATCTCAGCATAAGGCAAGAAATGGTTACATCCTTATTAAGCTAGATCATGTTTATCGAACTCTGATTTATACTGATAAACGACTGGCATTCACCTCGTTTGAGCACGACCATGCATTTCTCAGTATTAAATCTTCGAAAGTTCCCAAAGATATTTATCTCCCGTTATATAGGAGGGACAAATCCCATCTTGTTCCATCCCTGTTCCTTACAAACTTCATAGAACACCCAATCAATGCCTTTATAATCATTGTTACAGCTGACGTTTGACAAGGTTAAAGTGAACCAATCCATCAATGAGAAATCATGACGAACTCAGGTCAAAGAACTACACTCTGTAGTCGTAATGAGAAATGTTGAACTATTACTTTGTATATTAATAATTTCAAGTAAAGTTTGTGGGTTTTGGAGATGGATCGAAGAAGATTTATTGATGTGTGAAAGATAGTTAATGAATTACAGAGAAAATAACAAAGCTCTTCAGGAAAATTAGTTTTGTGGATCTAGGTCTTCAATAGCTTCCTCTCTCCTCTTTTTTTCCGGATCCCCTTCAATGTGAAGTCTATCTCTTATTTATAGTGATTAAACGCCGACCTCAATCCCTTCGAATCAGGAAAGAGATTCGATGCTGATCTCTTCCTGATTTACCGCGTCGACATCATTATCTCTTAGGGAAAGGGATATTTTCCTTAAAAATATATGGATAATCTTCAAAAAGGCATTAAACTTAATATTTATCCGAAAAGGATAAATAATAATATTTAATTGACGTCGAACAATAATGGGCCGAGGTGAATTCTTGCTGTGCCTTCAGGGAGGTTTGCAGCATGTACCCAACAATAAGCCCCCCCCCTCCCAGTTCGTCGAGTGATGTACGTTTGAGCTCGGCGAATTTGAAGTTAAGTTGGCTCGGCATGAATTCGGCTCGGTCATGTCATTTCTAATGGAGATAGGATAGAAATCAAACATGAAGTACATCATTTTGATTTCTTCCGCTTTAAAAAAATATTTGAAAGGCTTGAAGTTAGAAAGTCGCGAATTAAATGTGACCATCCCCACGTTTCTCAAAGTGAAAAAAGGCAAGGAGTGGGAGCATGCAGAAGCCATCACACGTCTCACGTTTCTCGAGTGTTTGCAGATGGTGACACGTGTCAGCCATGCAATAAGTATTGTATCTTTCGAAGCGAAGTGATGCGAAGTGGGGCGCGTGGGGCGGTGCCTTTCTAAACCTAATGATGAAGGTGGACGACGAAGAGTCGATTTGAAATGATTGATCTCGAATTCTCCATTTTCCTCTTCTATAAATTCAAAGTTCCCCGAAAGCCGAGGCGGCCAATGTGGGTGATGATGATTCAGAAAACGAAGAACGTGACCAAGATGATGATTCCGACGATGACCTGGATGAGGAAGATTTGATTTTCGACCCTCATGGCGTGACACAAGCTGCTCGCAGAGGGCGCAAGAGAGGGGCTCCCAAGTTGCCAAGGTTCGCCGGAAACGACTTCGGGATTTACAGGTCGAAAATAACGAAGGACACCTTGGCCGACCTGAAACGCCTTTGTGGGATTAGCCCAAAGGTGACCTTTTAAGTTCCTGGTCCGGATGAGAGACCGTGGAACGCTCCTCCGGGATACTTTAGCGTGTACAAATCCTTCTTCGCAGAGTGTCATCTCTGGTTTCCTCTGCCTCATCTTCTTTTGGAATACTGCTCAAGGAGGAAGATGGTGCTGACCCAACTAACGCACGCCGCGGTCCGTCATATGGTCGGCTTGATGACTTTGGCTTCGGAAAATGAACTTCCCTTGGATTGTCGAATTTTCGAAGAGATGACTTCGATAAAGAGCGCTGGAAGGCTGGGCTCGAAGAGCTATGGCTGCTTTTATATCCAGGCAAAGTCGAGGTTCGGCATTATTACCGGCGGCGTTAAAAGCAAGGTCTACGATTGGAGGGAAACATACTTCTTCGTAAAAAAGGATGAATTCTCGGTGGCCGACCCGGAGATTGACATCCAGAACGACTGGAGTTTGGCAATCGGTAGTTACTTGTAGTTTTTCTTTGTTATTTCTTGTTGGCTTGACACTTTTAATACTTTTGTTCTTTTGCCGCAGAAAAACCTTTTTTCGCCGCGCCGCTTCCAAAAGATTTTGCCCGCATCGTAGCCTTGTTTGCTAAGCTCGGACATCAGACTTGGCCTGACATTTCCGCCGAAAGAGTAGCCAACGCAATCAGGAGACTTCAGCGTGCCACCACCTCGTCATCGAAATCCAGAATGGGGCTCCAAAAAAGGATGTTTGAGAGCTATGCTAACAGAGACGAGGCCGGAGCTCATGACCAAGCTGCCGGAATGGAGGAGGATCAAGCCGGGGGTCCTCCCGAAAAGATCAGGAAGGTTACGAGGCTGAACCCATCTGGGTTCAAATTTCATTACAACGGCTTCAAACCCATGGCGACTGACCCTAAGTCCTGCGCCAACTTTGTGTGGAGAACCAAATCAAGGCCTATGGCGAAGCTGGAGCCTGAAGAGCTTTTCTTCTACGATTGGTACGAGAATTATGCCACCGAACAAGTCCGTGCTATGAACGGTGCCACTTTCTTGATCGGCAAATACGATCGTGAACTGAAGAAAACTCAGAGAGCCGAGAAGGAAATGTCCGCCGAGGTGGAAATTCTCCGGGCTGAGAAGCTTAAGTTCGAAGAGGAGAAAAAGAAGCTCGTTGAGGAGAAGGACAAGGAGATAAGCAAGCTTCGGGCCCAGCTAATCTATGCCGAGGCCAGAGCAGAGAGTGCGATTGCCAGAAAGAGAAAAAACGATAAGCGTCTTTCTTCCGAGAAAAAGAGGCTTCGGAGATCCCGGGACGAACAAGTTCTGAACGAGCGTGTAAAGGTTATCAGTGAATTCACCGGGCTCATTGATAAGGTTAAAGGCTACGTGGCACAGCGTGCGGAAGTTGAGAAGGTGCTCTCAATGACTGCGCAGGTGGAAGGGACGCTTGCTTCTTTTGAAGTCCTTCAGAACAAGGGATGGAAAATCCCAGAGGAGATGATCTCCAAACTTAAGGTTGACGGCGATCTGGGAGGCCGAGGCGGAGAAGATTCATGAGATCACCTTTGCTCAAGGTGAACTTGATGATCATACTCCTTCCACCGAGGCGAGGCCTGTATCTTCAAGAACGGATTCAGGAGCTACCGGCGTGCATTCTGAAGAGGAAGACCGAGCTGATCCTGCTGGGGATCAGGGTGGATCAGGGTCGTGAAGGCGCCGAGGCGGCCCCTTAATGTTTCTTCTTTTCTTTTCTTTTTTTTTTTATTTTTGTTTGTTGCTTTTCTCCCTTTTTGTTCCGTCGAAGTCCAGGTGTTGTGGACTTCGACGTCATGGTTTGTAATGTTTTAATGGAAATTTTTTTTCGGAACTTCTTGCACGAGTAATAGTTGCTTTCATTCATGCTTTTTCTTCAAACGTTTTAGGATTCTTCGAACCAAGTAGAGTGCTTGATAGCGAGTTAGTCCGATCGGAGTAATCATTTTCTTGAAACTACAAGTTAGATCGATCGTCCGAAGTGCGAGGCTTACGTCTGCTTGCCGTGAAGGCTTACGTCGGCTCGGCTTACAATCGAAAGATAGTCCGTGAAATTAGTTCAGCACGGAGCGTTTCAGACGATAAAATCGACGCTCTAAGTTGAATACCGATGCAGACTCTTGTTTGGGGATCAGATATAACTTCGAGGTTTGCGGGCAGACCCGGCTTATAAGTTGTAGATTTTTTTCACCACTGCATTCGTGAAGAATGCTATATCAGTCGTCTGGCCAGGACGCCGATGTGAAAAGATAGCGAGGAGCTTAAGAGTTTTAACTTTAAAAAAATTTTAATTAATGTATAGCTGAACCTTTTTACATGCTGCCTACGTACCCCTGAAAGGAGGATCAAGCCATTCGTAGTTCGATTACATGGTATGGTATGGGTAACCTCTTTTTTTTTTTTTTTTTTTTTTTGGTGCTACTACATAAGACAAGTAGTAGAACCTTTTGAGATTGTGGGTGTTCGACGAGCGCGGGATCGCTTCGCCTTCCATAGTGGTTAGTTCGCAGTCTCCGGGTCGTACAACTTTAAAGACAATGTAAGATCCTTCCCAAGAAGCTCCGAGTTTTCCAACACGCCATTCCTTCGTATTTTTGAAGACTTTTCGAAGGACGATGTCTCCTTCATCAAAATGCTTCTGCCGAAATTTCTTGTTGTAATTACGAGCCGCCTGCTGCTGATAGTTTTGTATGCGGAGGAGAGCTTGATTTTGCGTTTCTTCGATCTTGTCGAGATTATGAATCAGCATTGCCTCATTGATCTCGGGGTGTTGAGGCATCATAGTGCGGCGAAGGCTTGGAACGTTGACCTCGGCGGGAACCATAGCTTCGCAACCGTAGGCCAAAGAAAATGGTGTTTTCCCAGTAGCACGTCGAGGCGTTGTTCGATGTGACCATAAGACGTCGTCGAGTTCGTCCCGCCAAGGCCCTTCTTTGCTTCGAGTCAATTTTTAAGGTCGTCCAAGATGGTTTTGTTGGTCGCCTCGGCTTGTCAGTTTCCTTGGGGATATCGAGGAGTTGATTTGCTGAGCCGTATGTTCGACCTCGCGCAAAATCCTTCGAACCAGTTAAAGATGAATTGCGAGCTGTTATCTGTCACGATTTCATGCGGGAGGCCATGGCGACATATTATGTATTTCCAGACGAAGTTCTGAACGTCGACGTCTTTTATAGCACTGAAAGCCTTGGCTTCGACCCATTTGGTGAAATAGTCCGTCATGATGAGCAGGAACTTATACTGCCGAGAAGCGGGAAGAGGACCGACGACGTCCATCGCCCATCGCATGAATGGATATGGCGGTGAAGATGACGTAAGGAGCTCGGCTGGTGTATTGATCATCGGACCATTTCGCTGGCATTTTTCACACTTTAGTGTGTATCGTTCGCAATCCACGATCATCATCGGCCAATAAAAGCCATGTTTCTTGATTTTGAGGGCTAGAGCTCGTCCTCCAGAATGGTTGCAGCCCGCGCCGTCGTGTGTTTCGGCTATAACGCGATGTGTTTCGTCTCCACTGAGACAAATGAGAAGTGTTCCCATAGCGCTCCATTGAAATAAATCGCCGTCGATTAAAGTGTATCGTGCAGCTCGGGCTTTGAGGCGACGAGCTGCCCAACGATCTTCCGGGGCGTCCCCATCGGCAATGTAAAGGCATATCTCCTGGCGCCAGTCTGGTCCGTCCTCCATTACTTCCATTTGATCAGTCGATTCTTCTTCTTCGTCTAGGATTACCGCGCAGAATCCCTTAGGTAGCTCGATACTTGGCGTTGGAAGACTGGCAATCGGGATTAGTCGTCTGAGGTCTGAGTCTGTAGCCGAACCGATGGTCGCGAGAGCATCCGCCGTTGCGTTTTCTTCCCGAGGTATCCTTCTGAGGTCGAAGGTTTCAAACTCCTTTGCAAGGTTTTGAACGACCTTGAGGTAGGCGTCCATACGTTCGTTGCGAGCTTCTTACGTGATGTTGTATTGATTCGCGACGAGTTGAACGCAAGCCCAGAGGTCGGCGCTGGTAGCTCCTTGGACGATGAACATTGAATAATGCTTCAGGAAAGCTGCTGAGAGTTCGTCAAAGCTGTCTATTGATCCACGAGCGAGGCGAGAAAACCAGTTCAAAGCTGCCCCTCCAAGGGATTCAACGAAATATTGGCAAAAGGCTGCATAAAGCTCATTCGGTAAAACGTGCTCTGGCCATGGCGATTTCGAATGCCAGGAGATGACGTTGAGGATCGGCGTTGCCGCAGAAAGTAGATATGACTTTTATTTTCCCGTGGTCGCGTAAAGGTACGCTCGTGACCTTTGATGAGAAGATAGTTAATGAATTACAGAGAAAGATAGTTAATGAATTACAGAGAAAGTAACAAAGCCCTTCAGAAAAACTAGTTTTGTGGATCTATGTCTTCAATAGCTTCTTCTCTCCTCTTTTTTTCCGGATCCCCTTCAATGTGAAGTCTATCTCTTATTTATAGTGATTAATCGCCAACCTCAATCCCTTCGAACCAGGAAAGAGATCTGATGCCGATCTCCTCATGATTTACCGCGCCGACGTCATTATCTCTTAGGGAAAAGGATATTTTCCTTAAAAATATATGGATAATCTTCAAGAAGGCATTAAACTTAATATTTATCCAAAAAAGATAAATAATAATATTTAATTGATGTCGAACAATAATTGACAGGCAATGATCGTTAATGGGCAGAGGTGAATTCTTCATGTGCCTTCAGGGAGGTGCACAGCCCGTACCCTACAAGAAACTCTTTTAATACTCATATAACAATCTTGTAGAGTTCTCATAGCGGGTCAGTCCGATACTGTGTTCACTAACACATATTTATGTGATTGACTTTAATACAACATATTAAATGGCTTCACGAAACTTAGCCATCAGTCACCTCATATACTAGTCATTCAAGATTATTAATGTCCCATCTTAATAACCTTGACTAGGGACCTCAACAATTTACGTCATTTCACTTTAGGGTTTCATGATCAAGTTACATACGTGATGGCATATAAGAATGATATAAATTTTTTTGGGGACTATTAATTAATCATCCAATAATCAAATAAATCTGAACCAAATTTTATTAATTTTAAAACATAACCAAATGTATGTAAACATGAACATTATATCATAAATAAATAAATAAAAAATCCCACTAGATTTGAGATCACATCTTAAGAAATCTAACACCCATAGCCGTAGTATGACTCTCATGCTTACAACGCGGAAGAGGCTTGGTCAATGGATCAGCAACATTTGCATCCATTGAGATTTTGCTAATCTTCACATCTCCAATATTGATAATCTCATGAATGAGATGATATTTCCTTTCAAGGTGCTTGGATTTCTGGTGGGATCTAGGTTCTTTCGTCTGTGCAATGGCTCCATTGTTATCACAATAATGATCCACTGGGCTAGAAACACTAGTTACCACACCTTGTTCAGCAATAAACTTTTGAATCCAAACAGTTCCCTTTGCTGCTTTAGAAGCAGCGGTGTATTCAGCTTCGGTTGTAGAGTCTGCTACAGTGCTTTGCTTGGAACTCTTTCAACTCACCACTCCTCCATTAAGACAAAAGATGAAACCAGATTGTGATCGGAAATCATCTTTGTCCGTCTGAAAGCTGGTGTCGGTGTAACCACACACAACAAGCTCATCACTTCCTCCATAAACCAAGAACTTATCCTTAGTATTTCTCAAATATTTAAAGATGTTCTTGACTTCTGTCCAGTGACTCTCACCTGGATCAGACTGGTATCAACTCGTCATGCTTAAAGCACAAGAAATATCTGGACGAGTACAGAGCATGGCATACATGATAGATCCCATAGCAGAAGCATATGGGATTCTACTCATGCGCTCTCGCTCATCATGTGTCGAAGGACACTGAGTCTTGCTGAGAGTTATGCCATGAGACATTTGTAGAAAACCTTTCTTGGAATCATGCATTTGGAACCTGTGCAAGACTTTTTCGATATAAGTATCTTAGACACAATCCAATAAGCCTGTTTGATCTATCTTTATAGATTCTTATTCCAAGAATGTATGTGGGTTCACCCAAGTCTTTCATTGAGAAACAACTTCCTAGCCAAGTCTTTACAAAATTAAGCATCGGAATATCATTTCCCATGAGAAATATGTCATCTACATACAACACTAAGAAAACAACTGCATTCCGACTAGTCTTCTAGTAAACGCACGGTTCTTCTTCGTTTCTGATAAAATCAAACTCTTTGATTGCCTCATTAATATGAAGATTCCAACTCCGAGATGCTTGCTTCAAACCATAATTAGAACGTTGAAGTTTGCATACCTTCCCAGCACTTCTAGGGACTGTGAAACCCTCAGGTTGTGTCCTGTACACATCCTCTTCGACATTTCCATTAAGGAAAGCTGTTTTCACATCCATCTGCCATATCTCATAGTCATGATATGCAGCAGTTTCTAGGAGAATCCGAATGGATTTAAGCATTGCGACTGGGGAATAGGTTTCATCATAGTCTACACCATGAATCTGCTTGTAACCTCTAACCACCAATCTAGCTTTATATATCTGTATTTCCATCCATGTCAGTTTTCTTCTTCAACCCCCATTTACAGTCAATGGTTTTAACACCATCAGGCAAATCGGCCAAACTCCACACTTTGTTCACTGACATGGAATTGTTTTTAGATTCTGCGGTTTCTCGCCATTTATCGGAGTCAGGGCCCATCATTGCTTCCTCAAAGGACGTAGGCTCATCACTCTCTATTATTAATAGTTCATGATGATCAGTCACCCAAACCCCAAATCTATCAGGTTCGTGATGTGTCCTTACGGACCTACATACCTCAGATTCCCCAGGTGTCGATTCTATGACTCTTCGTAAATCCAATTGATGTTCTTCCTCAGAAGTCGGAACATGCTCCTGTGACTCTCGAACTTCTTCGAGTGTTACTTTACTCCCACTAATTTTTGTAGAGAGAAATTCTCTTTCAATAAAAACTCCATTCCGAGCAACAAACATTTTGTTCTCGGTAGGGTTGTAAAAGTAATAACCTTTGGTTTCTTTGGGATAACCAACGAAGTAGCATTTATCAGATTGTCCAAGCCTATCAGTAAACATATGTTTAAGATAAGCATTGCAACCCCAAATTTTCAGAAAAGAAAAACTTGGAACTTTTCCAGTCCATATCTCATATGGTGTCTTTTCAACTGATTTTGATGGACATCTGTTGAGCGTAAACGTAGATGTTTCTAGTGTGTATCCCCAAAAGGATTATGGAAGATGTGTATGACTCATCATTGATCGAACCATATCTAATAATGTCTGATTTCACCTTTCGGATACACAATTCAATTGTGATGTTCCTGGAGGAGTGAGTTGTTAAACAATTCCACATTCCCTCAGATGGTCATTGAAAGTTTGGCTTAAATATTCTCCACCTCGATATGATTGAAGGGCTTTGATTGTTTTGCCAAACTGGTTTTGTACTTCATTCTGAAACTCTTTGAACTTTTCAAAAGATTCAGATTTATGTTTCATTATATAAATGTAACCATATCTACTGAAGTCATCAGCAAATGTGATGAAGGACTGGTAGTTTCCTCTAGCATTTGTGCTCATTGGTCCACATACATCTGTATGTATAAGCTCCAATAAGTCTTTAGCTCTTTCACTGTGTCCAGTAAAGGAGCCTTAGTCATTTTTCCCTGTAAACAAGATTCACATTTCTCATATGATTCATAATCAAATGAGCTCAAAAGTCCATCACTATGAAGCTTTTGAATGTGCTTCTCATTTATGTGGCCCAAACGACAATGCTAAAGAAAAGTTTCATTTGTATCCTTAGATTTGAATCTTTTGTTACTAATGTTATATACATGCACACTTTGGTTAAGAACATAAATTTCATTTTCTAATGGACCGCTACCATAAAAGATATCACAATAATCAAATAAACAACACTTGTCCGAATGTCTAGTTATTTAGATAAAGAACACTTTGCTAATTATATCAAATATAATTTTTGGTTGTTAGACGACATCTTATGTCAAATCCAACCTAATGCCTTTAAGCCCAAAACCGTTTTGATGGTGTAGTCAAATAAACCAACCATATGAGTTACCATCTATCTCACTCATATAATTATAGACACCTTACTTAACAAGCCCATTATACAATGAAACAAACCTTGATAGTTCATCAAAATCAATTCAACCAGTATCTCCATTCAATTCACAAGTCATCTAACTACAAGTACAAACCAACAGTGTAAAATTTACCATCAAAAGTTATGAATTTGAACCATGTAAACATCATTTTCAGGCAAGTAAACAATCTTGAGTTAAATTTATTCACTAAACCTCATTCTCTTTTTGATATCCAGTCACCGAAAGATAGAGAGAGAGTAGAAGCTCAAATGTTCGCCGGAGAGAGAGAATCGCCGGAGAGAAAAGACCCACCACATGAATTGCCCGAGAGAGAAGAATTGATGGGTGAATAATCCTGATCAATGAAAAAGATACAAACACCACCACATGAATCGACAGAAAAACCTCCAAACACGACGGGATATTGAAATCCATGAACTAGTTAAGAAGAGAGAGAGAGAGAGAGAGAGAGAGAGAGAGAGAGAAGCCCACCTGTTCGGCAGAGAGAGAAGCTTCAGGGAGAGAATCACCGGAGAATGATCGTCGGAAAGTGAGAGAAGAATCGACGGAGAGCTTTGCTGAAGTGAGAGAGGAGAGTGAAGCGCCGAGAGAATGTAGGTTAAAGGTTTAGGAGGGCAATTTTGTCATTAACCATTTTCGACTGAGTTTTAGAAAATCAGCTGCATCTAACTGTTCCTTTTAGACTCAGCTGATTTTTTATGAAAATTCTGGGTGAGTTTTAGAAAATCAGTCAACTGATCCATCTGGGTGATGCACTAAAGTGTGCTAAACGAACATTGATTCTCACCTTCACCCAGATGGATCAGCTGGGTGAGCAAACGAACAGCACCATACTCTTTTTCAGTAGAGAGAACTTGTTCTTTTTGTTCCGAAATATCTTCTTTTCCTTCCATTAGTTTTGTACCTACAAAATTAAAGGCACAAGTGTATGAATGTATTTCAAGTGATACGATTATTCAAGAAAACAAATGTGGACCGACTAAAATATATCTTTTAAAAATGGACTGGTTCTCTCCTTTTTTCGAAATGATATGAAAGCAAATGATTAATATGACCGAATCTAACTAGGAAATAATGCTGTACAGGAACCAAATGCTCACACGATTTGCTACTTAAGGAAACAAGAATTATACTAAAAAAAATAATCTATTATTTTGGCTTTTGATTGACGATTAAGTGCAAACTAGAAAGGACAATTATCAGTGAATGGGATTGAATCTATTCTCTTATTGCAGCAAAACTAATATGGAACAAGGTTCAATTTATGGAACTTTCTAACGTAACAAAACTAACAAATGAAACAAATTCAAAATGCAAACATAATTAAATAATGAATGCAAACAAATTATTGGCTGCAACTAAATGTTAATTATCAAATGGATGGAACGAACCTATTTCTAAAATGCAACAATTATTATAATCAAATGCAAATGCTGAACTGATCAAAGGCAAGAACAATATTAAAAGTAAAATGCAATACACTTCCGCTTCTTTTTTTTCTCTTTTTTTTTTTAAATGTAATTCAAATTCGAAATATGATTCTAAATGGAATGAGATTGACTAAATAAAATGCAACTAACAATCAGATTCGAATGCTCTAAAGATAAATGATAAAGTAATGCAATTCTTTCCCTTTTTTATCAATGAAACACATGTATGAACCAGTGATTATGCAAACAAAAATCACAAATAAAAACTTGTCTTTTTGGGGTTTCAACTTTCAAACAGAATCAACAAAATAATCCAAAGAAAGCAAATTTTTTTTTAAAAAAATTAAGAGATTACAAAAACAAATAAACAGAAACAAAATTGAACAAATGATTTTTTTTTTAATGGTTTTTAGATTTGAAAACGAAACAAAAGCATAAATAAATATTCTTTTTTGTTTTAAAATTTGAAATGAAATATATTTTTTAGACTTTTAGAAAACAAAACAAATCAGAAAATACATAAGCAAAGCAAATAAAATCCTTTTTTTAATGAAATGATTTCCATGAACAAAAAAAATTCTGAAAATAAGAACAGCAAATAAAAGAGATAAGTGGATAAATAAAACCTGATTTATGAGCCTTTTAGGCTCTGATACCAAATGATGTATCCCGAAGACCGAGGTTGTGATGGTGGTGTTGGATTGAAATCTGACCGTACGGCGCTTTCCTTTCACACCAGTAGAGATGGATTTTGGACGAAGTGGTGTGGCGGAAGAAGTTTGATTGATTGACTTACTCAATCGTTGATGGAATGATGGATATAAGTGATTGACTCTCTCAATCAGTGAATGAAGAAGCTATCTGAATCACACAAAAAAACTTCCTCCACAGTTTTCTAAAGAACCTAAGTGAATTTAACACCTAAACTCTAAAGATCAAATTCAAAGATACATTTCTTTGAAAGAAAACAATACTTTCTATCTAAAATTATTATTCAAGGCGTGGTTATAAAATGAGGGTGGTGGTGAGCTTATACAATTGTCATGTACAAAGATATTAAACACAAAAATATTCTGCACTTAATAGAAAACTTGCTGTTGGAAAAAGGCTGAACGAAGGGAATTTGTTGACTCCTTTGAATCTTGATAGGTTGAGCAGGTAATGATGATCCTTTGGAGTATCCAAGTTCATGAATAGTCTCAAAATGTAGCTGTCTATAAAATATAGCTGTTGGTCTTTGTCAAATGATTTCATGTGAATGCTCTTGACTCTCAATAAGGTAGGTTGGTCCATATGCTTCTCTACCTTATCCTGTGTGGACTGGTGCTTCCTAAGGTGTTTTAGAGTGATTCTCGAAGAGTAATAATATCTCCTGGTAGCCACAAATAAGTCTGGGATCTCCTAAACCGAACTGCTCTAGACATTTCCTCAAATAGAACCAAGTTGTCTGGTTTTGGAGAATGGATGATAACTTGAACCTCCGTTGGTTGTTTCTTTATTTCTTGGGCTTCCTGGAACCATGATAGATCCATTAAAAATCTCCAAGTGGTCTTAGGTCGATATATAGAGTGAGTTGGGCTGTGCATCTCAATATTTGACCAAGTCGCGAGTGGGGCTTTGAAACCGGTTTGCCATCTTGTAAAATCAATAACTTCCAAGTCTTAATCCGGTTTGATGTGAATTCAATTTTCAGTGCTTCCGTTTTCAGTTGATAATCCACAAAATTTAGAATTTTGGCTTAACTCCTCAGGGTTTGGTCGGGCCACTCTATTTAGTCGTTGTTGGTCTTCTTCAAGTCCATTGATGATCTTTTGGATTAAGCCTCCAATAACTTCTTCTTGAGAAACGTTTTTGGGATGATTTTCTTTGTGGTGTCTCCTAGATGGGTTGTGTGTGCTCCAAGTGTTTTTTGAGCTGGAATGTTTGGTCTTGGTCTCCATTTGAGCTGAACTCAGCTCGCTGGTCTCTTTTGCTCTCCTTAACTTCATGTTTCTCACCTCCATAGTTGGCTCCGGGTTGGCTGGCCTGGTACTGGTTCTGAGGGATACATCAATGTACAAACCGCTTTCTCATAAAAGTTGTAAGCTCATCCCAATTGGAGATTGGTATGCACCTGTCCTTCTCTTAAAAGTCACAACTTGATCATACCAATTAATAGTATAGCCACTAAATTCGGTTTCAGCCAGTCAAACTTTCTTCATTTCAGAGAAGTTTTGACATTCAAAGATCAGTTCTACCCTTTTTTTCCCCACTCAAGATATGCATCAGGATCATTCTTACCAAAGAAAGTATGAATTTTCAATTTCAAACCTCCAAGACTATCATCAGGTCTCCTAGCGAAATGATTAACAGCAGCTTGGTCACGATTGGCGCTCCTATGTCTTGTGACTGAATTGTTTTCTTCAGGTTGGTATTCCACTTCCTCTTTCTCGTCCTCAGACCTAACTGCCCTGTTTCTTTTACTGGTTCCTTCTTGGTTGAATTTGAGCCGTTTGGATCTTCTTGGATCTTGTCAAGGCGTGTGTGTAATTCTTCCAAACCTGTGTTGATAAGATGCTTAAATTCAGAGGTTAGTGCTCTGATTTAAATACTAGACAATCCGGTTCCAGGGTTGCCGCTTTGCTCCTCCTCATACTAGACATTTTTCCCTGAAAGGTTACTTAACAAACACATAAAAACCAAAACAACAAGTCCCACTCTCAAATGTTTTCTCCTCACTCAAGTGTTTGTCTCACAAGCTTTGACGGTCACTCAAAGAGATCATCAGAGTTCAAAAGGAACTAATCCGTTAAACTTAATGAGACACAACAACAAGGAAAAAAGATGAGATAGAAAGATTGCTAGATTTATGGTAGGAAACCGATTTAACCAACTCTTAGACTGGATTTCTCCGCAGTTTTAAGTCGTTTTTTTTCTTAAACAAACAAGAGTGACCCGGAATCCTGAATCCTTTTGTTTAAATAGATAGATAAGAGTGTTTTTTTTCAAAAGAATATGAAGAGGTCAGAAGATGAGTATTCTAAAGAAATACTGGCTGAAAGTGGATCTGATACCACTTGATGAATCGGTAACCAAGGATGACCTTTCAGCACGGTGTGATGGATAGGATTAGCCTGAAGCTACTAGCTTCAAATTTGACTAATGTTCGATTGTAAGGTCGCACAGAGGTTGCGGAATGGCCTTTGATATTCTCAGTCTCAATGCTTCTAGATATGACACAGTAGATTAGAAAAGAGAGATTTGTTGAATGATGTAACCCACCAAGCAACAGAAATTTTTAAATCAATGAACACAGAGAATACTCTCAAGAATAAGAAAATCGACTAAGTTTTTTATGCCAAAGGTTTTTCAGATACTTAAGCAAAGAAGATAATAAGTTTTTGTATGAAACAAGACACGTAGAAAAATGAAAAGAGACTGGAAATTAACTAAGTCAAAGTGACATTTTGAATTCACACGGTTTATGAAGAATGGCCCTTCGATAACTTTGACTGGACATGCGGCTGATGTTTGGCTCGGTTCAGTCTTGGACCCGGATCATCTATACAAAGGAATCTTTGACAATAACTTGATCAATTCGGGTCATTTGTAAAGTCTCTCGTTTAATTTCCTCCTTAAGTCCTCTAGCTCGTTCCTTGATGTTTTGGTTGTTGGAAAAGTCAAATGTGTCAAGCAAATCTTGCACTAAAGAAGTTAACGCGGTGGTACGATAGTGTTCCCGAGCAGAGGTGTTGATATCATGATGCTCATCAGTTTCTACTTGGACCAAATTGATTCTGGCACGACCACTTGCCTCTTGGTAACTCAGAAGGGAAAGGACACGTTTGGGTCGTGAGATTTGGTCATTAGGTCATGGAGTTAAACCAAGCTCACTACTTGGTCGTTTTGGGTCAAAACGGTACACAGGTGTACGATCGGATCGATCGGTTGGTGCAGCTTGGCTCCCTTGAGCAACCTTCAATTGAATTTTCTTATTCTGGAGAGTATTCTCTGTGTTCGTTGACTTGAAATTTTATGTTGCTTAATGGGTTACATCTTTCAACAAACCTCTCATTGCTGATCTAGTGTGTCATATCTAAAAGCATTGAGTCCGGGAATATCAGAGGCCAATCTGCAACCTCTGTGCGACCCTACGATCCATCATTAGTAAACATTGAGGCTAATAGGTTCTGACTAATCATATCCATCACACCGTGCTGAAAGGTCATCCTTGGCTACCGTTTCATCAAGTGGTATCAGAGCCACTTTCAACCGGTATTCTTTCGAATTTTCATCTTCTATAGTTGAGTTTTGGAAAAAAGTAATAACGTTTTTACAAAGACAAACACTAAGATAAGATGAGCACGAAAGCATTTGATAGTGATGCCTAATTTTTGGTTCTTTAATTATTCTCTATTTACACAAATATATACTAATAAAAGGGACTATTTGAGGCTCCATAGAGTGTCCACGTCAACAAAACAAACTGCTCTAAAATGATGCCATGTCAGCAAAATTCTATTAGACTTATTCTGCTAAACTCTCTCCCTCTCAGACCTCCATGTCAGTTATATAATATTAACACGTGTCTGGAAAAAGTATTTTCAGAAGTTTCTTACGTCAACATTTTTAATGGGCCATATTTCACGAAAACCCATTAAACCCATCTTATCTTTAAAAGCCCAAATTCTCAAAACGAGATATTGTTGACCTACTCTCTTCCTCCCGCCTCCAGATAGCTTCCTCGATCTTCAGAAATCTGAATCGACCTTTCACCTTCATAACCACCGGTAGATTCGTCAATTATTCCTCTTCAATCCACGATTCCTTCCTTCTAATTCCATTAAAGAGCCACCCTTCGTCTTCTACAAACTGTTTTCTAAACCCCATCTATATCTACTACACATCCCACGACCTTGAACCCATTCCATTTCTCATCATCATCTTTCTCTTCCAACTTCCGCTCCCATCTCTCTAACACATCCCCGATACTTTCGTCGTGTGGGCAGTGGGTGTGGGTATACGGAGGAATATACTGGTCGCTTCTTTCAGGACTACATCAGCCACGAATCTCTCCCTTTTCAATTTTCATTTTCTCGCTACTCAAAGCCATTATCCGATCGAATCATCAGGTAAAAACCACTTAATAGGTTCAATCTATAGCAAAGAACCTCCCATTTTATCACATTAAGTTAGTTTCCAAACTGGTAATGTAGAGAAACATAGAAACAAAGGAAGAGCTATGGAGAAACAAGAGTGGGCAGTGGAGATGCAGAGAAGATTGTGTGGGTTCGCTGAGAAGCAGAAAAGCTTTCAGGTAGTAATAAAGAGACAGTTGAGTTTTATGAATTATGGTGGTCAGAGGAAGATAAAGAAGAATGAGACGCCTGGTAAAAGAGGAGATATGCTCTTCACATTGCAGCTCGAATGGGGAATCGATTCGAGGTTGTAACAGTATTCTAGATTTTAAGGAGTTATTGTCAGAGAAGAATTTAGAAGGAGAGACTCCTCTTTATACCGCAGCAGAAAATGGGCATTCGTTAGTTGTTGCAGAGATGTTGAAGCATATGGACCTTTAAACCGCAGCGATTGCAGCTAGGAGCAGAGTTCGATTCCTTTGGGTAGCTCGTGGACGCGAGTTAAAGTTGAAGGAGGCTCTTGAAGGTACCTCGGGTGTTGTAGTAAGCTAATGCTGTATCACGCAGCTATAGGCGGGTTTTGAATGCATTGTGGTTATAACTCGAGATTGGAAGGGATATATTTTGGAGTACTGATGCTGATGTTTCCGTTGTTTTGAATGCTAAGATGATTGTTAACGAACGGAGGATCAGAATGAGGATCGAGAGCAAGAAGACTATGACGAAAGTGTCGATAAGGGGAGACAAGATCAATGAATTGGTTTTATTGATGGGAAGAGTAAAGAAGGGAAAGAGATGAGAAGAAGATGTTGTGATCTTCGTGAGATTAGTCATGGATCGGCTGCAAAAACCGGTTCTTCTTATATTAATATTGATGTTTTCTTGAAAGATATACGAAGATTCTAAAATTATGATCTATGAAAAAATAGGTATGAGTTTGTAAAGACTCTATTGGAGCATATATACATTACAGTGTATTTTGGGATATCGTATATTGTTATTTCCTATTGTATATCGGGTAGTTTACTTTGTCGTATATTCTCCGCCGATCTCGGTTTGTATATATTCGAAGTTGTTCGTATGGAATACACACACAATTCTATCTTTTCACATGGTATCAGAGCAGAGATCAAATTTGCCCTAAAAATTCCAATAACAAAAACTGCTTGTGTGTTCGTAAGACCATGCAAGGTGCAATGGTTGAGAAGGTGGACACTACAATGTCACCTTACTCTTTCTTCTCGTCTGATAATCCTGGTGCCATGATCACCTCCGTACAGTTGACAGGGGAGAAACTACAACGAATGGGCAACCGAGATGCTTAATGCACTTCGAGCTGAAAGAAAGGCTGGTTTCCTCGACGGTACAGTACAAAAGCCACCAGAAGGGAGTCCAGATCTGGAATCGTGGTTGAGTGTAAACTCAATGACAGTTGGGTGGATTTGTACGTCTATCTCACCCTGTGTTCGATCTACGGTGACGTTCATCGGAGAAGCTCACAAGTTGTGGGAAAATTTAAAGATATGATTCTCGGTTGAGAATAAAGTGTGCGTTCATCAATTGATGAGTAAGTTGGCCGCATGTCGTCAAGAAGGAGAGGCTGTTATTGACTACTATGGTCGAATATCTAAAATCTGGGAAGAGATTCAGATGTACAGACCGCTGATACAGTGCACTGGTGCTGCAGCAGCGGCTTACGAGAAGGAGAAGGAAGAAGATCGTGTTCATCAATTTGTGATGGGCCTTGACGAAGCGAGATTTGGGCATATCGGTACGACTATTATTGAAGCTGACGAACTGCCTAGTCTGGGTAAAATTTACTCCAAGGTGATCCATGAAGAAGACAGGCTAGTTTCTGTCAAAAACAGAGAACAACAAGACACTGCTGTTGGTTTTGTTACAAGACAAGAATCTCCTAATGACGTGTCGGCAAACTTTGTGTCTAGACGTGATGGTCAGTCTAGTGGAGTTCGAACAGAATCTGGGTATCGAGTTGACAAAAACAGAAATTCGAACTTGAGCCGCGTTTGTGCTCACTGTGGAAGGTCTGGGCATGAGAAAAAATTCTGTTGGGAAATTATTGGGTATCCTGAATGGATGTCGGATATGAGTCGTACTGGTGGTCGTGGTGGCAATCGTGGTGGCCGGCTCTCCACATCTTCTTCTGGACGTGGTAGAGGTTATGCTACAGTAGCACATGCGCGAGTTCTCAGGCCGATGTTTCGAACGATTTAACGCCGGAGCAGTGGAAAGCAATTTCTCAGATCATCAATGAGAGAGGTGGAAGACATTCAGAGAAAGTGTCAGGTAACAAACTCGGAGACGTAATTATTGACACGGGTGCTTCTCTTCACATGACCGGTGATCTCTCGTTGCTTGTCACTGTCGTGGGAACCAACCCATGTTCCGTTGGATTCGCAGATGGCAGTACTACACTTTCCACGAGCATGGGAATTATGTTCCTTACAGATAAATTGTCACTTGTTGATGTGTTATTCGTTCCTAATCTCAACTGCGCCTTGATCTCAGTCTCCAAATTGCTGAAACAATCAAACTGTTTTGTTGTTTTCACTGATGCGATTTGTGTTTTGTAGGACCGTTTTTCGAGGACTCTGATTGGAGCCAGTGAAGAGCGTGATGGGGTTTATTACTTTATGGATGTGTCTCCTGCACGAGTAAACAAGGTGGCTGCGAAGGTTGATCAGCAACTGTGGCATCGTCAGTTGGGACATCCTTTGTTTTCAGTATTTTCGGATTTGTCTTTAGTTTTGGATATTGGTGTTTTGAATTCAGCTAGTCCGGGTCCTTGTGACGTTTGTTTTCGGGCCAAGCAAACAAGAGAAGTATTTTATGATAGTTTGAATAAAACAGAATTTTTCACTTATACACGTTGATGTTTGGGGACCTTACCGTGTTCCAGCTTCTTGTGGTGCAAAGTACTTTCTAACCATTGTCGATGATTTCTCCAGAGCCGTATGGACATTTTTGTTGCTCGATAAATCTGAGGTCAGACAAGCTTTACAAGAATTTTGTGCTTACTCTGATAGACAATTCGGAAAGAAAATCAAGATGGTGCGTAGCGATAATGGTACTGAATTCATGTGTTTATCATCGTTCTTCCGCACAAATGGAATCATACACCAAACGTCATGTGTGGGCACTCCTCAACAAAATGGACGTGTCGAACGGAAACATCGTCATATTCTTAATGTCGCTCGCTAAGTTCTGGGGAGAAACGATTGTGACAGCGGCACATCTCATTAATCTCACACCTACGAAGGTACTTAAAGGTAAAACCCCGTACGAGTTCTTATTTGGGACAACGCCATCATACGGTCACTTGCGAGTTTTTGGATCTTCGTGTTACATACACAATAGGCCTCGGGACAAGGACAAATTCGATTCTAGGAGTCGTCCTTGTGTGTTTGTTGGTTATCCGTTTGGAAAGAAAGGTTGGAGAGTTTAAGATATTGACAGTGCAAATTTTGTGATTTCACGAGATGTGATCTTTCAGGAAGACATCTTCCCTTTTGCCTCCGAATGTTCTCCTCCAATCACAGCTCTAGAGTCAAGTGATGCAGCAGACGATGATTGGTTGGTTATTGTGCCATCACGTGATAGGGGGAGTGTTACTGAAGATACTGTTCAGGATAGTAGTATTGAAGAATCTGTGGAAATAAGAGATACTGTTCAGGATAGTAGTATTGAAGAATCTGTGGAAATAAGAGAAACCGTCTCTGAACCTGCCGCTTCCGTTGAGGAACTTATATCTCACGAAGACGAAACTGTTGTGCATGCTTCAACTGATATGGTTGAGTCTTCTGTCGCTCCTGTGGTGGAGGTGTTAGGACGCGGACATAGAGAGAAGAAGGACTCATCCAAGCTGAAAGATTATGTTGTTTATAATACTCGTTGCACAGACACATCCCATCACGCTCCCACCGTTTCCAGCTCGGAGTCTTCTTCTTCGGTCCAAGGTAATTCACTGTATCTTATCAATGAATATATTTCCGATGATCTTTTCTCGCCTACACATAGAGCTTTTCTAGCTGCAGTTACAGCTGGTGTCGAACCAAAGAGCTTTAATGAGGCAATTCAAGATGCTCGATGGAAAGGAGCAGTGAGTACTGAATACGAAACCCTCAAAAACAGAGGAACATGGAGCTATGTGGATCTACCACCTGGAAAAGTAGCCATTGGCAATCAATGGGTTTTCAAGATTAAGTATAAGGCACACGGGTCAATAGAACGATATAAGGCTTGGCTGGTTGCTCTTGGATATAAGCAGAAAGAAGGTACTGATTTCGATGAAACTTTTGCACCTGTTGTTAAGATGACAACTGTACGGAGTCTTCTGAAGTTGGTAGCTGTAAACAAGTGGGAAGCACATCAAATGGATGTGCATAATGCTTTTTTTCACGGAGATCTTAAGGAGGAAGTTTATATGAAACCACCACAAGTTTTTAAACACGAAGATCCGAAAAAAGTTTGTTTACTCCATAAGTCGTTATATGGACTCCGCCAAGCGCCTCGGTGTTGGTTCGAAAAACTGTCCTCCGCTTTACTCAAGTTTGGGTTCGAAGAATCATATTCGGATTATTCTTTGTTCACACTCACAAGAGGTGGTTTGGAGCTACGAGTTCTGGTGTATGTGGATGATTTACTCATCTGTGGTAATAATTCGTATTTTTTGGGGAAGTTTAAAGAGTATCTCGACAAATGCTTTCATATGAAGGATTTGGGAAAGTGCAAGTATTTTCTTGGCATCGAACTTGCTCGGAGTGAGGAATGTATCTATTTGTCTCAACATAAATATGCGCTGGACATTGTTGCCGAAACAGGTCTCCTTCGTTCCAAACAGTGTCCAATTCCTATGATTCAACATCATCAACTCGGCTCTAAACAAAGTCAGCAAAGTCCTCTGCTTGAGCATCCAGAGAAGTATCGTCGTCTAGTGGGACGTCTCATCTATCTCAACACTACAAGACCGGATCTTGCGTACTCAGTTCACATCTTAACTCAGTTTATGCAGCAACCTCGTGAAGACCATTGGGAAGCCGCATTACAGGTCGTTCGATATCTTAAAGGGACAGTTGGACAAGGGATTCTGCTAAGTGCTAATTCCGACTTGCTGCTTATCGTGTATTGTGATTCGGATTACTCAGCTTGTCCTATGTCACGTCATTCTCTCGGGTCGTTTGTGGCTTTACTTGGAGGGTCACCCATTGCTTGGAAAACCAAGAAACAAGATGTTGTCTCTCATTCTTCTTCTGAGGCAGAGTACTGAGCTATGTCGGCTGCAACCCGTGAGATCAAGTGGATACGTCAGTTACTGTCAGAATTGGGCTTTCCTCAAACTAAACCAGTTCGGTTATTCTGTGACAACAAAGCAACCCTTCACATTGCTGCAAATCCTGTGTTTGACGAGAGGACGAAGCATATCGAAAAGGACTGTCACTCTATTCGGGATGCAATTACTGATGGGATCATCGCTACTGATCATGTTCGTACTACAGAGCAACTCGCTGACATTCTGACAAAGGCATTAGGACGGGTTCAGTTCGATTATCTGCTGTCCAAGTTAGGCGTTCAGGATCTTCACGCTCCAACTTGAGGGGGAGTATTGGAGCATATATACATTACAGTGTATTTTGGGATATCGTATATTGTTATTTCCTATTGTATATCGGGTAGTTTACTTTGTCGTATATTCTCTGCCGATTTCGGTTTGTATATATTCGAAGTTGTTTGTATGGAATACACACACAATTCTATCTTTTCACAGACTCGAACTACGTGGAGATATGAGATTATTTATAAGTTCATTTGTTGGACTCTTGATCATATCTTTGTTCCGAAAAACAATTAGTGACAATGAATTAGAAACGAGACAAGACCAGTAAAGGACTAATTAAAGTAACTCTTAACCTATTCTCAAATCCTCGTGTACCAGATATCTCTCATCGGCAAGATTAAATCATTAAACAAAAAATTAAAACTGCAATTAAAAGAATTCAAAATAAACTTCTCTTGGAAGGGTTATTCTCTTTCTCCGACGTGTTTTGAACTGCAATAGCATCGCAAGAGGAACTTCGTGAAGATGAGGAAGAAGAAGATGCAATAGCATCGCTACTACGAGCTTTCTAACATTCCTTCATGAGCGACAGTTAATTCAAGAAAAGAATTGAACGGAGATAAATGACACTGTGTAATGTTAGGTTTCAGTTATACAGAGAAACATATAAAGACCGAAACCTTTCCTCGGCCCACTAAAGAATACTCCTTACTAAAAGTCTTTCTTCCGTCAGCAATTTTGGAGTTAAGAAAGATTTATGTTTCAAAGAGACAAAAATAGAGGGGAATTGTGGGAAATCGCCTAACGGTATGGAGGTTCCACTTCCAAGCGGCAGAAATGTCGTCAAATAGGTTGATATATCTGTACTTACTTTCAATACTGATTTGCTGTGAAATTTGAGAATTCAAGAGTTTTCAATTTGTGATTCTGGATTTTTTCGAATGATTGCTGTGAAATTTGAGAATTGAGAGTCTTCGATCTTCTCTTCTTTCTGTCTTCTCTTCTCTGTTTTTTTTTTCATATCGATGAACCCTAATTTCCAAATTGATTTGGTGAAATTAGGTTTTTAATTGTCAATTTTTTGTTTTTATCTCACATATCTAAATTATTTCGCCACATGTTTTATTTACTTGTCGGAAAATCAAAATTTCATATTCAAATAAACTGTTCCGTTAAATCAAATGGCGGCTAGCATTAAAGTATCAAATTCATGGTTTTATATGTTAAGTTTAACATTTTTATGGTTAAAAATGCTAGTAAAATACTTTCAAAGTTTAAAGTGATAATGGTTACCACTATCATGATTTTTTTATGTCATTTTCCCGATTTTAATATATCAATTTGAATTTTTCAAAATTGCAGTAAACAAAAAAAAAAAAAAAAACCAAAATGAAGTAAAAAAACACCTTTAAATTATATTATACTTCTTCACTCTCGTCGACTTGTCCGCTCCAAACACTAAAGCTTTTCACTCTCCAAATTTCTTTGCAAGATGAGGTCTTTGAAGAAGAAGTATATGGGGAATGTGAAGAAAGGTGTTGAATCTCTTTCGAAAGATCATGATATGGAATGTCTGAAATTGTCCATGGGGATCTCATGGAATTGCTCTCAAATCTGCCGTTAAGTCTAATGTGAAGAAGAGTAGGGAGAAGCTTGACTCTGTGAAACCTCAGGGTAAAGAGGTAGATGAAGAAGAAGAAGAAGAAGAAGATGTGGTGGCCCTTGAATCTGCCGCTAAGTCCAATGGAACACCAAGGAAGAGTGAGAAGAAGCCCATTTCTGTGGAAGGTAATGGTGACAATGTAGAAGAAGATAGAGAGGTGTTGGTTCATGGTGACAATGTAGACGAAGATAAGGAAGCGTTGGACAATGGAGGAGATTTGAAGTCTCTTGGTGTGATGAGAGCATATGACTGGTTTGAAGACTCGTTTCTTGTTCGGTCTATTGCGAGTTTAGGTGTGAGTGGACAGTTTGTGAGACAGAAATGGAGCATGGTGGCTGTGGAGACTAAGAAGAGAATGGGGGAGAAGTGGATGCTGTTGCAGACCAAAGATATGGAACTTGTGCTCTGTGATTGCTGAAGCATCTTAAGAAGAAGCAATTAGGTACATATAGGTTTATCGGTTTTAAAGGAGATGCATCAACTCTGGTTTTCTAATTGATATTATTTTGGATTGCTTATGTAAACTCCATAGAAGTAACATAGTATCTATCTGCAATGTGGGCTTCTTTGCAAACGATTGGTGCCATTAAGTCTTATCATCATCAAGCTCAGCATTTGGTTAAGAACTATATTTTGGCTGATCCGTGTATCCCTTAAGCCGTTGAAAGAGGAGATCTTAAAAGAGGCACATCAATCCAAATTCTCCATACATCCCGGGCTCAATAAAATGTACCGTGACCTGAAACGGTACTACCATTGGGTCAGCATGAAACGGGATGTGGCCGAGTGGGTTTCACGTTGTCCAATATGTCAACTGGTCAAGGCAGAACATCAGGTGCCGAGTGGGTTTCTGCAAAGCCTACCCATCCCGGAATGGAAGTGGGACCATATCACAATGGATTTTGTGACTGGTTTGCCCACGACCAAGACCAAAAAGGATGCGGTCTGGGTGGTTGTAGATCGACTCACTAAATCTGCCATTTCATAGCCATCAGGAAAACTGATGGAGTGGAGAAGTTAGTCGGGAAATACATCAATGAAATCGTGAGACTTCATGGTGTACCGGCCAGTATCGTCTCAGATAGGGATGGCCGATTCACTTCACACTTCTGGCAGGCAGTCCAGAAGGCTTTGGGAACAAAGGTGAAAATGAGTACGGCCTATCACCCACAGACTGACGGTCAGTCAGAAAGAACCATACAAACCTTGGAGGACATGTTGAGAGCCTGCATCCTGGAGTGGGGAGACTCCTGGGAAAGGTACTTACCTCTGGCTGAATTTGCTTATAACAATAGCTATCAGTCAAGTAGACATGTCCCCATATGAGGCATTGTATGGGAGGCCGTGCCAAACCCCCTTATGCTGGACCCAAGTTGGGGAACGAAGCATAATCGGTCCGGCCATTGTGGATGAAACCACCGAGAAGATTAAGTTCCTCAAAAGGAAAATGAAAGAGGCACAAGACCGGCAGAAAAGCTACGCGGACAAGAGGAGAAAAGACCTGGAGTTCCAGGAAGGGGACTGGGTCTATCTCAAAATGATTACCTTCAAAGGCCGGGCCAGAGTATCGAAATGGGGCAAGCTGGACCCGAGATACTTAGGACCATTTAAGGTCTTGAAGAAGGTCGGAACGGTGGCCTATAAGTTAGACCTACCGGTGGAAATGGAAGCATTTCATGATGTATTCCATGTTTCTCAACTCCGCAAATGCTTGTCTGACCGAGATGTGCTCGAACCTGAGTTGCCACCGGATCTAAAGCCAAAAATGACCTTGGAAACATGGCCGGTGAGGATTGAGGACTGGATGGAAATGGCAACCAGGAAGAAAACCGTTCCTATTGTGAGGGTAGTGTGGACTTGCAATGGGAAAGAGGAAACAACTTGGGAAACCGAGGCTAAGATGAAGACTGTGTACCCGGAATGGTTTGGGTTGGCCATGCGGGAATACCAGTCGGATTCGGGGACGAATCCCTCATTGGTGGGGGAGACCTGTAACGTCCCAAAACCACACTAAGGCCCGAACGTGGACCATGGGGCCAGAAAGGGAGGCCGGGTCGAAAGACCTTGGTCGTTAAGGTCATGGTCCGTAAGGGTGAAGGCCGGACAGGACGATGGTCCCAATCCGAGCTAAGTATGGGAGGAAAACAGCTCTCCCGAGCAGGAACGTCAGCTGGGGACAGTTGGGGAAGCTCACGGGCCGGAAGGGGCAGTGACACTCCAGCTAAGACAGCTGGTTCAGCTCGCGGCCAGCTAGGCCAGCTGGAGGGAGTGACCCTCAGCTGGGGCCAGCTGGTGACCCAGTGAGCTAGCTGGGCCAGCTAGTGCTCGGGGCAGTTGAGTTCGACAGGCAAAGGGGCATGGGTGAAGAGGTGCCTGTTCGCAGGGACACCACGAACCAGGGCGATCCTCTCCGAAAAGAGGCGTCTGGTCGTGTGGTGACTGTCGAACAGGGGAGGGCCTCGCCTATAAATACCAGGGCCCCTGCGACTTGATCGACATCAGTTCCTGCAGAGGAAAAACCGTAAACAGAAAGAAAAGAGAGAATAACCGATTACGATCGGAAGTGAGAAAGAAAAAGGCTACGACCGGGAAGAGATGTCCGGGGAAGGGGAAGTTCCGGCCGTCGATAAAGGCAAAGGCCTTGCCGGTCCTGATCAAGCCCGAAATGTATGTACGACTAAACCCGTGTCTAACCGTCGATCCTGTATCGCCGGTGGCAACCGTTGCGATCCTGGAACCGGACTGACGGGGCTCGGTCTTGCTACCTTGGCTTGTCTCCCTCTCTTCCTTTCTATGCGGCTGATCCGTGAGATCTGGTTTCGGTCGATCTCATGTGAAAGCAGTTACGTTGTGTCGCAACTGCTCGGGCATTACTTAGAGTGCGAGAAGCGGTTACCAAGGTCGGGTCGCTTAGTGCGCCTGGATCAGGCTACGGGCCGATCTGGGTTGAATCTGTAAAGGAACCTTTGGCCGTATGGTCACGTCGGGATGCCTGGGAAGGGTTTCGAACAATAACTGCCGGTTGCCTATGGGAATCGTCCGGTTCGTAAGGAATCTGGACAGGACGGACGGTTGGTGCCAAGGGTCGGTTAAATGCGACCTGTGGACCTTCGCGACCGTTCGGCCAATGACACCGTTTGGAGCGAGGGGCCTGACGGTTGGTTACGGGATGGATAGGGTGACCCGGTGCGAGTGTGTAAACGTACCAGGGACATGTCATGCATGTCTTTGGCCGGTAAAATCACTTGGCCGACGGGCCCGGTCCGCTCGTGAACCATAGCGGCCGTTCGGCGTGATTGCACCTGTTCGGTTCATAGGCCATCACGGCCGAGTCCCGACCTCGACCCACAGAACCGGTGTGAGTGTCGGCATGCCTCGGATGTGTGGGAACATATCCTTGGGTGACCGTACCTCAACGGTCAGTACAAGTGGTCCGGTCGCGAGAGCTCGGAGCAGTGCCGCGGTCGGCCGAAAGGCCGATACGTGCCAAGGAGTGCCACGGTCACTGGCCGTCGGTTCCTCCGGACAGATGGTTCGGCCATTTGTCCCTAAGGCTACCTAGTTGTTACTTGGTCATGTGGGGCGGTTGGTTGAATGACTAAGTACAATTAGGGAAAGTCTTAGGATGAGTTAGGATAGGCTTCGGCTATACTAACGGGGCATAAGGGTTCTGGGAAAGCATATGCATAGTTCAGTTGCGGATCAGTCCGGTTTCTGACATGCTTATATCTTTTCTGGACGTGAGGTTGGTCCGAGTATGGACCAAGCCTAGGTGCACGGTCCGGCGGCCCCCTGGTGATGTGTGGTGTGTGTTAGGAACTCAGAATAGGATGGGATCGGTCCATGTAAAGCCTTCGGGTAAACTTTAACATGTTGTATCGAATCCTTATATCAATAAGAGTTCCTTTTTAATTATCTATCTCCTTTAAATTCCGCATAATGGTAGATAGAGGAACCTCCTGGATTAGAAATGTTAAGTTGTTTGGATAGGGCCTTAGTCTCTAGGGGACTAAGAAGTGGGACAACTGATCTGGATCGTGTATCCGGGTCGGGGTATTTCATTAGTCTCTAGGGGACTAAGAAGTGGGACAACTGATCTGGATCGTGTATCCGGGTCGGGGTGTTTCAGAAACAAGCAGTTATCAACCTAAAACAACCGATCTACGAATAACAAGAGCCAACAAACGATTTTTTTTCTTTTTTTTTATAATGAATCAGAAACAGTACGTAAACTAAAACAAAAACAAATCAAGCAAAGGTAAAACAGAAAGATACAACCTGATCTCCGAGCCTTGGCTCTGATACCAGATGATGTAGCCCCAAAACGGATTGGATCTACACGGGTGGAGGTTGTGATCCGAAACAACTGGCCGATGGGCACTCTTTGCTTGGAAGTCACAGGATGGAAGCTCCTAGACTGGCCGAAAGGCACTCTTCAAGTCTCTCAAGGGATGAACTGACGATGGGGGATTGAGGAAGCCACACAAAGGGATGGAAGCTCTTTGTGATAAGTCTAAGACCGGTTCTCTTCAAGGATTCATACGCAAGAAGATAGGACGGCTAGGGTTTGAGAAGAATACTCGGTTTCTTTATTGATATGTGGTAAAAAGTTGTACAGACTGAATGAGGGGACTTTATTAAATAGTCATGCAGCCTTGACCTACTTGGGTCGAAAAATACAAAATTAAGTAAATGCCTAACACTTGGCCGAAATTGCTAACAAGTCCCTAACGCAAAAGAAAGAAAAAGGAAACAAAGAAAAGGAAAGAAAACCTGCGTACAAAAGAAAAAAAAGGAAACTTGTTAATAAAACTATAAGTACGAACTTACCGTGGTTTGATCTCTGGTGGCTGGCTGTGGGTTGGGCCGCCTTGGACCATCCGAGCTGAGGTAGATGTTGGTTGCTCCATTCCAGGCGCGACGGCTGATATGTGGAGAATGCTGGTGGCCGTTAACCCTTGTAGCACCGGCAAGAACATTATGTCCTGGGGATTGGTCGTTGTCCCTTGGGTGGTTCTGGTTGGTTCCATTGCTTGGCCTAAGGTGGGGTGAAGTTCTTCGACCGGCCCGGTTGGTAGTTCTTCGAGTATCTCCCGGTTGAGTAGCCTTCTTTTAAGTTCCTCATGTTCCAGCAGGGTGATGAGGCTTTCTACTTGTTGGTTGAACTCTTCACGTAAGTTCCGAGTTCCTGATCTCGTCCTTGGAGTATTTTGCATGACCGGCACGGTAACCTCCAGGCCATCCTGGTCCGGTACTTCGGCAGGTTCACGGGCTGTGGCTTCATCACTCCGGCACTCCAAAGATTCCTCGAACTACTCGATGGTTGACTGTAGCTGTATCGACTCATCCCTGTGTACAAATCAAACAACAAATCATTGCAAAACGTATTAGACGTCTAAATCATCAATATAGTTGAATCAAATCTATAAACAAGTTGATTTCGAGGCTTACTAGATATTCAGATCTGTTAGAGAGGGAGAGAAAGAGACAATCGCCGTATAGTGAGAGAAAGATATGCGGCATATTAAGAAATTAGGGTTAGAGTGTCGGCGACTCTAATTTATATAAGGGGGTCCATTTCCGGTTAAGTTAAAAGTTCGGTTAAGGAGACGGTTCAGGAGACTTCATGACGAAGTCTTCCTCACCCTAAACCTCGAATGAACAGTACACCCCTAACCCCTAAATTGATAAGTTAAATAAAATAGAACATTAAACAATTCACTCATCATTATATTCATAATTTTGTTTTCCAAATAAGCTTTAATGTAATATTAAACTCTCATTTATATAAATTTATTTTATCAAAACCATAACCATACTATCTATCCATATCAAACTCTATACTCCAACCTTACATGTATTTGGTTTCTACTCTCATTTATCTTCGTCCGCTTAAATTAATTGATTTTTATGATATTTTATTTTATATACGTGATAATTATGTATGTGACATTTATGTATACAAATTTTTTTTCAAATTAATTTTTTAAAATTTTATAATTAAAATCTAAGATTTAATCACAGAGTAGAATTCATATAGAAGTTATGAAGTCTACTATTATACTTGTATATGATATGGAAACTTTTTTGTTTAAAATGACCGATTTTTATGAAATTTTATTTTATATAGGTGATAATTACGTATGTGGTATTTATGTATACAAATTTTTTATCAAATTAATTTTTAAAATTTTTATAATTAAAATCTAAAATTTAATCACGGAGTAGATTTCATATAGAAGTTATGAAGTCTACTATTATACTTTTACATGATATGGAAACTTTTTTTGTTTAAAATGACCAATTTTTATGAAATTTTATTATGTATGTGATATTTATGTATACAAATTTTTTTATCAAATTAATTTTTATAATTTTTATAATTAAAATTTAAGATAAAATCACAGAGTAGACTTCATATAGAAGTCTACTCACGAAGTCTACTGTTTAAACGTATACCTCTCAAGGGTTATAAGGGTTTTTTTTTCTTTCGCTTTTTTGTTTGGTCGTTATGGAGAAACTGGTATTTTCACTAGCCCTATGGGTTATTTTTGTTGAATGTCCAATAAGGGGTCTAGATTTGCATTCAAAACCAAGTAATGGGTTAAATTCAGCAATTCTCCCTTAAAAAATTACTCGATTAACTTAAAATACAAGACAACATGTTACTCAAATAAACAGACATATAAATTAGCGTCCCCTAATCAATGCTCACCAAAAAAAAAAAAATGGTAAGCTAAAATATTTACATAAACAAGAAAAAAACAAAACAAAATTAATTACGTTTTTCATAACAAAAAGAAAAACAATACTAAGATTTAAAAAAAAACATATGCAAAAAGAAAACATTATATAAACAAACTATTACGACCCTGTTCTTTTACATGTCGCAGCGACTTGCGACTGCGATTAAATGTCGCAGGTTGTTGTTCGTTTTACTATCTAGTCGCTGCGACATGTAAACGAACAAAAAATATGTCGCATATTTTAGTCGCAAGTCGCTGCGACAAGTAAACAAACAGGGCCTACATATTCTCATATACAGCATAAACTTTAATTTAAATTTAACTCAAACAAAGAAATATAAAATATATGCACTATCTAACAAAAAAAACAAAACACAAAATACAAATCATTACAAAACATAAATTTTAAAATAAAACAAATATAAAAATATCTGCACTATCTAACAAAAAACCAAAACACAAAAAATAAAAATCATTACAAAACAAAAATTTTAAAATAAAAAAAATATTTGTTTAAAAACCAAATAAACTGAGATAATCGAGACAAAATATAAAGACGACATAAATATCACACGTTTAGAACAACTCACCATATTTTCTTCCTCTCTTGCACAATGGATCTCTTGTTATTATCTATAGTATACATAAGAAATCTTTAAATACTTTAGTTACATAAAAAATTTACTTTTGAGAGATAAATTTTCCACAATATTCTATACTAATCTAATAATAATTAGTTAAGAGATATAAAGGTTAAATGTGTCTGACGTAATGGAAGGCTTCTATAGGTAGCTTCCTGCGTAAAACATTAATCTTGTGCGTTTGTATGAAAATGTAAAAACTCTCTTTTTTTGACACATCACACTCCAAAGAGTGCCACATGTCCATTCCAAACCTCCCTTCGGCGTAAAACAACAATTATCAAGTTCTTCATTCTGTCCACACCTCTCCCAATCGCGTATGTTCCAATTCTATTTTTTCTATGTATAATTCTCTTCAGAAAATCATACTCACCCATCATCTAATACAGCCTATATCTTTTGTTCTCAAATTGGGGTCTCGATATTTCTCAACTTCAGATCTTACCCTCTTTCGATCTCTTCCTCTTTAATTCCCGTCTATTTCGCCGTAATCCTTTTCTCCGTCGTTTTCTCCATTTTTCGTTTCTGTGATTCCCTCTCTTCCATTCTTAGTTAAGAATCATGAGTAAGAGGATCATTTCGAGGACTTTTAACATGATACAAGTAATCTCCCAAAATGGTAAGGAAAAGGTCTGTCTCTTCTAATTTATTCCATCGTCTGCTCTTAATTTCATTTTAATTGGTCCGGTGAAAATATGGATTTCATGTTGTACTACAGTTCCAAGTGTTGCAACCGTTGTTAACCGGACAATGATTCTTTGTAAGTCCCACTTCTCAAAATTAAGCAACGTAAACCATTTTGTGATTTGGAATAAGGTTCTTTAACTGGAAGAAGCGATCACTGATGTAAACTGTTATTTCACATTCTGTAGGGAAAGTTCTAGACATTCTGAGTTTAGGAGACTAAGCAAATCATGAGTTGTTGCATTGTTAGCACCCAAATGAACGAAATATTGATAACCATTATCCCAATTAGATTTGTGTTGTTGTTGTTGTTGTTCATTACCCATCTGCTGAATCAAACTAATGTTTTTTTTTCTTTTCCGAATTGATTGTCACAAGGAGGAGGAGGGTTGATGTGAAAATGGTGAGGTGTTGAAGAAGCTTGAGGACAGTCTTGTAGGCTTAGATGAAACTCAGGCACCTCTTCCACATCAACACTGAAGATTCTGTCACTTAAGGAGTTCCTCAACCACTCTCGAACTACATGTATTTCTGGTAAGTGTGAACTCGCACATTCTTCTTATTTTATAAAAATCCATTAGATGCACATTACTAACAAATATTACACACAGGTTTTTTAAGTTTAATAGTTGAGTGAGAGACTATACATATAGGTTTAGTTAGCAACATATATTGTGGATTATAGGTTCAATGGTGAAGATAATTTGATTAGCCTACTCATAGTCTATATGTAGTTCGTATGTCCCTCGGATGAATATATGCATAGCTGCATATAACATTTTTTAACCTATTATCAAATGATCTTATCTGATTCCATTACAGTATTTTCCACTGATAGGATTAAGATATCAGTCATCTTGATTTATACATTACGGACAGGCATTTGTCAATTCGGTGGAGAGCTGATGCAGCAGCATCTTAACTACAACAGAAGACGTTCCTTGGTTTTTAGTTTATCTTTTCCTTTATTTTAAATGAAACTAAGTTTCTTTATTTTAGCTGTTTTCCTATTTCTTTTAGTAGTTATATAGAGTTTCGTAGGCTACAAGTTATTGGAGACTTGATTATATAAGTGTTTCTTTTAAGACAGTTTTTGGAATTAATAGAATATTAAGATTTGTCTCTCTCTCTTTCATTGTTTGATTTGATTAACTTCATCATCCAAGAAACAGGTCCTACGAAGCTTTTTTAAAGTTTCATGGTTGAGCGGATTTACAAGGTTATTAGGCTGCGCCAGGTTGGTATCAGAGACAAACAATCCTCTACGATGCCTGTCCACGCCGTGAACCTCAACCCACAGAAGCTGAGTTGACTCGGCAAACCCAAACACGTCTGCACGAACAGATGCAGCAGCTGACAACTGCGATTCAAGCTCTCAGCGCCCAACTCTTGCCTCGTCATCCTCCAGATCATAATCCTGTAGCCATCGAAGAGCAAAACGACGATGAAGATGTTGACGACGAAGAAAATCCTTTCGCAGATGCAAAGAACAACCGTGTCGCAGATCCGAACAACGATTGGCGATGGGAACAAGGTTTTAAATTCGAACTCCCCGAGTTCCATGGTGGTCAAACGGCGGAAGAGTTACTTGATTGGATCGTTACAGTTGAAGAAGTCCTTGAATTTAAGCATGTTCCTTTCGAATGTTGTGTCCCTGTTATTGCTATGAAATTCCGTAATCGTGCTGCAGCTTGGGGGACCCAACTCAAAACAAAACGAGTTCGTTTGGGCAAGCAAAAAATCATGGCATGGGATAAATTGAAAAGTAAGCTTCGCAAAACGTTCTTACCTTACAACTATGACCAAGTTATGTTCCAACGTTTACAAAACTTACGACAAGGATCGCGTTCCGTTGAGGAATACTCTACCGAATTTTTCTTGCTTCTCACTCGTGTTGAAATTCATGACACGGATCAACAAATCGTGGCTCGCTTTGTGGGTGGTCTCCGTCAACAGATTCAACACACACTCAATTTATTTAATCCACTTACGCTATCTGAAGCACACCAGCAGGCTCTCACGGTTGAGCCTTAAACCAAAGGTGCTTTTTCTCCTTGGAATGTCTCACGATCGCCTCGCTCTGTTCCATCATCCTCTCTACCACCTGCGGCTGCCGAATTACCCACTCCCAGAACAGACACGACACTTGTTCCTGTCACCGACTCCCACACTAATCGATCAAGCTCGCTCCGTTGCTTTGCGTGTGGCGAAGTTGGACATCGCCAATCTGCCTGTCCAACTCGTAACCGTCGCGGACTTCTTCTCGATACAACTGGCACCGATGTAGAGGTTCGAAGAGTCTGCTGCGATTATAGAGGATCTCATCGCTGACACAGGAACATCACTAATGATCAGACGTGTGTGCTTAACTCTACGTGGACAAGACATCAATCCTCAACTCCACAATCTTTTCCATTCACGGTGTACAATAAATGGAAAAGTATGCAAATTACTTATAGATTCTGGCAGTACTGAAAACGTCATTGCAGAGGAGGTTGTTACCAAGCTCAATCTTGTTTCTGAACCTCATCCTTTGCCGTATAACTTAGCTTGGTTGCAATGTTATGGTGACTCAACGTGCCTTAGTCTCCTTCTCGATTGGTCAAGCGTATCAGGATCAACTGTTTTGTGATATCGTGAAGATGGACGCTTGTCATCTTCTTTTAGGCCGCCCGTGGCTTTATGATCGTCAGGTCCAACATGATGGATTTTGCGACAACTATAGTTTCCGCTTCAACAATCGAAACTTCACCTTACAGCCTTCCTTACAAACACAGCACCAGTCACCATCCAACCCGGTTATGGTTCTGCAACGTGCATGATTTGAGGCTGCTATGCACTATGAGGATTTTGTGTTGCTCCTCTTATCCACTGCAGTTTCTGCGTCACCTCCTAAGGAGATTCCAGAGCCGTTTACAGATTTACTTACAGAATTCTCCGATGTTTTTTTCGATGACTTGCCATTGGGTCTTCCTCCACTTCGCGATATTCAGCACCGTATTGACCTTGTTCCAGACGCGGCTTTGCCTAATACCGTATGAGTCCTAGTGAGTATGAAGAACTTCGTAGGCAAGTAGAAGACTTGGTTGCTAAAGGGTTTTTGCGTGAGAGTTTGAGCCCGTGTGTGGTTCCTGCTTTGCTTGTTCCTAAAAAAGACGGATCTTGGCGAATGTGCATTGACAGTCGTGTTATTAATAAGATTACAGTCCGTTATCGATTTCCCATTCCTCGACTTGATGATCTTCTTGATCAAATTGGAACAGCCTGTGTATTCTCCAAGTTGAATTTGAAGAGCGGTTACATCAAATCCGTATTCGACCAGGTGATGAATAGAATACAGCATTTAAAACCCGTGAGGGTCTTTTTGAGTGGCTTGTCATGCCGTTTGGTTTGTCTAACGCACCAAGCACATTTATGAGGGTCATGAGTCAAGCACTTCGTCCTTTTATTGGAAAATTTGTTGTTGTCTATTTTGACGAAATCCTGATTTTTAGCATGTCGTTCACAGAGCATCTACATCATTTACGTGAAGTCTTGCTTGTTCTCCGACACGATCAATTTTTTGCAACACTTAAGAAGTGTGAATTTGGATCTCCGGAAATCCACTTTCTTGGTTATATTGTTTCTGAGACGGGTTTATCAGTCGATCCTGGTAAGGTGTCCGCTATTCAAACTTGGACCACACCTACTATGCTAACGGAAACACGGAGCTTTCATGGTCTTGCGTCCTTTTATCGTCATTTCGTGTCCGCTATTCAAACTTGGACCACACCTACTATGCTAACGGAAACACGGAGCTTTCATGGTCTTGCGTCCTTTTATCGTCATTTCGTACCACACTTCAGCAGTCTTAGGCCCCGATAACGGATTGCATACGTCGTGACGGTCCGTTTCATTGGACACCGGAAGCAGCTCATACATTTGATATTATTAAGCACAAGCTCAGTTTGGCTCCTATTTTAGCTCTTCCAGACTTTTCCCATGTCTTTGAACTACATTGTGATGCGTCTAAAACTGGTGTTGGTGCCGTTTTAAGCCAGCACATTCACCCCATCGCATATTTTAGTGAAAAGTTGGCGGGCGCACGATCTCATTATAGCACTTATTACGTTGAATTTTATGCTGTGGTACAAGCTGTCAAGCATTGGCGTCATTACCTTTTTCATAAATAATTTGTTCTTTTTACCGACCATGATGCACTTAAACATCTTCATACTCAAGAAAAAGTGTCTTCTCGCCATGCTGGTTGGATAGCTTATTTACAACAGTTCAGCTTTGTCATTAAACACACTTCTGGTGCTTCTAATCGCGTAGCTGATGCTTTAAGTCGTCGCCATGCTTTGTTGGCTGTTCTTCACGTTTCTGTACCAGGTTTCGGGACGTTTGCTGATCTATATCCTTCTGATGCTTATTTTGGCCGTATTATTGATGAAGCTCTCACAGGTGTTTCTTGTGATTTCACCATACACGATGGATTCCTTTTTCGACATAATAGGTTATGTATACCTGACTGCAGTCTTCGTCTTCAGCTCATCGCTGAAGATTCACACTGAATGGGCAGACAGAAGTGACTAATCGCTCTTTGGGCAATCTTCTCCGTTGTTTGGTTGGTGATGCTATCCGAACATGGGATTCTGATTTGCCTCAAGCCAAGTTCGCACATAATCACGCCCTCAATCGCAGTTCTGGATTCAGTCCTTTTCAAGTTGTTTATGGTCTTCTTCCTCGTGGCCCCGTGGATCTCTCTACGCTCCCAGATCGTACTCAACTTCATGGTGGTGCTGGTGATTTTGTGGATGCAATACATGTTGTCCATGAGCAAGTGATTTCGAACTTACAAGTCTCCATTTCCAAGTATAAAGCGGATGCGGATTCTCACCGTTGTCGACTTGTCTTTGAGGTTGGTGATCTTGTATGGGCTGTTTTGACTAGAGAACATATGCCTGCAAAAGATTACAACAAGTTGAAGGCTAAAAAGATTGGTCCTCTTGAAGTTCTTGAACGTATCAATGATAATGCATACCGTCTACGTTTACCGACAAACATCAGCACTTCTGATGTGTTCAACGTTAAGTACCTCTCAAAGTTTGTTCCGCCTGATCTCGTACCTGATTCGGGGTCGAATCTTTCTTACCCGGCAGGACCTGATGCAGCATCATCTTAACTACAACAGAAGACGTTCGTTGGTTTTAGTTGATCTTTTCCTTTATTTTAAATTAAACTAAGTTTCTTTATTTTAGCTGTTTTCCTATTTCTTTTAGTAGTTATTTAGGGTTTCATAGGCTACAAGTTATTGGAGACTTGACTATATAAGTGTTTCTTTTCTTTTGTTAAAGACAGTTTTTGGAATTAATAGAATATCGAGATTCGTCTCTCTCTTTCCTTGTTTGATTTGATTAACTTCGTCATCCAAGAAGCAGGTCCTACGAAGCTTTTCTAAAGTTTAATAGTTGAGCTGATTTACAAGGTTATTAGGCTGAGCCAAGAGCTCCCAAAAAAAGTACCAATCATAAGTGGCCTCAAAACAACAAAAGTTCGCCACCCAACCTTCAATGACATCTGGTGAGAATCTTACTATTTCTACCCAACCGTTTACCATTCAATGTATTCTTACGTTACGAAGCAAGAAATACGAAAACACATATAAAACATAAATTTTCATCTAATGTACATATATAGAAAATGTCTTACCCACTTCCATAGTTACACATACACTACTCGATACTTAAATATCTGCATTTAATTCTTCTCTGTTCAGTCACTCTTAAATATATAAACACCCATTCGCTTCAGCTAAAAAATAACAGTCAGTAGATCATTTGTCGAATTTCAGTGAAGTGATTAACTATGGATCTCTCCATCAATTCTCGAGTTCCTAATTTTTGTTTTTCTGATTTGCGTTTAGGTACTCCATTTCAAATTGTGAAAGCCCGTTTTCTTCTTGGGAGGTTGACCAACCAAATGGTCTTATTATCCTATCGATTGATGAGAAGGTATAGAGTCATATATTTTATACAATTGTCCCACAAAATTTCCATACACATGGCAGAATGCAGAATCCTTTGCCTTAGTTCTTGACGTCAAATACACATCAGAACCCAAGTACTCAAGCTGCTCAAGTTGTCTGCCGAATATGAGCAGAACTGATGGCTCACAACTCTGTTGGGATTGTCCTAAACATAACTTCCTAGGAGACGACAGGTAAGTTAAATATATTCTCAAACCCGGTGACTCTCAACCGTATAATGTTAAAGAAATATATAAGCTGAAAGTTAAACAAAGCTTATAGCTTTAAGAGGAGAAGAAGATGATGTTTATTGCATTCTTGTTTCTTAAACCATGATTACATATATATATGAAAAGACTAAAACCCTAGTTATGTGTCTAGGTGGTATTTCCAGAACTTTCTCCTCTCTCCAGGACCGCAAACTTGTTGTTTGCCAACTTGATGCCACCATTACTCTTCCCCGTACTCATAGTTCTCATCTTCTCTTTTCCTTTATGCAGAGCAGGTGACCGTTTCAGGTTCTTATTAGGCTGAGACTGTTTGGACTTGTTGGGCTTGCTGCTGCTATCTGAAATGATTGATTGAGGAGCCCCAAAAGAGGCTATGCGCTAATACCCCCTCTCAAACTTGGCGGGGGAGGTGATACAAACCCACCACCGAGGTTGACGTCCCAACCGGCCCCACAACCTCAACCGGCCATCCCCACTATGCGGTCAAGGCCATTGACTCGATCCGGAGCCAGAACCTTGCAAGAAGGTTTCAACAAAGCCGTGAAGGCCTTAATCCTCCAACTTGAGGTTAAGGAGCTGTCGGACCAACTGGGCCAGATTCATATCGCGCAACCCAAGTCCAGCCCGACCAAGTTCGAAGAGGAGGACCGGCCCAACACAGAGGACCAAGAAACCACTCCGGCCGCAACAATCCAGGAGGCCCAATCAGCACCAGCACGCGGCCCAAACACAAGTCACCCCTCGGCCGGCCCAAGAGAAGCCCACGGATTCACCTTGTTCAATATTTCTCCCCTTGGAGCCTAAGGAACGAACCGGGCCGCTAACAAGTCCACCTTCAAGGAACTTCCCAAACTCCAGTCGTGAATCAACCAGCTATGGTAAGTCTGGTAAGTGAATAATTTAAATTCCATTTTGACTAACGAAGTTTCCTTTTTGTTTGATTTTCTTTCTTTAATAGCGTAGGGCACCTGTTAGCCAATTTCTATAGTTTTAAGGCACTTGTTTAGCCATTTCTGTGTTGTTAGGTAGTTTTAAAACAATTTGTAATTTGCTTCAAAGACCCCTCGAAGGGCAAAGCTGCTCGGACTATTTAATAAAGTCCTCTCAGCCGTGTATCTTTTAACCTAGATCAATAAACAACCGAACTTTCTTCTGAAAGCTTTGTGCTCTGCGCAACCCTTGAGAGTTCTTGGAATTTTCGTTTTAAGTCTTTATCAAGTTGTTTCCATCCGACTTGTGGTGACTCTCACTCCCCCACCTCGTACGTTGAACCATCCCTTGTCCTTTCTGAAAGAGCCGCACGGCCAGCAATAAGGATCCATCTAATCACTTCGTTCATCCCCCATCTTCGTTGGAGCCAAAGAAAGAGCCGCACGGCCAGCTTTGACTCTCCCACCTTCCGCGAAACAGAACCTTGTTTAGGGTTTTGTACCATCTGGTATCAGAGCTGAATAGCTCCTAATCAGGTTTTATCTATCCTTTTATCCATTTTTTGTTATTCTGTGTCTTTGTTTTCGATTTCTTAAAAAAAAAAAAAAAAGAAACTGTTTCATTTGTTTTTAAAACTTCGTGTGTTCATCTTTTTTTTTTTTAAAAAAAAAAAAATACTATTCTAGTTGTTTGAATCGTTTAGTTTAAAAAAAAAAAAAAAAAAAAAAAGAACATTCACTTCTTGTCACGTGTTTCAGGGATTCCATCGGTTGAGCTTACACCTCAGGCGAGATCGAGTCCGACCTAGCCGTCCACTACTCACCAAGCGATCACTTCCACCCTCTCGCACACCCTTTTCTTTTATTTTGTTTAATTCGTTGTCAAAACATTACGGCTGCATTCATCACCATTGTTGCATACGAACCCTAGTTTGATTCCGCATTAGGAAACTTATTAGGATAATCGTGGTTTAGGCAAATTTCATTTAGACCGTATATTGTGCATTTAGTTCGTCTAATTCACTTTCCATTTTCGGCTAGAAATCGTATCTGCATATCCACTTTCCATATTTGGTTAGAAAATCGTATCTGCATAATTCACTTCCCATATTTGGTTTAACATCATATCTGCATAATCTCTTGCCATATCCGAACACTAGTGCATTAGGTTTAGGGTATATGCACATTTAATACTATCGATTCTGCATATTGCCTTATTACTTATTCCCAACCGTGTCCGCCTATAGCTTACACTACTTGTGCGTGTGTTTGGCAGGTACCAACACCATGAGAGATGCTAACGCCCCAGACCAGTTGGCCCAGATCCTGGCGGTCCTAAACCAACTCAATACCCGTATGACAATGCTGGAGCAACGCCAGCCCCAGGCGGACGCTGTAACGTCCGAGGACACGGGCAGTACCAACGTGGCCCGACACCCCAATGGCCCGTACGCCCGCGAACCAGACGACGAACCGGCTAACGTCCACAACAACGGACAGGCCAACGACCGTGACCGCAACCGGCCGCAACGCGGACGAAACCCAAGGCAGGATGAAGGTGAACCTTGGCAAGGTAAGGACCTCAAGCTCACTCCTCCGACCTTTGCTGGTCGAATCAATCCAGAAGCCTACCTGGATTGGGAGCGACGCATGGAGTACATCTTTGAGTACTACAACTACTCAGAGATCCGGAAAGTTGCCTTAGCTTCAGCACAGCCAACGGACAACGCCCTAGCCTGGTGGGATAGAGAGGTAGCCGACCGGAGACGACGACGGATGCCCCCTGTGGAATCATGGGAGGACATGAGCTACCAGCTCCGAAAGCGGTACGTCCCAACTTATTACCACCGAGATATCCAGAAGCGGTTCCGCAAGTTGAACCAGGGGAATAAATCCGTAGAAGAGTACTTTGAGGAATTCGAAACCCTCAAGAATCGTCTAGAGGTGGACGACTCTCAAGAAACTTTAATGGCCCAGTTCTTAGACGGCCTTCACGATCGGATTGCTAGAAAGGTGGAAAGACAACCCTATGGCGATTTAGACGAGCTCGTGCACTCAGCCGTGCAACCTGAGCAACATATCCGGAGGAAGAACGCCTCTACCAGCCGAGCCAAAACCGGATGGACACCCCCAGCGCCCCGCACCTTTGACAAAGGAAAGGCCATTGACACCACGTCCCAGTTCAAGAAACCCGTGACAGAGGCTAGCAAAGGAGCCACTACCAGCCCAAAACCAGCCCAAACCCAGCGGGCCCGAGATGCGATTTGCTTCAAGTGTAAGGGAAAGGGCCACTATCAACAGGACTGTCCCAACCAGCGTGTTATGATCATCCGAGAGGATGGTGAGTACGAGTCCCAGGATGAGGTTGAGGAAGAATTGGAGGAGTCCGAAGAAGAAGTCACGGACTACCCGGACGTTGGAGACATCTTGGTCACACGGCGGTCCTTAAGTGCCCTGTACGAACCCGAGACGATCCAGCGGGAGAACATCTTCCACACACGATGCACCGTCCAAACCAAGGTATGTAGGCTTATCATCGATGGCGGTTCTTGCACTAATGTTGCTAGCAATTATATGGTTGATAGGTTAGGTCTCAAGACCACCAAGCACCCTAGACCATACCGACTTAGATGGCTAGACGACAAAGTCGAAATGAAGATTGGTGAACAAGTTCGGGTCCCCTTCAGCATAGGCAAGTACACCGACGAAGTACTGTGCGATGTGGTTCCCATGAAGGCCGGACACATACTTCTAGGCCGACTGTGGCAGTATGACAAGGAGACACTCCATCACGGCCGCACCAACTTCTACAGTTTCAACCACGACGGGAAGAAACACAACTTAGCGCCCCTGACGCCCCACGAAGTCCACGAGTTACAACACGCCATGGCCAAAGTAGCAAAGGACGCCCAGGTAAGTAAAACCAACTTGTTCATTTCACCGTCCAAGGTTTTAAAATCATTGGAACAACAAGTACCGGTACTGCTCATGATCTTTCGGGAAGGATATTTTGCAGGTCCGGAGGAAGTTAGCCACCCCGCGGAGATGACCAAGCTACTAACCGAGTTTAATGACGTCTTTCCAGACGAGATCCCAGCCGGCCTACCTCCGATCAGAGGCATATAGCATCAGATCGATCTCGTGCCAGGAGCTCCCCTCCCAAACCGACCGGCCTACCGTGTGAACCCGGAGGAAGCCAGGGAATTGGAACGACAAGTCCAGGAGTTGATGCAGCAAGGATATGTCCGGGAGAGCCTCAGTCCTTGTGCGGTTCCAGTCATTTTGGTGCCCAAGAAGGATGGTACTTGAAGGATGTGTGTTGACTGCCGAGCCATTAACAACATAACCATCAAATACCGACATCCCATCCCGCGCCTGGACGACATGTTGGACGAGTTGAGTGGAGCCACGGTCTTCTCTAAGATCGATCTTAAGAGCGGCTACCACCAGGTCAGAATGAAGGAGGTTGACGAGTGGAAGACAGCGTTCAAGACCAAGAAAGGTCTCTACGAATGGCTGGTCATGCCATTTGGGCTTACCAACGCCCCAAGTACCTTCATGCGGCTCATGAACCATGTTCTGCGAGCCTACATCTGTAAGTTTGTGGTTGTTTACTTTGATGATATCTTGGTTTACAGCACTTGCTTGACAGATCATTTAGCACACCTTGAGATAGTCCTTGAGACCTTGCAGTCCGAGAAACTATATGCCAACCTCAAGAAGTGTGTCTTCTGCACTGATCAGTTGGTGTTTTTAGGCTTTGTTGTGAGTGCACAGGGTCTAAAGGTGGATGAGGACAAGATCCAGGCCATTCGGGATTGGCCCACACCAACAAGCATAGGCCATGTTCGGAGTTTCCACGGCCTAACAAGCTTCTACAGGCGGTTCGTGAAAGATTTCAGCACCATAGCTGCCCCACTTACTGCGGTGATCAAGAAGGACGTAGCCTTCTCATGGGGACCGAGTCAGGAGGCCGCCTTCCAGAAGCTGAAGGACAGCCTGACCCACGCACCGGTTTTAATATTACCTGACTTTAACAAAATGTTTGAAGTTGAATGTGATGCTTCAGGTACAGGTATAGGAGCCGTCCTAACCCAGGGAGGCAAGCCGGTCGCCTTCTTCAGCGAGAAACTCAGTGGAGCCACCCTCAACTACCCCACATACGACAAGGAGCTGTACGCCTTGGTGAGGTCTTTGGACACATGGCAACACTACCTACTCAGCAAGGAGTTCGTGATCCACACCGACCACGAGACGCTCAAATACCTCAGAGGGCAGAACACGCTTAAGAAGAGACATGCCTGGTGGTTGGAGTTCGTGGAGACCTTTCCGTACGTGATCAAGTACAAGAAAGGCAAGGAGAACGTGGTCGCTGATGCCTTATCCCGGAGACACGCACTTATCTCGGTCATGGAGGCCAGAGTCATGGGGTTCAAGCATCTCAAGGAGTTATATGACACCGACCCGGATTTTGGAGAGATCTTCCAGCAGTGCAACCGCGGAGCCATGGGACCATATTTTAAAAATGACGGTTTTCTTTTCAGGGACAAGAGGCTGTGCATTCCCCAGAGTTCAATGCGCGAGTTGGTCCTTGCAGAATCCCATGGAGGTGGCTTGATGGGCCATTTCGGGATGGACAAGACCAAGAGTGTCCTGGCTGAACACTTCTTCTGGACGCATCAGAAGAGAGATGTGGAACGGTTCTGTTCCAAATGCACGACCTGCCTAAGCGCCAAATCCAGGTCCCTTCCTCACGGTTTATATTCTCCTTTACCTATTCCTAACATGCCTTGGGAAGATTTGTCTATGGACTTCGTGTTAGGTTTGCCAAGAATTCGGCACAAGGATTTCATATTCGTGGTGGTGGATAGGTTTAGCAAGATGGCTCATTTCATACCTTGCAACAAAACCAACGATGCCACTCAGATCGCGGACCTGTTCTTCAAAGAGGTGGTACGACTTCATGGACTACCCAAGACCATAGTCTCTGACCGCGATCCAAAGTTCCTGAGCCACTTTTGGAGAACACTATGGAGGAAGCTCGGCACGAAGCTACTCTTCTCCACCAGCTGCCATCCGCAAACAGATGGGCAGATCGAGGCAACCAACCGGACGTTAGGTACCCTATTGAGGGCCACTGTTGGTAACAATTTGCGAAACTGGCTAGACTGTCTCCCTTTAGTAGAATTTGCTTACAATCGTGTCAAGCACTCTGCTACTAACTTGTGTCCTTTTGAGCTTGTGTATGGATTTAAGCCACAGGTTCCTCTTGACATAGCATCCGAAACCTTGTCTCCGAAGGAACACACCAACCAGGATGGAGTCGCCAAGGCCGACCTAATGAAGAAGCTGTATCAAAAGGCGAGGGAGAACCTAGAAAAGAAGAATGAGAAAGTGAAGACACGCAAAGACAAACATCGGAGGGAACTCAACCTGGAACCAGGAGACCAAGTCTGGGTACACATGAGGCCATACCGGTTCCCAAACGCGCGAACCAACAAGCTTTCACCCCGAGGCACCGGACCTTACCGAGTCATCCGAAGGATCAACGACAATGCCTACGAATTAGACCTCCGAGGTGAGTTTAAAGTGTCACCAGTTTTCAATGTTTCTGACCTAGTTCCATACGTGGCAGGAGAATCAGTTCTGAGGTCAGAACCTTCTCAAGGGGGAGAGGATGATACAAACCCACCACCGAGGTTGACGTCCCAACCGGCCCCACAACCTCAACCGGCCATCCCCACTATGCGGTCAAGGCCATTGACTCGATCCGGAGCCAGAACCTTGCAAGAAGGTTTCAACAAAGCCGTGAAGGCCTTAATCCTCCAACTTGAGGTTAAGGAGCTGTCGGACCAACTGGGCCAGATTCATATCGCGCAACCCAAGTCCAGCCCGACCAAGTTCGAAGAGGAGGACCGGCCCAACACAGAGGACCAAGAAACCACCCCGGCCGCAACAATCCAGGAGGCCCAATCAGCACCAGCACGCGGCCCAAACACAAGTCACCCCTCGGCCGGCCCAAGAGAAGCCCACAGATTCACCTTGTTCAATATTTCTCCCCTTGGAGCCTAAGGAACGAACCTGGTCGCTAACAAGTCCACCTTCAAGGAACTTCCCAAACTCCAGTCGCGAATCAACCAGCTATGGTAAGTCTGGTAAGTGAATAATTTAAATTCCATTTTGACTAACGAAGTTTTCTTTTTTTTTTTATTTTCTTTCTTTAATAGCGTAGGGCACCTGTTAGCCAATTTCTATAGTTTTAAGGCACTTGTTTAGCCATTTCTGTGTTGTTAGGTAGTTTTAAAACAATTTGTAATTTGCTTCAAAGACCCCTCGAAGGGCAAAGCTGCTCGGACTATTTAATAAAGTCCTCTCAGCCGTGTATCTTTTAACCTAGATCAATAAACAACCGAACTTTCTTCTGAAAGCTTTGTGCTCTGCGCAACCCTTGAGAGTTCTTGGAATTCTCGCTTTAAGTCTTTATCAAGTTGTTTCCATCCGACTTGTGGTGACTCTCACTCCCCCACCTCGTACGTTGAACCATCCCTTGTCCTTTCTGAAAGAGCCGCACGGCCAGCAGTAAGGATCCATCTAATCACTTCGTTCATCCCCCATCTTCGTTGGAGCCAAAGAAAGAGCCGCACGGCCAGCTTTGACTCTCCCACCTTCCGCGAAACAGAACCTCGTTTGGGGTTTTGTACCAGGAGGAATGTCAACGCCAAGTTTGTAGCACAAGCTGCAGAATAGAGCAACCAGCAATGATTTCGTGAAGATGTCAGCAATCTGGAGGCGTGAGGGAATATGTTTGACCACCAGATAACCAAAGGCAACTCTTTCCAGAACATAGTGATAGTCTGTTTCGAAATGCTTGGTTCTCTTGTGGAAAGTTGGAGTAGTCGTCAGATAGATGGAGGAGAGGTTGTCGCCAAAAAGTTCAGGTGTCATCGGTAGATTAATCCTGAGTTCGTGAAGAACTGACCCAATCCAGGCTAGTTCAGATGCTGTTTCAGAGAGGGACCGATACTCTGCTTCTGTGGAGCTGCGTGAGACAATTGGTTGCTTCTTGGATGACCAGGATATGAGATTATGACCAAGGAACGGACAGAAGCCTCCTGTAGAGCGCCTGGTACTCTGACAGCCTGCCCAGTCACTGTCATTGTAGGCACGGAGAGTACAATCCATAGCGTTGCTGAAAGAGATTCCCATGGAAACCGTCCCTTTAACATAATGCAGGATCCTCTTTAGATTTGAAAAATCAGAGAGAGACGGGGCATGCATCTTCTGGCACACATAGTTAACATAAAATTGGATGTCAGGTCTTGTCAGCGTAAGGTATTGGAGCTTGCCGGCTAAGCTTCTGAAATATGTGGGATTGGTGAACGGCACGTCTTGATCTGGAACCTTATTCAGATTGAGAGGTAGAGGAGTCTGAATAGGTGCACAGTGCTCCATTCCTGCAGTTATCAAGAGGTCCAGAGTGTATTGTTCTTGTGAAAGAAACAGACCTTTATCATGAAACTTAGCTTGGATCTCCAGAAAATAATGTAACTGGGCAAGGTCCTTCATTCGAAATTGTTTGTTCAGCTCGTGCAAAAGCTTTTCCATAGCCGGGGAATTGTTTCCTGTAAGTGCCATATCATCAACATACAAAAAGAGAAAGATAAGATCGCTTCTACTTGAATAAATGAACAAGGATGGATTCTTAATACTGCAAACAAAGCCAAATTCAAGCAAAAAATTGCTAAATTTGTCAAACCAGGCTCGAGGAGACTGCTTGAGCCCGTAGAGAGATTTGTGCAGAAGGCAAACATGATCTGGTTTGGTTTTATCGACAAACCGTGCAGGCTGCTTCATGTAAACTGTTTCGGTAAGGTCTCCATGGAGGAAGGCATTGGCCACATCCATCTGTTTGATCCCCCATTTCATGATAGTAGCCACATGAAGCACCATTCTGACCGTTGCTGTTCGAACGACTGGACTGTAAGTCTCAAGGTAATCCACTCCTTCTTCTTGGTTATATCCCGGAGCGACAAGACGAGCACGGAGCTTATGCAAGGTACCATCTGCTATTAGTTTGGTATGAAAGACCCAGCGATTGCCAAGAATATGCATATCTTGTGTTCGTGGGACCAAAGACCAGTTTCCAGTGGCTCTGCAATTGCCTATTTCCTCACCCATGGCGTTTGCCCATCCTTCGTGTTGAAGAGCTTCAGCGACAGTCCTGGGTTCAGGTTGTGATTTCCTGCAAGTGAGTAAAGCATATTTGGGATTCGGTTTCGAATTCCCACTTGGGATTGTGTCACCATTTGATGCCGTTGTGGTGGTGAAGTAGGAGCAGGAGCTACACTGGTAGCATTCAACGGAGATGGCAGCACAGAGACAGCTCCTATATCATTGACCGGACTAGCTGCAGCAACCACTGGAATCGTGCTGTCTTGAGAAGCAGATGAAGACGATGAGTTCAGAGGCGGGAAAGGATTCAGCAGCACAGGTACTGCAGGATGAACAGGCCGTGGATTGTTAACCGGAGGAACCAGAAAACTCTGTTGCCAGGCGGAGAGAGAAGGAGATGTCGCTGGTTGTTGAAAAGCCCGATAAGTGTTCTCAAATGGTTGTTGTTCGTCAAATAAGACGTGACGACTGATGTAAACTCTTCCTGTAGGTGGATAGAGGCATCTGTATCCTCTATACTTCTCATTGTATCCCACAAAAACACAGTGTAAGGATCGCAGATCAAATTTGTTGGCAGCATAAGCACGAAGCATTGGGTAACAGGTGCAGCCGAAGGTTCGAAGTGCTGAGTAGTCTGGTTTCGTGTGCATCAGAACCTCATACAGACTTCGTTTGTCAGCCAGAACCGATGAAGGGAGGAGATTACTCAGGAAGCTTGCTGTGAAAAACGCTTCAGCCCAGTATTTGTGTGGCAGCTTAGCTTGAAACAACATTGATAAACCCAGTTCTGTAATGTGTCTATGTTTCCTTTCAGCCAGACCATTTTGCTGAGGAGTATAGGGGCAGGAGATGTACTGATGTATTCCTGAGGCTTTCAAATGAGACAGGAAGTGGGTACTGATGAATTCACCACCACCATCGCATTGAAAAACGCCTCTCTTGGAAGAAAATTGGTTCTCAACAATTTTTTGGAACATTACAAAGGTAGCAAAGAAATCTGATTTCACTTTGAGAGGATAGAACCAGCAGTACCGAGAGTAGTTGTCAATAAAGATTACATAAAACTTGAAACCCTGATTTGACATAGTCGGAGAGGGACCCCAGAGATCACAATGAACTCTCTCCAAAGGTCTAGAAGCTATGAACCCAGATGGAGTGAAAGGTAAACGGCTACTTTTCCTTAGTTGACATGACACACAATGTCGAGGTACTTTTATTGACCACAATAAACTTACTCTGAGCTAGGTGATGAAGCACTTGAGGATGAGGATGTCAGAGCCACCTATGCCACACTTCATCACTGGCAGAGGTTTGGCGTGAAGAATAAAAAGCTTGAACCCTCGGAGCTTCAATGGCGTAGAGACCTTTACGCGTGTTGTGTGTGCTCAGGACCTGCTTTGTGACTTTGTCCTTTATACGAACACCAACATTATCAAACTTAAAAGAGCAGGGATAGTCGGAGGTGAGTTTAGATACAGACAACAGAGTTTAGATATGTCAGGACAAACCAGAACATCTTGGAGAGGGATGTTACCTGAAACCGATGGCAGATCAATGGAACCAACATGCGTGATTGGTAGATGATTACCATCACTAACCTGAACTGTATCATTTCCTCTGTAGGATTGGGCCTGAGAAAGGTGATGCAGGGAGCTTGTTATGTGAGAAGTTGCTGCTGAATCTGCATACCATTCTGCCCCCATATGGTCTGACACATCGGAAACACGCATTGCAGCCATCGCCATCTGCACATCTTTATCCTGATAAGTGTTGTTGAAACGGTGCCAGCAGCGGAGAGCACTATGACCATACCGACCACAGATCTGACAGGAAGGCTTGTTTTCTGCATCAGATGAGACAAAGGAACTTGAACCAGAGAACTGTTGGTGAAAACCCCTTCCTCTTGTTGAGTATTGTCCACGGCCTCTGCCTCCTCTGAAGCGTCTATTATGTTGTCCATGGCCTCGAGGAGAATAGTACTCCGTGGTGCCAGAGCGAACGGTGTTGAACGCCAAATGAGGTGTAGCTTCAGGAACATGGTTGTAGCTTTGGAGTCGTTCGTCAAAGCTGATGAGCCGTGGAGATATGTCATCAAACGTAGGAGAAGGGTAAAGATCTATCTAGCCTTCAATACTAGTCTTGATGGGCTCATATTCCCTACCTAGACCATGAAGAGCTGCAAAGATTTTCATTCTTTCTGTTAAAGGGCTGCCAATCGAAGCAAGTTGGTCACCAAGAGTCTTGATTTCTCAGAGGTAGACTGTCATGGACTTGTCTTTCTTTGAGTTGGTTTGCAGCTTTCGTTGTAACTCAAACAACCGTGACGAGGTAGGACGGTTGAAGTGGTTCGCTAAGGCCATCCAGATCTGTTGGGAAGTGGTACAGTGAAGGACAATACTCTGTAGTTCTTTAGTAAAGGAGCCGAGGAGCCAGGACTGAATGACTTAGTCTGTTTGAAACCAGAGCTGATGGTCTGGGTTAGGTATCAGAGTCGTTTTTCCATTGACACCAGGAGCTGAGAGAGTCGACGGCGGTTGTGGAAAAGAGCCATTGACAAAACCCAGCAGCCGTTGCCCATTCAAGAACGCCTCAAACTGTCGTTTCCAGAGTATGTAGTTTTTCTCTGTGAGCTTTACAGTGACAGAGTTGACGATATTGACAGAAGGAGGAGAAAAAAGTTTCATGGATCTTTCATCCATGGCTCTGATACCATGAAAGTTGAACAAAGCTTATAGCTTGAAGAGGAGAAGAAGATGATGTTTATTGCATTCTTGTCTCTAAAACCTTACAAGAGTTCACAATTACATATATATATGAAAAGACTAAAACCTTAGTTATGTGTCTAGCTGGCGTTTCCAGAACTTTCTCCTCTCTCCAGGACCGCAAACTTGTTTGCCAACTTGATGCCACTATTACTCTTCTCTGTACTCATAGTCGTCATCTTCTCTTTTCCTTTATGTAGAGCAGGTGACCGTTGCAGGTTCTTATTGGGCTGAGACTGTTTGGACTTGTTGGGCTTGCTGCTGCTATCTGAAATGATTGATTGAGGAGACTCTGAGCCCAAGAGAGGCTTTGCACTAATATAAGCTTCAAATGACGCAAAATATATATTGCAGATTACATGCCGCCTTTACTGTTTTTGATGGATCAGTAATGGCTACTTTCATTGTCCCAGGGACATAGTTGACCGGTTTCTGGTCTACTGCGAGAACCGTAACCAATATCCCTGAGGTATAGAATTTGACCTTTCCTATATTCATCTTCAATATTTCAAACCTCATTTTTAACACAAATCTCCTTCTTAAAAATTCAACCAACAGGAAAGCGGTGTCCGTATCAAATCTTTCACTGGAAATGTGAAACAAATGGTTAATGAAATTTAATTATTCAAAATACGGGTCAGTTCACACAATTACTCTAGTACAAGCAAGATTTTTTCGATAGCCAAAAATATACACACAAGATATTAAAAGAAAAACAAAAAATATGAGTAATGAGGTGAGATCTTTGCAACAAGGCAACACAACGCTTTTAAATCCTAAAAGCATATTGCAAGTATTAGCTCAGTCAATGCAAAATATTTTTTGTAGGAGGTATAATGCAACACTTGTAGTCTTGTAGATTTGCTATTGGGACGGTGTTTGGCTATTTGAGGAGAGGTGAGTTATACAATGCTATGTAGGAGATTATTGAATTTGAATCAGGCCTTATGGTTTACCCAGACTAGTTATGTTTTTGCTGTGGAGACACTTTATGTAATGAAGACAACTGTTGTTAACTTGTTATTATCTAAAAGGAGGACGCTATACAAAATACGGTGAATATAGATGTTCTTTGCAATATGAAGATAACATCTCCAACAAATTCATGATAAATGTTTCACTTTGGAGATATTGAAGTTTCTAATCTTCGTAACAAATTATAAAAAATGTGTATAGCATGAAAAAAAAAAAACAAAAGTTTGACAAGTGAATTAAATGATTATAAGAAATATATCATCTATCTATTATATTAAAACATGATCATTTTTTGAAATAAACCTTACTCCTACGTGGAATTTACGAAAAATGTCATTGTCTTCTAATGGTTTTTTAAGTCTTCATTAAGAGTATTTTAGCCGAATGGTATATGTCAATTATAATTATAATTTAAATCAAAATGAAATCTAAACCAAATCTCATGATATTTTTTTAAATAAAAAAAAATTGAAACTTCCTTTTAAACATATTTTAAAATACTAGATTTTAGGTTTTATTCAAAAGATCTTATGCAAGAAGATTTGATTAGACATATATCTATTATATTTGTAAATTTTACTTTATAGTTTTAGTTTCAAAAATGAAAATTTTACTTTAAAATTATAGTTATAAATATTAAAATCAATTCTGAGTAAACATACACCAATTACTTTTCAACATATTTTTTAAATGTGAATATTATAACAATAATATTCAAATTAATAATTATTATTTTTTAATTAGAAAAATGAAAATTTTACTTTGATAAAAATTAAAGTATCAGAAATTAGACTGATCTATTTTTCAATTTAATAAAAAGTTACCTATTATAAATTATTCAACATCTATACTATTTGATTATATTGTGGACGAGTTGCGATTAACAGTTTTTGCGATTGATGTCTATTTTGGATTGTTTTGTCAAAACATTTAGACGACATTTTGACGGGTTAAAAGAATAAATTAAAAGAATATAACACATATGAAATTTTTATTTTGTATTAAAAACATAAAAATGAAAATATATTAAAAATATTATTCACCTTAAGCACGGGTTAAACTTTAATAAAATATATAATTCATTTACATCTGAAAATTTTGTATTTATAAATATATTTTGTCAAGAAAAAAACTAAATATCAGAAGAAAAAAAAATTAAAAATTTCAGCCAAATTAAAAATTAGAAAAAAAATCTTCATTTCTCTTAAATTAAAATTTGTCAAAAAATAATCATATGTTTTGAAATCTGAGAAGACATTAATTTAATCGACTATATTTATAGTTTAGAAATACAAACACATTAAAAAATTTACTGAAAACATTTTTTTTATTTAATTGAATTTTGTCGTTTTTGAATCCAATCGATAAAATATGATAGTTTTTCATATTCTCTTCAGATTTTATTATACATATATATATTAATTCATTTATCTAAAAAAATAATAGTGAAAATTAGACAAAAATAATGTTTAAAGTCTCATAATTATTATTATATTATAATTTAATTATAATATTTAAATATTGTTCAGTTATATATTTGATATATATTTTTTAATCCGCGCTTAGCGGGGTTTGAATCTAGTAATGATTAAAAGAAGTATAACAAACAATAAACTAATAATATAAACATATATAAAATTATAATTAACAACAAATAATTGAACATTATTTAAAACCAAAAAAGGAAGAAAAAAATCCGTGTGTACGGGTTAGGCCTGAAATTATTATTCGAGATCTGGGATCCGCTCCGTTCCGCTCCGAAAATCCGGATATCCGGGAGTGCAGGACCTGAATCTGGATATCCAAGGGTGTCGGATCCGGATATCTGGGGGTGCCGGATCCGGAAAATAAAACTATGGATCCGGATAATAGCTCTTTTAAACCCCGGATATTCGGATCCGTGTATATATAAGGAATTAATCAGTTTTTATTTCATAAGTAAGTCTATTAATTTTGATTACATAGTTGTCTTCACTTTTTTTTTTGGATTTATTATTTGAACTTTTGATTATTTGATATTTTTAAGTATCAAATATATTAAAAACTTTTTTTATATTTAATTTTTCTATTATTATTAAATTTTTAATATAAAATTATTATTTTTTCGGATCCAGATCCGGATTCGGATATCCGCGGATATTACAAATTTTAGAGGAATATCCGAAAGGCCCGGATCCGGATCAGGATAATGATAATATATATCCGGGTGGATCCGGATACCTAAAATTATCCGGATATTATAGATTAGCCGCAAAAAGAAAATTTTTATTGTCCGCCGAAAGAAACAAAAAAAAAGCAAATTAATTTAGGGGGAAATTCGGTCCACCAGACAAATGACCACGATTCTCCTCTCTCGTTTCCACCCACCCCCCCCCCTTCCCCCCCTTTTTCCATTCCCATTTCGATTTTGGCTGCTTTGCCTTCTTTCCTTTTGCTCTTCTCACATCTCGATCTCCCTAAATCTCGTTCTTCTCTCAATCTCAATCTCTCTCAGTGTCAATTAGTTCTAAACCCTTGTAGGATCCCAGAAATTTATTTCTTCTAGGAAAATGTTGTTGTTGAACAGGTGGTAGAAGGTGACTTAGTTCGAGAGGATAGATAAACAGGGGCACGGGATTCTCGTTGGATGAAACAGAAGCTTTGTGTAAAATGACTTAAAGTGTCTGAGATCGAAGCAATAGCTTTTTAGACTCTCACCCCAAAAAACTCTCTCTTCTCTGCCGGTGTCTTCCTCTATTTATACTCATACGCCTTTAATCTCGGATTCCGCATATACGCGAGCTCAACCTATTGTCTGTTCGTCCGTTGGGAGATCTCGTTGAGTGGCGGTAGGTCGACTATGAATCATTGCTCCAAAGTAGGCTTCTTTTTTTATCTAACAGTAGATTAGGAGATCGTGTCAGACATGACAACTAAGTCCGCCATAGGCTATCAGTCATTTTTTCGTTGGGCCCAACACCCATCTCGGGCTCTTTCCTTGATCTGGGCCTAAGCCCTATCTTTGAATTTGCTAACTGAACGGTGTTCTTTCATGGGCCGGTATCGACTTTGCTGGGCCCGACCGAGGGTAGTTGAGACCCACCTCCAACAGTTTTTTCCCAAAATTTCATGACGATAATCGGAAGACAAATATGATGGTTTGGTTTCAACAAGAGGACTGTGGAGCGAGTCTAAAGAAGCCAGTGTTGGAATTCATACCGGTTTACAACACTTTATAAATCAGTCTATGAACATAATAGCCAAGATCTCATGCAAATGCTGAAATAGATCTAGATCTTAGAGTTTCGAATATACCTGGATATTCTGCAGCGGAAATAAAATAAGAACAAAGCGAGGTTGTTGAGCACTCCAAACGTCGTGCCTCTACCGGTATCCACACGCACACAAACTGGATCGGATCGGGATGCTAGTGCCGTCGAGATCAAATCTCAAACTCTGAGACAAACAATTTGTCTACTCTATGTTTTAGGGTTTACCGTCAGAGACTTTTTTATCATTATTATGTTATCAAGTGTAATTGTCTTATATAAGACACACTTTGTTAATTTCACTTGACCTAATTCCTATAATTAGATCATTTGGGCTAAGCCCATTAGTCCATAAAGCATATGTACACATATATATATATAATTATATCATATATAATTATATATATTAATCATCTTAATGAATGTGTACATAATACGTATATATATTATTTTATGATAAAAACCCAATATATTATTGATCCAATTTGCTTAGGTGTGTGACCCTGTAGGATCTTACAATATTAGCAATGAATTCTAAATCCATAGATTGTAAGTGGTTTCTAGCAAAACATTACAAACACCAAATATCATACGATTGTCGAACCTCGACGTTACGACTTATCAAAGAGTAAGTACAAAGATTTCAGGACATTCCCAACAATCTCCCACTTGTACTGGAATCATCTATTCCCATAATCCCTTTGTCACTTATATCTTGATCTTGGCATAAGGCAAGAAACGGTGTCATCCTTATTAAGCTAGATCATGTTTATCGAACTCTGATTTACACTGATAAAACAAACGACTGACATTCACCTCGTTTGAGCACGGCCATGCATTTCTCAGTATCAAATCTTCGATAGGCCCAAAGATATTTATCTCCTGTTATATAGGAAGGACAAATTCCATCTTGTTCCATCCCTGTTTCTTACAAAATTCATAGTACACCCAATCAATGTCTTTATAATCACCTGTTACGGCTGACGTTTGACAAGGTCAAAGTGAACTAATCCATAAGTAAGAAAACATGACAAACTCAGGTCAAAGGACTACACTCTATAGTCATAATGAGAAACTCTTATGACACTCATATAACAATCTTGTAAAGTTCTCATAGCGGGTCAGTCCGATACTGTGTTCTCTAACACATATCAATGTGATTGACTTTAATCAACATATTAAATGGCTTCACGAAACTTAGCCATCAGTCACCTCACATACTAGTCATTTTAGTTATTAACGTCCCTTTTAATAACCATGACTAGGGACCTCAATAATTTATGTCATCTTCCACCTATAGGGTTTCATGATCAAGTCACATACTTGATGACTTATAAGAATGATATAAATTATTTTGGGACTATTATTTAATCATCTAATAATTAAATAAATCTGAAACAAATTTCATTAATTTTAAAACATAACCAAATGTATGTAAACATGAACATCATATCATAAAAAGAAAAAACTCCCACTATAATTAAGATCACATCTTAAGAAATCTAATGCCCATTGCCGCAGTATGACTCTCATGCTTAGGCCGTGGAAGAGGCTTGGTCAATGGATCAGCAACGTTTGCATCCGTTGAGACTCTGTTAATCTTCACATCTCCTCTATTGATAATCTCACGAATGAGATGATATTTCCTTTCAATGTGCTTGGATTTCTGGTGGGATCTAGGTTCTTTCGCCTGTGCGATGGCTCCATTATTATCACAATAAAGATCCACTGGGCTAGAAACACTAGTCATCACACCTAGTTCAGCAATGAACTTTCGAATCCAAACAGCTTCCTTTGCTGCTTCAGAAGCAGCGATGTATTCAGCTTCGGTTGTAGAGTCTGCTACAGTGCTTTGCTTGGAACTCTTCCAACTCACCGCTCCTCCGTTAAGACAAAAGATGAAACCAGATTGTGATCGGAAATCATCTTTGTCTGTCTGAAAGCTGGCGTCGGTGTAACCACTCACAACAAGCTCATCACTTCCTCCATAGACCAAGAACTTATCCTTAGTATTTCTCAAATATTTAAGGATGTTCTTGACTGCTGTCCAGTGACTTTCACCTGGATCAGACTGGTATCTACTCGTCATGCTTAAAGCACATGCAATATCTGGACGAGTACAAAGCATGGCGTACATGATAGATCCCATAGCAGAAGCATATGGGATTCTACTCATGCGCTCTCGCTCATCATGTGTCGAGGGACACTGAGTCTTGCTGAGAGTTATGCCATGAGACATTGGTAGGAAACCGTTCTTGGAATTATGCATTTGGAACCTGTGCAAGACCTTATCGATATAAGTATCTTGACATAATCCAATAAGACTGTTTGATCTATCTCTATAGATTCTTATTCCAAGAATGTATGTGGCTTCACCCAAGTCTTTCATTGAGAAACAACTTCCTAGCCAAGTCTTTACAGAATTAAGCATTGAAATATCATTTCCCATGAGAAGTATGTCATCTACATACAACACTAAGAAAACAACTGCATTCCCACTAGTCTTCTTGTAAACGCATGGTTCTTCTTCGTTTCTGATAAAATCAAACTCTTTGATTGCCTCATTAAAACGAAGATTCCAACTCCGAGATGCTTGCTTCAAACCATAAATTGAACGTTGAAGTTTGCATACCTTCCCAGTGCTTCCAGGGACTGTGAAACCCTCAGGTTGTGTCATGTACACATCCTCTTCGAGATTTCCATTAAGGAAAGCTGTTTTCACATCCATCTGCCATATCTCATAGTCATGATATGCAGCAGTTGCTAGGAGAATCCGAATGGATTTAAGCATTGCGACTGGGGAATAGGTTTCATCATAGTCTACACCATGAATCTGTTTGTAACCTTTAGCCACCAATCTAGCTTTGTATATCTGTATATTACCATCCATGTCAGTTTTCTTCTTGAAAACCCATTTACACTCAATGGTTTTAACACCATCTGGTAAATCAGCCAAAGTCCACACTTTGTTCACTGACATGGAATCCATTTCAGATTCTGCGGCTTCTCGCCATTTATCGGAGTCAGGGCCCATCATTGCTTCCTCAAAGGACGTAGGCTCATCACTCTCTATTATCAATAGTTCATGATGATCAGTCACCCAAACCCCAAATCTATCAGGTTCGTGACGTGTCCTTACAGACCTACGTACTTCAGGTTCCACAGGTGTCGATTCTACGACTCTTCGTAAATCTAACTGATGTTCTTCCTCAGAAGTTGGAACATCCTCCTGTGACTCTCGAACTTCTTCGAGCGATACTTTACTCCCACTAATTTTCGCAGAGAGAAATTCTCTTTCAAGAAAAACTCCATTCCGAGCAACAAACACTTTGTTCTCGGTAGGGTTGTAAAAGTAATAACCTTTGGTTTCCTTGGGATAACCAATGAAGTAGCATTTATCAGATTTGGGTCCAAGCTTATCAGTAAACATACGTTTAACATAAGCATTGCAACCCCAAATTTTAAGAAAAGACAAATTTGGAACTTTTCCAGTCCATATCTCATATGGTGTCTTTTCAACTGATTTTGATGGACATCTGTTGAGCGTAAACGCAGACGTTTCTAGTGTGTATCCCCAAAAGGATGGTGGAAGATCTGTATGACTCATCATTGATCGAACCATATCTAACAATGTCCGATTTCTCCTTTCGGATACACCATTCAATTGTGGTGTTCCTGGAGGAGTGAGCTGTGAAACAATTCCACATTCTCTCAGATGATCGTTGAAAGTTTGGCTTAAATACTCTCCACCTCGATCAGATCGAAGGGCTTTGATTGTTTTGCCAAGCTGGTTTTGTACTTCATTCTGAAACTCTTTGAACCTTTCAAAAAATTCAGATTTATGTTTCATCAGATAAACATAACCATATCTACTGAAGTCATCAGTAAATGTGATGAAGTACTGGTAGTTTCCTCTAGCATTTATGCTCATTGGTCCACATACATCTGTATGTATAAGTTCCAATAAGTCTTTAGCTCTTTCACTGTGTCCAGTAAAAGGAACCTTAGTCATTTTTCCCAGTAAACAAGATTCACATTTCTCATATGATTCAAAATCAAATGAGCTCAAAAGTCCATCACTATGAAGCTTTTGAATGCGCTTCTCATTTATGTGGCCTAAACGACAATGCCAAAGAAAAGTTTGATTCGTATCATTAGATTTGAATCTTTTGGTACTAATGTTATATATAGGCACACTTTGGTTAAGAACATAAAGTCCATTCTCTAATGGACCGCTACCATAAAAGACATCACAACGATCAAATAAACAACACTTGTTTTTAATCGAAAATTGAAATCCTTCCAAATCCAAACAAGGAATAGAAATAATATTTCTGCTTATAGCAGGTACATAGTAGCAATTCTTAAGTTCTAAAACCATGCCTGAAGGCAAAGACAAATGAAATGTTCCTACAGCTTATGCAGCAACTCTTGCTCCATTTCCCACGCGTAAGTCCACTTGTCCTTTCTCCAAAGTTCTACCGTTGCTTAGGCCCTGCATATTTGTACAAATATGAGCACCACAACCGGTATCTAATACCCAAGAAGGAGAACCAGAAGTAGTAACATTTACTTCTATAACATAAATACCTGAAGACGAAGTCTCGAAAGTCTTCTTCTTTTTCAGATCTTCCAAGTATTTCTTGCAGTTTCTTTTCCAATGCCCAGAACCATTACAATAATGGCACTTATCAACACCAGAAGGACCAGGCTTAGACTTAGGAGCTGGGTCAGACTTACTTGGATTCGCAATCCAGCTTGCCTTACCATTTCCTTTGTTCTTGCCTTGTTTCTTAAACTTCTTACCCCCTTGTACCATAAGTACATGTGAGGTATTCTTCTTGATGTTGGGCTCAGCTGTTTTGAGCATTCCATGCAGCTCAGTCAAAGTCTTAGTCAAGTTATTCATGTTGTAGTTCATAACAAACTGATCATAACTTGATGGCAATGACTGTAGGATGAGATCAGTAGCCAACTCTTGGCTGATAGGACAATCCAGTTTCGCCAAGTTATCAATATAACTCATCATCTTAATGGCATGTGGGCTAACTGGACCATCTTTCGGTAGCTTACACTCAATGAGAGCCTTAACAGTTTGGTATCTCTCAGTTCGTGCTTGCTCCTGAAACATTCCTTTCAGGCTAGTGATCATGTCAATTGGCGAATCAACGTTCTCATATTGCTTCTGCAAATCTGAGTTCATGGTCGCCAACATAAGACAACACACATCGACCCTATCACTGACATGCTTGTCATAAGCATTCCTTTCTGCATGTTGGGCATTGGTCTTAGGTTTTTCAGGAAGAACCTTTTCCAGGACATAGTCCTTTTTCTCCTGTTTGAGAACAATTCTCAAGTTTCGATACCATTCGAGAAAATTCGACCCATTTAGTTTTTCCTTCTCAAGGACGGATCGCAATGAAAATGAGCTGTGAGGAGTTGACATTGCTGGAAAGGAATAATAGCAAATGTTAATATGATGTTCAGGAATAAGAGAAATCTTAACACTTAAGAAAACTCACATTATATTCAAAACAACTTTTTCCTCAAATTGAATATAATGATCCAAGATCCATATTTCACTAGAATCCGAGTGAGCTTTGGCTCATCGCCCGAATGTCTAGTTATATAGGTAAGCAACCCTTTGCTAATTATATCAAATATAATTCTTGGTTGTTAGACGACATCTTATGTCAAATCTAACATATGTCTCTAAGCCCAAAACCATTTTGATAGCTTAGTCAAGTAAACCAATCTTATGTCATATGGTAACCATTACCATCTACCTCACTTATGTAATTGTAGACACCTTGCTTAACAAGCCCATCATACAATGAAACAAACCTTGATAGTTGTTAAGATTGGAGAGACATCAAAATACTTGATATTAATTGAGGAATTAATTTTAATCCAATTTAGTTTATATTTAAAATTTTATATCTAATATAAATAATTAAATATTATTAATATATATATATATCTTATATATTAAATTGGATTATAAATAATTAAATTAATTTTAATCTCATTAAAAATAACTAATTATTTATTAGATAATATTAATTTAATTTTAGAATCTAATCAAATTATAATATAAATATTTAAATATTATTAATATATATATATATCTTATATATTAAATTGGATTATAAATAATTAAATTAATTTTAATCTCATTAAAAATAACTAATTATTTATTATATAATATTAATTTAATTTTAGAATCTAATCAAATTAGAATTCTTATTATATAAAAGAACAGAACCAATCACACTAACCAACTAAACCAAATGACTTATTCAATCGGCTTAGTATAAGATACACATGCAAATGATTTTAATTAAAAATCAGACAATTATCATGATGATCATGTATTAAAATATTATTTTAATGTGTGCTGGGTTTTCAATCAAATTTGCATGGATTCCAAGTATACAACATGCACACGTAACTATCAAGATAACGTAAACGATTCGGCAATTTGGTATATACTTTCATTAATATAGAATATTACCTTTCCTAAACCATATACATCCAAAATTCACAAATATATGTTTAGAAAACAATCGATGCCATAATAAAATTAGGGTTCTTGTCAAAATAAGATCTGATTTCAGTATTAAACAAGTAGGCTCTGATACCACTGTTGGAATTCATACCGGTTTACAACACTTTATAAATCAGTCTATGAACATAATAGCCAAGATCTCATGCAAATGCTGAAATAGATCTAGATCTTAGAGTTTCGAATATACCTGGATATTCTGCAGCGGAAATAAAATAAGAACAAAGCGAGGTTGTTGAGCACTCCAAACGTCGTGCCTCTACCGGTATCCACACGCACACAAACTGGATCGGATCGGGATGCTAGTGCCGTCGAGATCAAATCTCAAACTCTGAGACAAACAATTTGTCTACTCTATGTTTTAGGGTTTACCGTCAGAGACTTTTTTATCATTATTATGTTATCAAGTGTAATTGTCTTATATAAGACACACTTTGTTAATTTCACTTGACCTAATTCCTATAATTAGATCATTTGGGCTAAGCCCATTAGTCCATAAAGCATATGTACACATATATATATATATATATATATAATTATATCATATATAATTATATATATTAATCATCTTAATGAATGTGTACATAATACGTATATATATTATTTTATGATAAAAACCCAATATATTATTGATCCAATTTGCTTAGGTGTGTGACCCTGTAGGATCGTACAATATTAGCAATGAATTCTAAATCCATAGATTGTAAGTGGTTTCTAGCAAAACATTACAAACACCAAATATCATACGATTGTCGAACCTCGACGTTACGACTTATCAAAGAGTAAGTACAAAGATTTCAGGACATTCCCAACAGCCAGTGCATAACCGAAGCTGTAAGTACTTAAAACCATTTCTACCAATTTTAGCGATTCGCTTAGATTTGAAGTTGTAGCTATTGTCTTGGCATAAGAGATTGAAGGTGTTATCCTGTTTTATAGCTTTGAATTCCATTGAAAGTCAGTAAATTGTGAAGAATCCATGCTTGATCTGTGCTCCAGTGATGACGTATCAACAGCTTCCTCTAATTCATTGTTCCAACGTTTATTTTTCGATATTAATTGATTTTTCTTACAGTTCAATTCCAGAAATTTGTGTTCTTTGGTGTTGTAGGAACGCGATAGATTCATCTCCGCTCATGAAGTGGCTAAAAAACTTGGAATCAGTGACTGTAATTTTAGCTGTTGGGACGATGACGTTAAATCAACTTCTTATTCATGTTGATAGATCTTAAACGCCTTTAGATTCTTTTGGTACCTTTATGTTTGATATACATATTTATCAAACATAAAGGATTTGATTCGTTTTTGGAGGTTTCTTGATTAGTTTGAGAGTTACTAAATGGTCTCAAAAGTAAATGTTCTAATGAAAAAGCTCTTGTCTCTGGATCAGGGAGTTGATATGTTTGGAAAAAGAATTGGTTTTCTCAAATTCAAAGCGAATATTTTTGACAAAGACACTGGACAAAAGGACAAAAGGTACTTGATCATCTTCTTGTATCTGTTTCGACAAATGTACTCTTATTTTGGTGCTCTTGTATGTGTGTTTTTTCTTTTCTATTTGTAAGCTAAGACACACCATTAGGTTCGAAGTAGTGTGTTTGCAATTACCGTAGCTATGTTAATTTTCTTGGAGTCAGATGGTGAGACTTATGCTGTTTTCACTGAGCAGGTATTATTTATTTGTTCATTAATGGCGGATCTATTTATGTGTTTGCTTGATTTGAAACCGATACAGCTTTCATTATTAAATTAGTTGCTCATGTGATTTGTAAGCGAAGAAGTAACTGATTGATCATGGTTTAGTGGAATTTTGGAATCGATATTTACCAGCTTCTAGCTTCATCGCCAAACGTGATGCCTTTGCTTCATCTCCTGAAACAACAAGAGTTTCAAACTTAGGTGGCAAAACCGGGAATAAGATCGAGAAACCTCTTACTTTGTCCCGAGAAGGAAAGACAGGCCTCTGATTTTTCCCAGTATACATTATTTTACCATCTACCTTATATAGTTAGAGCAATGTCTTTGTGTTTGTATATGGGTTTGTAATGAGTCGAGAATATGTACATCATAAGGTTTTGACTACTAGAACATGTGTGCGGTTTTTGTTTGGTAATAAAAAATTTCTTTATCATTGTTTTTTAATAATCAAATAGAATAGAGTAAATAAATCAAAATAGCCTAACTCAAATTACTGAAACGAAACGAACAAATGAAGGTCTTTGAATGGGTTTAACAATTAACAATTGAAATATAATAAAATTTTATGGATTAGTAAGTGTTTTATCTAGGGTATAGAGATTCATATTTTTGTAAAATATTTTTCTATTTCTAAATTCAGAAAATATAACAAATTATTATTTCACATTAAGAACATAAAATATAACAAAAAATTATTGCAAAATACAAAAAAAGAAGTGTTAGTTGAGTTTTAAAATTAAAGTTTAGGGTATAGGATTTGGGGTTTAGGATATAAGAGTATATAGGGTTTGAAATATATATTTTTAGTATTATTAACAATTTAAACATAATAATGTATGGAATTTTCAAAAAAAAAATTAGTATAATAACTTTCTAATTCTAAACCTCAAACACAAACTCTAAACCTTAAACTTTTAACCATTAATCATTAACAATAATTTTATAATTGTAAATTATTAAACATCGAAATCAAACAATATACAACCTTAAATTAGTATAATCAACCTTTAATGGTTAGAAGTTTAGGGTTTAGGATTTGTCATCAAATAATTCGTAATGTTCTAACCTTTAAAGTTCTTTTAATATATATATATATATATATATTCTAATATCTAAAATCTAAATCATAAATCTTAGAACTTAAGTTTACATCATATTACAAAATTTATAACATATTAAAAAACTAATATACTAAATACAATGAAAAATAACCAAAATGCTAAACTTTATATATATACAAATAGAAAAAAAAACTGTGATTTCATTAGTTAATTCATTAAATTGAGGATAACCCACTTCTTAGTCTCTACCGTTGGTTAGAAAACGATATAAGGGACACAAATCTAACACTTTTTTGTCTTCTCTTACCTTATCTCCTCTTCCTATCTCACATCTCATCTTTGACGACAAAAAAAAAAACCTCTTCATCTCCTCTTCATATTTTATTCATATAAGTGTTTTGCTTTCAGCATTCTTTTGTTTTGGCAACATTAAAGTGTTGATTGTTTGTAATTTTAATATAGTTTTTGGTTTTGTGTTTAGTTTTTGGTTTTGTGTTTGAAAAACGAATTTTTTATCCAATTAAGATTTTGAAAAATAAAATTTCCTATATTTTAGAGAAACCAGATTTTAAAATAACTACATATTATTTTTAAAAAATCAAAATCCATGTTTTTGTAGTTTTATGCCTATAACTTACTATAGTTCTTATAATTTTTTTTACTACATATTTGTTATTTAATATATATCAATATAATTGAAAACAAATTAAAAAAAAAATAACTACTCTACACTATTAAGGACCAATAAAAATAATATTAGCATCTAAAATTTAATATAAAAAGTTCTGAAAATAACTTATATTTAATAAAATATCTATCAACCAATTAACTTAATTGTTAAAAAGTTAAGTATTTTAAAAAAATCTATATACATTTTATTAATAATCTTTTGTTATTATTTATAGAATTTTTGGGGTTATTATTTAAGTAAACTTGTTTTAAAAACAAATAACTTATAAAACAATTTAAAATAAATAAATATATAGACAAAACCAATAATCAAATAAAATCATCAATCAAGTTTTAGAAAAACCAAAATTTACAACAGAATCAAAAACCAAAAATTCAAAAAAAAAATCCTAAAATAAAAAACTAAAAGCCAAAAGCCTAAAACTAAAAACCAAAATCTACATAAACAATCAAGGCCTAAGTTTTCTATAATTTAGGGAAACCAGATGTTAAGAAAACTACTTATTTCTAAAGAAAAACCAAAATCCATGTTTTGTAGTTTTATGCCTATAACTAACGATGTTCGTTAAGGCTCATAATCTTATTATATTCTTTCTCAGTGGGAAATATGATTGAGTTGCTTGTGTTTGTCTTCGCATATCAAGTTTTTGCTCCATCATCTTCCAAAACAAAAGTTGGTTAATCCTTATATGGTAATCTCTTTTTCAGAAAGGCATCATAACTTTTAAAATTTATGATGCCTTCCTAAAAGTCTATAAAAACTTTTATCAAGTATATAAAACGATTACTATATATAAAACGATTTTAATTGTCACATTGTGTTAAAATTTTAAAATTTTATGTAAGCCTTCCTAAAAATCTATAAAAACTCACTAAATTTGTATTTGATCAATTGGTAATTAACATACAATTTAGCATGGTCTTCCCAAATTTGTAGAACTTTTTTTTTTTAAATTGAGTTCTTGTAAAAATACACAAAATTCTCATTTATACGATTTATAAAAGCTTTTATAAATGTGTAAGACCTTTTTTACTTGTCACATTGTGTGAAAATATTTGACCAAATTAGAGTTGTTGTATAAATGGACAAAAAACCATTTATAAGTTTTATAAAGGTCTTCCTAAATGTGTACGATGGTTTAATAAATTTGAGTTGGTTATATAAAAACACATGAATTTTCATTTATACGTTTTTAAAAAGCCTTTCTACATGCACTTCCTAATTGTGAGTTGTTGTATACATAGGTACAAAATGATTATTATATATAGAAAAAAAATATAATTGTCAAATTATATATATAAAACGATTACTATATATAAAACGATTTTAATTGTCACATTGTGTTAAAATTTTAAAATTCTATGTAAGCCTTCCTAAAAGTCTATAAGAACTCACTAAATTTGTATTTGATCAATTGGTAATTAACATACAATTTAGGATGGTCTTCCTAAATTTGTAAACATCTTTCCTAAAAATTCAAGAAAACTTTATAAACTCCAAAACTAACATTTATAGATATCTAATGATACTCATACACATTTTAATAAGATCTTCCTAAATTTTATAATGTCTTTCTCAATCTTTAGTGTCTTTAAAACAATAGAATTTTTAAATATGTATGATAGCTTCCTAAATTTGAGTTGTTGTCTAAATATGCACAACAATTATCATCTATACATTTTAGAATGAAAAATTTGTCGTTTATAAGCTTACTAAACATTCAAAAAAAAAAAATATTAGTTGTCACAATGTGACATATCTAACCAAATTTTAGTTGCTATATAAATGAGCATAAAATTATCATATGTACGTTTTAGGAATATCTTCCTAAATATGTATGAGACCTTCCTAAATTTGAGTCTTTGTTTATATCAGCACAAAATGTCGTGTATATATTTTAGGATGAAATACTTGACCATTTCAAAATTTACTAAATATAAAACGATTTTATTTGTCACACATTGTGTTGAAATATTTGACCAAATTAGATTTGTTATATAAATGGACAAAAAATCATTTAAAAGTTTTATCAAGGTCTTCCTAAATGTATATGATAGTTTCATAAATTTGAGTTTGTTATAGAAAATTCACGAAGCAATCATATGTACTTATGAAGACTTTCCAAAAATGTATAAATTAAATTTTTGTGTATATTTATATTATAATTCAAATTTAGCAAAACATCTTATATATTTAGTAAGCAATAATATGTGTTTATAAAGGCTTTCCAAAAACATATTACAAATATTAATATTATATAAACCAATGTTTGATTCAGTCTCTGTTGGACTCAAACCCTGAGTGTGTGACCACCAACTTCTCTCTTCTTTCTGAATCGAAAATATGATGTTCATTAGCCCAACATTCTTTCTATATTCGTGCGTCATACATAACATAAGTATGTATGTGTAAATATCAAAACGAAAAGAATCTCTACACCTAGAGAGCATTTCTAAAACGTAGTGATAGCTTGCTAGGAGCTTCAGTTATCAAGGGGCGAGCTTTAGGCAGTTACTGCTAGTTGTTATCATTCAAAGGGCACTTATTGACACAATCTTCCCATATAGCTCCAAGCTGAATTCAATGAGCTTTCCCTGGGAACCAAGAGCGGAGAAAGTAAACAGGCCCTGAGGTTTCACATTTGACTGAAATGTCCTTTGCATCAGGTGAGGCGATGGTTAGGTAAACCTTATCAGAAGGTTGAGCCCAAAGAACCTCCGGGTTGACTGCAAACAAGAAAACAATAGTAGTATTTATACTGTGTTGCCACCCAACTTACAGAAGAAATCCATCATAGGAGTTCTAAGATCTGTGTAATAACTCTCTTATCATGACAAAGAGCACCACTCTGCATAACTGAACGATAACAATAACTTTCTTGTCAGTGACACCCGAGCTTTTCTTCCCCCAGCTTAACTCTTAAAACACTAAAAGAACTTTTTCGTCAATGACATTCAAGCTTTTCTTCCTCGAGCTTAACTCTTAAACATTAAAAGAACATCGAAAGTATCTTACGATGCAAAACCCATTAGTAAACTAACTAAAAGATAATGGAATTAAATCTTCATCACAAAATCACGTGAAACCTTACATACACCAAATTGAATCAGTTTGATCTCTCCGTTTAAATTCCTTTAGTAACCTAGAAATGGAACAGATACTTCATGTTTTGCAGCCAAATGTAAACTGGATAAATGGTTGTCGGAAGTGTGAACGGCGATGGAAGAGCATCGATTGAGTTCAAGAGAAAGAGTGTGCTCGAACAAGGTAAAGGTCAGCCACTCATCACAGCTCTCCGTCATCAATCCAATTTTCGGTCAGATCTCCTCTCCCGAGGCTGCGAGAGCGACGAAGAATGTATGAAGAAATCGGTTAACGTATCTGACCAAAACGACTTTCTCGAGCTGACCCAGAAACCCGATGTGGGCGTTGACTACTAGAGCTACACAGATTGGCAATAAATAGCAGATGATCCTTGTTTAACTGATTATCGTCAATCGAAGATGAACATTCGTAAAATATACTATGTCGACTTGTTTTTTTTTTTTGTCATCTATTTGATTATATGAAAATTGTTGTAATTCATACCGGTTTATAACACTTTATAAAACAATCTATGAATTCAATTGCCAAGATCTCATGCAAATGCTGAAATAGATCTAGATCTTAGAGTTTCGAATATACCTGGATATTCTGCAGCGGAAATAAAATAAGAACAAAGCGAGGTTGTTGAGCACTCCAAACGTCGTGCCTCTACCAGTATCCACACGCACACAAACTAGATCGAATCGGGATGCTAGTGCCGTCGAGATCAAATCTCAAACTCTGAGACAAACAATTTGTCTCCTCTATGTTTTAGGGTTTGCCGTCAGAGACCCTTTTTTTCATTATTATATTATCAAGTGTAATTGTCTTATATAAGACACACCTTGTTAATTTCACTTGACATAATTCCTATAATTAGATCATTTGGGCTAAGCCCATTAGTCCATGAAGCATGTGTACACATATATATATAATTATATCATATATAATTATATATATTAATCATCTTAATGAATGTGTCCATAATACGTATATATTATTTAAAACCCAATATATTGTTGATCCAATTTGCTTAGGTGTGTGACCCTGTAGGATCGTACAATATTAGCAATAGGTTCTCAATCTATAGATTATAAGCGGTCTCTAGCAAAACATTATAACCACCTAATATTTTACGATTTGTCGAACCTCGACGTTACGACATCAACAAGAGTTAGTACAATTGATTTCAGGACATTCCCAACAATCTCCCACTTGTACTGGAATCATCTATTCCCATAATCCCTTTGTCTCTTATATCTCGATCTCAGCATAAGGCAAGAAACGGTGTCATCCTTATTAAGCTAGATCATGTTTATCGAACTCTGATTTACACTGATAAAACAAACGACTGACATTCACCTCGTTTGAGCACGGCCATGCATTTCTCAGTATCAAATCTTCGATAGGCCCAAAGATATTTATCTCCCGTTATATAGGAAGGACAAATTCCATCTTGTTCCATCCCTGTTTCTTACAAAATTCATAGTACACCCAATCAATGTCTTTATAATCACCTGTTACGGCTGACGATTGACAAGGTCAAAGTGAACTAATCCATAAATAAGAAAACATGACGAACTCAGGTCAAAGGACTACACTCTATAGTCATAATGAGAAACTCTTATGACACTCATATAACAATCTTGTAAAGTTCTCATAGCGGGTCAGTCCGATACTGTGTTCTCTAACACACATCTATGCGATTGACTTTAATCAACATATTAAATGGCTTCACGAAACTTAGCCATCAGTCACCTCACATACTAGTCATTTTAGTTATTAACGTCCCTTTTAATAACCATGACTAGGGACCTCAATAATTTATGTCATTTTTCACCTATAGGGTTTCATGATCAAGTCACATACTTGATGACTTATAAGAATGATATAAATTATTTTGGGACTATTATTTAATCATCTAATAATTAAATAAATCTGAAACAAATTTCATTAATTTTAAAACATAACCAAATGTATGTAAACATGAACATCATATCATAAAAAAAAAAACTCCCACTATAATTAAGATCACATCTTAAGAAATCTAATGCCCATTGCCGCAGTATGACTCTCATGCTTAGGCCGTGGAAGAGGCTTGGTCAATGGATCAGCAACGTTTGCATCCGTTGAGACTCTGTTAATCTTCACATCTCCTCTATTGATAATCTCACGAATGAGATGATATTTCCTTTCAATGTGCTTGGATTTCTGGTGGGATCTAGGTTCTTTCGCCTGTGCGATGGCTCCATTATTATCACAATAAAGATCCACTGGGCTAGAAACACTAGTCATCACACCTAGTTCAGCAATGAACTTTCGAATCCAAACAGCTTCCTTTGCTGCTTCAGAAGCAGCGATGTATTCAGCTTCGGTTGTAGAGTCTGCTACAGTGCTTTGCTTGGAACTCTTCCAACTCACCGCTCCTCCGTTAAGACAAAAGATGAAACCAGATTGTGATCGAAAATCATCTTTGTCTGTCTGAAAGCTGGCGTCGGTGTAACCACTCACAACAAGCTCATCACTTCCTCCATAGACCAAGAACTTATCCTTAGTATTTCTCAAATATTTAAGGATGTTCTTGACTGCTGTCCAGTGACTTTCACCTGGATCAGACTGGTATCTACTCGTCATGCTTAAAGCACATGCAATATCTGGACGAGTACAAAGCATGGCGTACATGATAGATCCCATAGCAGAAGCATATGGGATTCTACTCATGCGCTCTCGCTCATCATGTGTCGAGGGACACTGAGTCTTGCTGAGAGTTATGCCATGAGACATTGGTAGGAAACCGTTCTTGGAATTATGCATTTGGAACCTGTGCAAGACCTTATCGATATAAGTATCTTGACATAATCCAATAAGCCTGTTTGATCTATCTCTATAGATTCTTATTCCAAGAATGTATGTGGCTTCACCCAAGTCTTTCATTGAGAAACAACTTCCTAGCCAAGTCTTTACAGAATTAAGCATTGGAATATCATTTCCCATGAGAAGTATGTCATCTACATACAACACTAAGAAAACAACTGCACTCCCACTAGTCTTCTTGTAAACGCATGGTTCTTCTTCGTTTCTGATAAAATCAAACTCTTTGATTGCCTCATTAAAACGAAGATTCCAACTCCGAGATGCTTGCTTCAAACCATAAATTGAACGTTGAAGTTTGCATACCTTCCCAGCGCTTCCAGGGACAGTGAAACCCTCAGGTTGTGTCATGTACACATCCTCTTCGAGATTTCCATTAAGGAAAGCTGTTTTCACATCCATCTGCCATATCTCATAGTCATGATATGCAGCAGTTGCTAGGAGAATCCGAATGGATTTAAGCATTGCGACTGGGGAATAGGTTTCATCATAGTCTACACCATGAATCTGTTTGTAACCTTTAGCCACCAATCTAGCTTTGTATATCTGTATATTACCATCCATGTCAGTTTTCTTCTTGAAAACCCATTTACACTCAATGGTTTTAACACCATCTGGTAAATCAGCCAAAGTCCACACTTTGTTCACTGACATGGAATCCATTTCAGATTCTGCGGCTTCTCGCCATTTATCGGAGTCAGGGCCCATTATTGCTTCCTCAAAGGACGTAGGCTCATCACTCTCTATTATCAATAGTTCATGATGATCAGTCACCCAAACCCCAAATCTATCAGGTTCGTGACGTGTCCTTACAGACCTACGTACTTCAGGTTCCACAGGTGTCGATTCTACAACTCTTCGTAAATCTAACTGATGTTCTTCCTCAGAAGTTGGAACATCCTCCTGTGACTCTCGAACTTCTTCGAGCGATACTTTACTCCCACTAATTTTCGCAGAGAGAAATTCTCTTTCAAGAAAAACTCCATTCCGAGCAACAAACACTTTGTTCTCGGTAGGGTTGTAAAAGTAATAACCTTTGGTTTCCTTGGGATAACCAATGAAGTAGCATTTATCAGATTTGGGTCCAAGCTTATCAGTAAACATACGTTTAACATAAGCATTGCAACCCCAAATTTTAAGAAAAGACAAATTTGGAACTTTTCCAGTCCATATCTCATATGGTGTCTTTTCAACTGATTTTGATGGACATCTGTTGAGCGTAAACGCAGACGTTTCTAGTGCGTATCCCCAAAAGGATGGTGGAAGATCTGTATGACTCATCATTGATCGAACCATATCTAACAGTGTCCGATTTCTCCTTTCGGATACACCATTCAATTGTGGTGTTCCTGGAGGAGTGAGCTGTGAAACAATTCCACATTCTCTCAGATGATCGTTGAAAGTTTGGCTTAAATACTCTCCACCTCGATCAGATCGAAGGGCTTTGATTGTTTTGCCAAGCTGGTTTTGTACTTCATTCTGAAACTCTTTGAACCTTTCAAAAGATTCAGATTTATGTTTCATCAGATAAACATAACCATATCTACTGAAGTCATCAGTAAATGTGATGAAGTACTGGTAGTTTCCTCTAGCATTTATGCTCATTGGTCCACATACATCTGTATGTATAAGTTCCAATAAGTCTTTAGCTCTTTCACTGTGTCCAGTAAAAGGAACCTTAGTCATTTTTCCCAGTAAACAAGATTCACATTTCTCATAGGATTCAAAATCAAATGAGCTCAAAAGTCCATCACTATGAAGCTTTTGAATGCGCTTCTCATTTATGTGGCCTAAACGACAATGCCAAAGAAAAGTTTGATTCGTATCATTAGATTTGAATCTTTTGGTACTAATGTTATATATAGGCACACTTTGGTTAAGAACATAAAGTCCATTCTCTAATGGACCGCTACCATAAAAGACATCACAACGATCAAATAAACAACACTTGTTTTTAATCGAAAATTGAAATCCTTCCAAATCCAGACAAGGAATAGAAATAATATTTCTGCTTATAGCAGGTACATAGTAGCAATTCTTAAGTTCTAAAACCATGCCTGAAGGCAAAGACAAATGAAATGTTCCTACAGCTAATGCAGCAACTCTTGCTCCATTTCCCACGCGTAAGTCCACTTGTCCTTTCTCCAAAGTTCTACTGTTGCTTAGGCCCTGCATATTTGTACAAATATGAGCACCACAACCGGTATCTAATACCCAAGAAGTAGAACCAGAAGTAGTAACATTTACTTCTATAACATAAATACCTGAAGACGAAGTCTCGAAAGTCTTCTTCTTTTTCAGATCTTCCAAGTATTTCTTGCAGTTTCTTTTCCAATGCCCAGAACCATTACAATAATGGCACTTATCAACACCAGAAGGACCAGGCTTAGACTTAGGAGCTGGGTCAGACTTACTTGGATTCGCAATCCAGCTTGCCTTACCATTTCCTTTGTTCTTGCCTTGTTTCTTAAACTTCTTACCCCCTTGTACCATAAGTACATGTGAGGTATTCTTCTTGATGTTGGGCTCAGCTGTTTTGAGCATTCCATGCAGCTCAGTCAAAGTCTTAGTCAAGTTATTCATGTTGTAGTTCATAACAAATTGATCATAACTTGATGGCAATGACTGTAGGATGAGATCAGTAGCCAACTCTTGGCTGATAGGACAATCCAGTTTCGCCAAGTTATCAATATAACTCATCATCTTAATGACATGTGGGCTAACTGGACCATCTTTCGGTAGCTTACACTCAATGAGAGCCTTAACAGTTTGGTATCTCTCAGTTCGTGCTTGCTCCTGAAACATTCCTTTCAGGCTAGTGATCATGTCAATTGGCGAATCAACGTTCTCATATTGCTTCTGCAGATCTGAGTTCATGGTCGCCAACATAAGACAACACACATCGACCCTATCACTGACATGCTTGTCATAAGCATTCCTTTCTGTATGTTGGGCATTGGTCTTAGGTTTTTCAGGAAGAACCTTTTCCAGGACATAGTCCTTTTTCTCCTGTTTGAGAACAATTCTCAAGTTTCGATACCATTCGAGAAAATTCGACCCATTTAGTTTTTCCTTCTCAAGGACGGATCGCAATGAAAATGAGCTGTGAGGAGTTGACATTGCTGGAAAGGAATAATAGCAAATGTTAATATGATGTTCAGGAATAAGAGAAATCTTAACACTTAAGAAAACTCACATTATATTCAAAACAACTTTTTCCTCAAATTGAATATAATGATCCAAGATCCATATTTCACTAGAATCCGAGTGAGCTTTGGCTCATCGCCCGAATGTCTAATTATATAGGTAAGCAACCCTTTGCTAATTATATCAAATATAATTCTTGGTTGTTAGACGACATCTTATGTCAAATCTAACATATGTCTCTAAGCCCAAAACCGTTTTGATAGCTTAGTCAAGTAAACCAATCTTATGTCATATGGTAACCATTACCATCTACCTCACTTATGTAATTGTAGACACCTTGCTTAACAAGCCCATCATACGATGAAACAAGCCTTGATAGTTGTTAAGATTGGAGAGACATCAAAATACTTGATATTAATTGAGGAATTAATTTTAATCCAACATTAATTTATATTTAAAATTTTATATCTAATATAAATAATTAAATATTATTAATATATATCTTATATATATTAAATTGGATTATAAATAATTAAATTAATTTTAATCTCATTAAAAGTAACTAATTATTTATTAGATAATCTTCATTTAATTTTAAAATTTAATCCAATTAAAATTCTAATTAAATAAAAGATCAGAAATGATTGAACCAAACCAATCATACTAACCAACTAAACCAAAACTGATTCACTTAGTCTCACAGATCGCACATGCAAATTAAATTAATTGAAGTTCAAGCAATTCAATATTATAATAATGCATGTTGGTTTTTATGTGCAACAATATGTATAAGAAACTTTTAACATGCACACGATAAGCACAAAAGATATTTATACATTAATTACAGATTTACTCGAATGATCATATCAGTAGTAATTATCTTAATTAACATATATAAATATATGATTTTCCAAAAATCAATATTTCTGAATATATCCACAAACAACCAATACTCACACACAAAACATTGATTAACATTATAATCATTAGGGTTTCCATAAACAAAAATATAATTTTAGCAAATTGAATATACTAAAACTATTTTATGTATATCAAATACAAACTAATTTAGATTCAATTTCAGCATTAAACAAGTAGGCTCTGATACCACTGTTGTAATTCATACCGGTTTATAACACTTTATAAAATAATCTATGAATTCAATTGCCAAGATCTCATGCAAATGCTGAAATAGATCTAGATCTTAGAGTTTCGAATATACCTGGATATTCTGCAGCGGAAATAAAATAAGAACAAAGCGAGGTTGTTGAGCACTCCAAACGTCGTGCCTCTACCAGTATCCACACGCACACAAACTAGATCGAATCGGGATGCTAGTGCCGTCGAGATCAAATCTCAAACTCTGAGACAAACAATTTGTCTCCTCTATGTTTTAGGGTTTGCCGTCAGAGACCCTTTTTTTCATTATTATATTATCAAGTGTAATTGTCTTATATAAGACACACCTTGTTAATTTCACTTGACCTAATTCCTATAATTAGATCATTTGGGCTAAGCCCATTAGTCCATGAAGCATGTGTACACATATATATATAATTATATCATATATAATTATATATATTAATCATCTTAATGAATGTGTCCATAATACGTATATATTATTTAAAACCCAATATATTGTTGATCCAATTTGCTTAGGTGTGTGACCCTGTAGGATCGTACAATATTAGCAATAGGTTCTCAATCTATAGATTATAAGCGGTCTCTAGCAAAACATTATAACCACCTAATATTTTACGATTTGTCGAACCTCGACGTTACGACATCAACAAGAGTTAGTACAATTGATTTCAGGACATTCCCAACAATACCTAAATTGAGAGTACTACAGCAAGATTCAAAGCTCAAAAGAGAGAGACAAAAGCTGGCGGAGTAAAACAATCCTCAGAGCCAAAAACTACTCAAAACAAAGATAATGCACAAACACAAGATGATAACTTGAAACACTTAAAATCAAGAGTGCTAAAACTGAGCTTCATAAACCACATCAGACTAGTGACCATTTCCAAAGAACCAGATGAGGCTGGAGCAGACCCAAGGACAAGAGGAGAGAGAAGTCCACAATTCAAACCAGGAAACAAACTCAACCTCCAAAAGCGTCAAACACCAGCAGAAACAAACACAAGCCCGAGGCAACCACAAAGACAGAAACTACTAACACCACGAAGGACCAAGACACCATTGCACGCGATACAACCTAGGCACCTAGTCAAACCTTGAAACTCCAAGAGGGGAAAACGTCACAAAGGATCAACAGCTCTTACACACGGACACTCGTGTACCCAAACTCAAACACCTACAAGCAAAAGAATGGTCACCTCCTCGCAAGAGAAGAGCTGAAGACCGAAACCACTGCTTCGTCTTGATACTAACTCCACAACATAGTCGCAGAGGAGAAGCAAGTAGATGTCTCCACAGCAGCAAAACATCCAAACAACGAACCCCACCAACGAGACCTAGCCAACCACAGAGCAACGAAGCAAAGGACAACGAAGAGGAAGTAGAAGCACCCAAGATGAATAAGCTACGACCAACCAAAGACTGAACGTTCACAGAAACACCGAACCCGGAATACATAGCCTTGCCATATAATGACCCGTCGATTTAGAATAACTGCAACCACTAGACTTTGACAGGAAGACAAGTTAAAACCAAGACCAACCCAGACAAAAACACAACCGCAAACTAAATGAGCTAAGCTACAAGCCACCAGTTCACAAACTGCACATGGAACAAATCCACCACAGCGATTCAAACTGAAGCTCATAACTCCGACCCACATAAGACTAAAACAACTAGATCTGACGAAAACCACCACCATGAGCAACTAGGAAAACTGGCAAAAGCCAGAACTCACCGCCATGAGGGATCGAATTCGCTGCAACTCGGGCTGATTCAAAGAAAAAAAACTCCATCTACTGAAAACTTAACAAGTAGAAGGAAGAAGCCGATCAAAAAAAGGAGAAAAGGAAGAGCCTCTCCAAACGGTGGCGAGAAACGCCAACTGCCGGAGAGGAGTAGATCAGAAAAAGAAGAAAAAACGGAGGCGGCACAGGGTTTGGGAGCTTTTCCCTTTTTTTAGGGTTACAACTCAAACGTTAAAACAACTTGTTATGTTTTAATAAAACTTGTGTGAATAAAGGGTATATATTATTTTTTTATCTCTATTAATGAAACATTTTGTTCTAGTTTTTCTTCTGAGTTAATTTTGTTCACATGACCTTGAATCTGGTTCATTTTAGAATATTCCTCATAATCTTTTGGTATTTATTTATAAAATTTTGGAAGTTATTATTTAAATAAACTTGTTTAGAAAAATAATTAACTTATAAATCAATTTGAAATAAATAAATATATAAACAAAACCAAAAACTAAGTAAAATCTCAATAAAGTTTTAGAAAACCCAAAAGTTAGAGTATAATCAAAAACCAACAATTCAAAAGCCAAAATTGAAAAAAAAAAAAAAAATCTAAAAGCCAGAAACGAAAAACTAAAAACCAAAATCTGCATAAACAATCAAGACCTAAGGGAAATCATGAAAGCATTTGTGGATAGTGAGAATACTTCTGATTTGTCTCTTTCCTCCTCTTCTGATGGGCAAAGTGCATCAGGGGGAGGAATCCATCGATCTGATTCGCAGAAGGTTTGATTCTTAGATTTCTGCTTCTGCTTTCGCTTTTAGTTCCGGTTCCTCTTTCTAGTTCAGATCTCTCTTATTATATAATTTGCTTCTTCTTCTTCCTTTGAGATCTGATGATTCGATTATGATCAAATTTTCCGAGTAAGCTGAAATATGTCTGTTCGATTATGTTAGGAATGGTCTGGTCAAAATCCATTCATAAGGGTGATGCTCATTTGAATTTCGTGATTGTGATATTTACCAATTGGCTCTACTCTTACTCCGCGAAGTCGAATCAAGAGTAGATTCATTGTGTTTCTATTGCAGGTTATCATCCTCCTCTTCACCTCTTCCTCCTCTTCTCCTCTTCCTGTTCTTCTTCTATTATTTTTCCCGATACTGTGTGCTTCTTTTTTAATTTCAGAATTGGAGATGGCAACCCAGCAATTTTCCATCAATTATTGAATTGATTTCATTTCATTAAGTTAACTTCTCTGTGTTTTGTTTGATTTTGTGAAGGTTCAAAGCGAAATTGCTTAAAGAAGCTAAAAATCAAAAGAACGATGTTTGTTGGGGGTTTGCATAATAGGAATCAATGAAAACTGATATTTTGCTTGAGGAGGCAATGGTGGTAACTCAATTGCCGGGGAGTTTCTCGATCTACACAGGATAGGATAATAGATTTAATTGTTTTTTTTGGCCAAAGAAATTATTTTATTAAATAGAGTTATCAAAGTCAATAATACATTCCCGTAAAAACAGAGGACACTGAGAAAATAGAAACCACAAAATAGATACCACATATGCTGAGATGTTAAAATTGTCTTAGCAAGAGAGTCCGCCGTTGTGTTTGATGACCGTTTACAGAATGAATAAGTGTTCCTGTTGTGTTGACGATCTGGTTTGTGTTGCAGTAGATGAAGAGGAGTTCGCAACAGAAGAGAGCCACTCCTGAACATCAGAAATGGAGCAAGACAGAGTTTCCAATTCAGAAATGAAGGATTGATTAAAAAATACAAAGTCCAACCTACTCTTCAAAATTCTCCAAAGTATCCAAAATGGGAGAAGATTTTGTTCGGGAGTGAGCGAGCTATTGCGATGAAGGGAGAAAAGAAACCGCATCTTATCTTCTAATGAAATATTGGGGTCTAACTGGGTGGTTTAAGGAAGGCCAGACAGTTTCCAAATTTCTTGGGCAAAAGGACATAAAAAGAGTAAGTGATTACATGTTTCCTCAGCATTTCCGCAGCATTATGGGTCTGGACGAATTCGCCGATAGTGGAGATTAGCACCGAAATTGCCCCAGAGGAAACACGCCATAGAAAATGTTTGAGTTTAGCCATAAGATTTGAGCTCCAAATTCATATTGCGAGGTCAGAGTGAGCAGCTAAAGGCGGATGAGGATGGTGTGGAGACAACATCGTCCCATTCGCAAGATGGTAGCCCGTTTTGACAGAATAGATGCCGTTGGAGGTAAGATACCAGAAAAAGGTGTCAGAGGTGCGGTAAGGGGGAATAAAATGTTTGTGGATAAGCTCGTGATCATCTTGTTCAATAAGTTCATAGACGTGATCTTCATCCCAAGTAGATGTCTCGCGATTTATTAACAGGCTCACCAGAAGGGACGGATTTGTGTAGGGAAGAAGTTTGGGCCCTCGAGGTGGAGATGCATGAAGCCAATGGTCAGAGAGTGCAGTAGTTTCACCGTTGCCAATATTAGTACAGATGCCTTTGGTGATTAAATCACACCCCAAAAGAAGAGACTGCCACCCGTAAGCCGGTTGGTGGCCTTTACGGGCCTTTAGAAGTTCGCCGTTTTTAAAATAACGACTCTTTAGGACACGAAAAAGAAGACAGTTTGGCCGTTGAAGTAGTTTACAGACCTGATTCCCCAATAACGCCTGATTAAAGTGGTGTAAATCCTGGAATCCCAAGCTGTCGTGTAGCTTCGAAGTTGAAAGTTTCTTCCAAGACAACCAGGACATTTTCCACATACCCTTTTGGGTACCCCCACCAAAAGGAGGAGAGTAAACTGTCCAACTGAGAACAGATATCTAATGAAAATTGAAAAGAATTAATTGAATAGACAGGCATGGCCAAGCCTACCACTTTGATGAGAATCTCCTTGCCTGTTGGGGAAATAAATCGATATTGCCATCCCAAAATCTATTTAAGGACCTTCGTCTTGATGAATTTGAAGGCTTCAGTTTTATTGCGCCCAAACTGTTCAGGAAGCCCAAGATATTTACCACATCCACCAATGTTTGGAATTTGTAAGATCGAGTGGACATTATCATGGGTATATTGAACGACTTTCTCGCCGAAAGTGATGCTGGATTTCTCATAATTAATGAGTTGTCGGAAGCTCTACCGTAAAGATCAAAAATCTGAAGAAGGTTACGACTATTAGAATAATCTGCTTTAGTGAAGAACAGGGAGTCGTTGGCAAATAAAAGATATGAAATAGGTGGACCGCCAATACTGAGTCGAAGTGGCTGAATATCTCGTGCTTGTTCCGCATGTGTAAGGAGGGTGCTAAGGACATCTGCACATACAATAAATAGATATGGAGATAGAGGATCACTTTGGTGTATACCGCGGCTTGGTCGAAAATGTCCATATGGGCTGCCATTAATCAAAACAGAAAAAGATACGGAAGTAACACAACTCGAGACCCATTAAATCCATTTATCGCATAATCCTTTTTTACACATAACCATTTCCAGAAAACTCCATTCAATACGGTCATAACCCTTGCTAATATCCGTCTTAATAGTCATGAAGGAAGTAGAGCAGGTCTGGCGGACTCGGATGGAGTGTAGAGCCTCATGAGCAATCAAAACATTATCAGTAATCTGCCTACCCGGGATAAAAGCCGCTTTATGCTCAGATACCACTTGGGAGAGAATAGATTTAAGGCGGGAAACTAGGATCTTTGACAAAACTTTGTAGATGAATTGCACAGTGCAATAGGCCGAAAGTCCTTCATAGTTGTGGGTGGAGTGACTTTTGAAATAAGACAGAGGTTGGTATGGTTTAGCATAGAAGGCATGAGATCGGTGTCAAAGAAATTCTGAACTTCAGCCATTATCGCCGGTTCCACCACACTCCAATACTGATGATAGAACTTGGCAGTAAACCCATCTGGGCTGGGAGCTTTATGAGCACCAATGGAGAAAAGACTGTTGCGGACTTCCTCATGGGTTATAGGTCAAGTGAGGAGAGAATTCATATCTTCCGTTACTACTAGTCCAGAGTGAGAAAGAGCCTCATCGAGCTCTGTTGGTCCTGATGTAGAAAATAATTCAGAATAAAACCGTTTTGCTTCTCGTGCGATTTTCTCATTGCCAAAAACATCCACATTATCAGGATCCTTGATCGATTGAATGGTATTTCTGGCACGCCTATTTTTGGTGGTGAAATGGTAGAAGCGTGCATTTCGATCCCCAAGACAAAGCCATTGATTGCGACTCTTTTGTTTCCAAAAGAGCTCCTCATCTTTACAAGCTTGAGAGAGAGCTTGTCGCAAACTATGAATCTCCAGAACACTTGCTGGATAACGAAAGTGGGAAAGATCGATCTGTGTAATGAGCTGATGAATACGAGTTGCAGAGTTAGAGGGAGAAGAACGTCTCCATTCGGAAATGGAGTGTCGGCACAGCTGGATTCTTCAAGTACTTGGTAGGTAGGCGGGATGAGAGGTGTTGTTCCAACCATTAGTAACAATCTGTTAAAACTCAGGATTGTTGCAGAGCCGACTATCAAAGATGAATGGTTTACGCCCGCGTTCGGAGCATTTTGCAATAGAGATGATGGTAGGGCGATGATTGGAATCAACTAATTTGAGATATTGTACCCGAGAAACATGGAAAAGAGCTAACCACTCATCATTCACAAAAACTCGGTCCAGCCAGCTTTCAATTGCATATGTGCACCTCTTACCCATTGATGCGAGGCTGGCCAGGTTTGGACAGAATCGCAGTCCCAAGATGAACACTCCGAGTTGGGCAGGATAATCCTAAGCTTCTTTGGCTCGTGAAGATCCAACAATGGGCATATTAAACCCAAGGCCTGATGCTTTCTTAAACGTTCCAAAAGGAGATAGGCGGTGGAACCTTGGAATGGGTTAGACAGGTAGCTCCAACAAGAGGTATATTAAACCTAATGCCTGATACTATCTAGGCCGCCTAAGACAATCTTTGGTAAGATAGAATGGTCACACAAGTGTTGTGGATACAGTTGATACACCGAAGGTTCTTGGATATTACACACCAAGAAGATCGAACAGTTCCAGAGGAACAAAGAGAATCACTCTCTCACAAAACACAAGGTTTTCAACTCAAAACATGTCTTCTTTCATTATGCACGAAATTGTATTTAAATAGCATACAAAGGTATTAAAAATTAGGTAGAATGTGTTAAAAATAAGGCAACTCGAAACTAGAACCTAGTTAATGCCTTAGACTAGTTTTTAATGAAGTTTGAATGACTTTTCAACTGAAAGTGACTCTTGATCTGATTAAATCCGCCTGGCCTTTGTAGAATTGAGAAGTAAGCTTCTGAAATGGGCTTTGGCAAGTATTCAGCAGGCCTGGTCGAATGTTGATCAAATCCAAAGTAATCTCGATTTCCTTTGTTGAGAAGTTGAAGCGTTTTTAGGAAGGCTTTAGGAAGGGCTTCCTGAAAATGGATTTAGGAAGGGGTTCCTAAAATCCGGGTCATGCTTCCTCGGGTGGCCTAAGTAAATCGCTTTGGCCGGGTAGAAGGGAACTTTGACCATCTGTTGATTCTGCCTGAACCAAGTGAGTTTTGGCACGACCAGAATGTCCATCATAGCCACTTGGTCGAGTGAATCTTCCTCTAAAGATTGTTTTGAAGCCGAAATCTTCATGGTCCAGCTGCTGCTTCCTTGATGACTTGGTCGGACAGTCCAGTTTATGAAATGAGCCGGTCAGAATCATATCACCCATCCAAGTCATGTTATTACCACTAAAAGGGAGATCCTTCACTCCACATTGTGTTACCATGTGGTTAAAATCGACCAGGCTCCAAGGGTCCCCTTGTCGTCCTCCTGTCATTTCAGAAGCTTGTAAAATATCATTGAAATTGCCACAAAGAATCCAAGGACCATTTCGTGTTGTTGATATATGTTCGAGTCTTTTGCAAAAGTATTTCCGTAAGCTACGTATTGGGTGACCATAGAGAAACGAGAAATAGAAAGAGTGCTCTTTATTAGTTATTTTACAATCAAGCAATCTTCCATCCTTGGAAAAGAAAACAACATCAAGAGACTGATTCCAGAAAAGAGCTAGACCACCCCAAAAGCCTAAAGGCCAAACACAACTAACATGATCATAGCCTAACTGGGTACCAACATCTTGAACAACAACATCAAGATTCTTAGTTTCGATTTGAAAGAGTATGTCTAGGGAAAAAGTTGCCTTAATCCCTTTGAGGCGTCGAACTACTGTGGACTCTTTCAAGCCACAACAGTTCCAAAAGGCTGTATTCTTCCCAGCTCCAGGGACTTCTGGTCCACCGTACCCTCTCGGTTTGGTTCAGGACAATCCACTGGAGGATCACTGCCCGAAGAGCCTGCTTCTGCATTGTGTAGACCCCCATACCAAGTACGTTCCTCTCACACATCAGCATGGAATCTTCTCCTTTTGGAGGTGCTCCTCCCCATGATGGTCCCTCATAGTTATCCCAAAGCAGCACCTGGCATTTGTCAGTAGCCGAAGGGCTGCCGCCTTGCTGTCCATCAGAGTCATCGGTTTTCCCTTTTTCAGGAGCGCCTTGGTGATCATCGGAAAAAGCCTCCGGATGCGCATCAGTCGTCGATTCGGTGGGGGAGTGTGCCACTGCCGGAGCCAAGAAACCTGGGGGACCATCATGGGGAGGAGCATCATCATCGTCATCGGGTGCTTCAGAATCACCCTCCGTTTCAGCGAGGGGGAAATCATTCGCATCATGAGACAACATTCCACAGATGGAACAAAAGCCACGCAGTTTTTCATATCAGAATTTCAAAACCGATGAACGCTCCCCAAATTTGAAAAGGCGTTGAAAACAAAGCAGAGTCTCAATATTCCAGAGAATTTTGATGCGGATGTAATCCAAAAGCAAAGCTCCATCACCATTAAAATCAGTTTCAATGAAAGTGTCAAGAGAATGTCCGATGTTAGTGACGATACAAGTAGTGAGAAACTGGGCAGGAATTCCATGGACTTGCACCCAGAATGGGATGTAGTTCAAAACGTGTGAGACAAACACTTGAGTGACGAGAAAGCATTTGAGTGTGAGAGTTGTCGTTTTGGTTTATCGTGCTTGTTAAGTAACCTTTTAGGAAGGATACCTAGTAGTGAGGAGGAGCAGAGCGACCACCCTGGAACCAAAATGTCTTATATTCAAATGAGAACACTAACCTCTGAATTTAAACGTCTTATCAGCACATATTTGGAAGAACTACACACACACCTTGACAAGGTCCAAGAAAATCAACAAACGGCTCAAAATCAACCAAGAAGCAACCGGCAACGAAACTGGTTAGTTAGGTCTGAGGACAAGCAGGAGGAAGTGGAATATCAACCTGAAGAAAACCCTTCTCTCACCAGACATAGGAAAGCTAATCGAGACCTATGTGCTGTTAATCATTTTGCTAGGAGACCTGATGATAGCTTTGGAGGTTTAAAATTGAAAATTCCTACTTTCTTTTGTAAGAATGATCGTGATGCATATCTTGAGGGGGAAAGAAATGTATAACTGATCTTCGAATGTTAAAACTTCTCTGAAATGAAGAAAGTTAGACTGGTTGCAACCTAATTCAGTGGTCATGCTAATAATTGGTTTGATTAAGTTGTGACTTTCAGGAGAAGGACAGGTGGAAGACCAATCTCCAATTGGGATGAGCTTACAACTTTATGAGAATGTGGTTTGTACCTGGTCACTATTACAGAGATCTTCACCAAAATCTCAGATTGTTGATCCATGGAACGAAGAGTGTAGAGGACTACTTTTAGGAAATGTAGACATTGATGATCAAAGCAGATGTGGATGAGTCTTTGGAGGCAACAATGGCACGATCCCTAGTAGGATTGAACCGAGAAGTTCTGGACCTGATGGAATTACAAGAATATGAAAACCTTGAGGAGATGTTGCATAAGGAAATCTTGGTGGAACAACAGGTCAAGAGGAGGGGAATCGCTAGACCCAACTATATATTTAACTCAAAACCACAATACCAAGACAGATAAAACACAATATCAGCCAAATTCCCATTTGAAAACTAATACAACTTCTTCTTTTGACAAAGGCAAGACCGTGAAATCCACGAGTAGAGCCAAAGATATCAGGTGCTTTAAGTGCCAGGAAATGGAACATTATGCCAACAAATGCCCAAAGCAGAAAGTGATGATCCTCATGGAAAATGGAGTGATAGAATCAGAGGAAGAGAGAGAAGAGTCCGTGTCGATTTATGACAAAGAAGAAGAAAAAACTTTGGATCTTCCGGCCTTTGAACAACTCCTAGTGACACGGTGGTCACTCAGTGCTCAAACTAAGATAGATGAGAAGGCACAAAGGGAGAATCTCTTTCACACTCGCTGCATTGTTAATGAAAAGATTTGTAGTTTAATTGTTGATGGAGGGAGTTGCACTAATGTTGCTAGTGAAACTCTTGTCAGGAAACATGGACTCAACGTGAGGAATCATCTGGAGCCATACAAGCTGGAATGGCTTAATGATGAAGGAGAGAGGCAGGTCAAAGAACAAGTGTTGGTACCTTTGGAAATTGGCCGGTACAAGGATATGATCCTTGTGACGTTTTGCTTATGAAAGCTGGTCATATATTGCTTGGGAGACCATGGCAATTCGACAACAAAGTCATGCATGATGGCTTTACTAACCGGCACTCCTTTGATCACAATGGCCAGAGGATTACTCTTGTTCCATTGACGCCTCAGGAGGTCAATTCTTATAAACACTAGCTCAAGAAAAGCCAAGGGCATCTCAAGCCAAACGAGGAGAAAACTCGGTAAAGAGTCCTAACTTTTGTGTTAAAGGAAGTTTGGCTAAGAAAGCTTTGACAGCCAACAATCTTTGATCTTGTTGGTTTTTAAGGAATCATTAATGTTGTCTTCTAACCTTGCAACGGATGTTCCGAGTGATCTTAAAGACCTATTACAGGAATTTGAAGACGTTTTTCCAAAAGAAAAACCACATGGGCTTCCACCAATCAGGGGAATAGAGCACCAAATAGACTTTGTTCTGGGAGTCTCATTGCCAAACCAACCGGCGTATAGAACCAATCCTGTGGAAACAAAGGAGTTGCAAAGGTAAGTTTGTGAGCTCACGGAAAAAGGATACATACGAGAGAGCATGAGTCATTGTGCAATACTGGTTCTGCTTATGCCCAAAAAGGACGGCATCTGGTGCATGTGTGTTGATTGCCGTGCAATCAACAAATTCACGGTAAAGTATATGCATCCTATCCCTAGACTTGATGACATGCTTGATGAGCTTCATGGATCTTGTTTCTTTTCAAAAATTGATCTTAAAAGTGGATACATCAGATTAGGATGAGAGAAAGAGATGAATGGAAAACTGGCTTTAAGACTAAACATGGTTTGTATGAGTGGCTAGTGATGCCTTTTGGCTTAACAAATGCACCTAGTACATATATGAGATTGATGAACAATGTGCTTAGATTGTTGGGGTCAAAACTCACCCCTTGAAGATTGACGGATCGAGAAGTCTATATATTTATATAAAATGATTAAGCGAGGACCAAAGCAGCTAGCCAACTTCCTCCAGGAATGTTTGAGCTAGCTGGAAACTCATACAAAGACATTTAAACTCATACGAAGACACGAAAACTCATACGAATGCATGAAAACTCATACGAAAACACGAAAACTCATACGAAGATACGGAAGCTCATATGAAAGCCTCCCAGGCCGCCCGTGTCTTCCCCTTGGGCAGCATGCCATACTCTCTCTCTCAAGGACCAGGCCGTTCATTTCTTTTCCTCGTACCAAGCCGCCAGTTTCCCTTTCTCGGACCAGGCCGCTCGTTTCTTCTCCTCGGACCAGGCCGCCAGTTTCCCTTCCTCGGACCAGGCCACTTGTTTCTTCCTCGGACCAGGCCACCAGTTTATTCTTCCCCTCGGACAAGGCCGCCAGTTTCCCTTCCTCGGACCTGGCCGCCGGTTTCCCTTCTTGGACCAGGCCGCCCGTTTCTTCTCCTCTTGGACCAGCTGCCATGTTCTCCTTACACCAGCCCGCCAATTAGCTTTCAGTTCGCCGTTCATCCCTTCCAAAGAAACGGGCGGGCTAAAAGTTCATACGAGAGAAATGGGTGGGCTGAAAGTTCATACGGGAGAAATGAGCGGGCCGAAAGTTCATACAAAAGAAATGGGCAGGCTGAAAGTTCATACAAACATTTTATGGCGAGCTGAAAGCTTGAGTCGGGATTATCCGCAAAAAACACTATTCACGAAACACTGTTCATGAACCAAATAAAATCAGAAAGACGAAGATTCGGTTAAACGTTAGTCGGATTCGGGTTACTCGTGATCTGTTCATGGCACTGTACACGTACCAATCTAAAAACCGGGAAATGAGTCCAAGCAAGGCAGAAGAGCAAAATCAAGGCGAACCGAACCAAACCGGAGGCGGGCTGGATCAAAATTAGACTAAGAGGCGACCTGCTAAGGATTTGGGCAGCGGATCAGGCCCAAAGTCTATCTAAGTCGGCGGATGGCAGATTAAAAGGCGTCCCACATCGCTAATAAGCTTCTTCAGCACCCTAAGTTTCCCACTATATATATTATAGCTTGTATTGTAAGACATTAAGCTTTTACGAGATTTCTTGTACTTTGGCAAAATATCACCTAATAAAACAAACTTTCGATCTTGGTCCTTGAGTTCTTTTAAAATAGGATTTTCGAGCCCCCATTTATTACAAGTTTTGATTATGTGAGTTTCGACTCTCATAGTTTGGCGCCATCTGTGGGGACGAGAAATATTCTAAACCCTAATGGCAAAAGGATACAAAAAAGAATGCAATGTCAGGAGATGGAGTAAACAATGACGGAAACAACGGAGCAAACAACCAACCCGGCGGAACGGCCAATACAGGCGAAGCGGCGGTTTCCATGACCGAACTGAAGACGATGCTAGCCACACTCCTGGAGTGACAGGCCGAACAGGAGAAACTCAACGTCACAGTGACCCAACAATTGGAGACAGTCGGGGAGGAGAGCCAAACCAGGAACATTCCCCCGCGAGGAGTCTTGGAGCAAACCCGCCGAACTTTTGGAGCCAGGCGTCTTAGATTCTCGCCGCAAGCAATAGCACCGGGAGGGCAGACCTCGAGGAGTGAGAAAACCCCAATCGGGACAAGGGTGGACTCATCCGGGCCGCCGCCACTACAAGAAAAGAACACCACCGGACAAAACACCAATCGGCCTACATAAACGGTAACTGAGGAAGAGAACGGAAGACAAACCAGAACCGCTGAGGACGAAGCCGGCCAGGACGGAGATGAGACGGAGATGAAGGCCCTGACATAGATACTTCGCCATCAAAGCCTGCAACCAGGACACCGAGTCAAGTTCCCAACATACCGGCCGAAAGGCGAAGCGGGTGCAATAGCAGATACACCAACCACGAAGGGGCAAACGCCGGTGGAGTGCATAATTGCCAATTAAGGATGGAGAGATCGCCCGACGGAGCGACGCGGACGAGGATCGTGGAATACCTGAACTCGAAACACAAGCTACGACAAAAAAGCTTTTTTCGACTTCCACCAAGCCAACAGTCACTCGACCGTAAACTGCAAAATTATTGCAAGAAGACATGCAGCCAAGTTCTTGGCAGGAGATTTCGGAGACGCATTAACGATGGAAAGCCTCGGAGCAATATAAAGAAATGCGGAGACACAGGACAAACAGCCTAACGAAGAACGTCCTCGAAAGCCGGCCAAAGAGGCACCAAAATGAGGAAGGAGATCCGACGAAGAGTCCCCCGCAAGTAACCGAGGAAAGGTTAACATGATCATGGAGGCTCTCTGTACTGCTGACACACGGTTGCGTCTATAAAGGCCTTTAAGCGAAGGGGAGATGAAAAGTCAAATCCGCAAGAGCCGATTACACTAGACGATGACCTGATCACTTTCGAAGAAAACGACGCCGAAGGACTTGACCCTCTAGTGGTGAAATTAGTCATTAATGACTGCGATGTTTCCCGAGTCTTGATTGACAGGGGAAGTTCAGTGGCCGTGATATTCTGGGAGACACTCCGAAGAATGGGCGTCAGTTTTTCTGACGTAATATCCAACCCGAGATCGCTGACCTGTTTCACCGGAGAGGTAACCATGACGGACGGAACGATCCAACTACCGGTCCATGCCGGCGGAATCACAAAGATTGTAGATTACACGGGGGCTAACCATTCCGCAATCTACAAGTCATAATGGGAACCCCGTTGATCAACTCGATGTGCGCCATCCCGTCAACGCATCATTTGTGTCTTCAATTCCCTTCCCCAGACGGAATTATGACGATCTGGGGAAACCAGAAGGAATCGCGGATCTGCTTCCTGGCCGAGCATAAGCTCAGAAGCCTGATGACCCCGCTGAAAGATAATCCGAAGCACAAAAAGTCGAACATGAGCATGGAGCCGCATCCCAAGGTGTCTAAAACCAACAAAGATGAGAAATCAGAAAAGAACAGCCCGGAAAAAGGAAGTCATTCCCGAGGATCTAGCGACCACACCCGCCAAGGAGGGCGCCCCCCAATCAAGGATTTAAAAAAACAATGTCATTTCCTAAACCCAATCAAGGATTTAAAAAAAAAACAAACTACGGGTGGCTTGATCCCTTTCTCAACAAAGTACGTGGGCAGGTCGCCTAAAAAACGAGTTCAGCTGCCCCCCTCTAAATAAAAGGGGGGGGGGAGTGGGTCCATATATATCTATATACTTCCGCAACTCTCTCGAGTTTCATATTCCGAGAAACAGTTCGGAGGATGAACACTGGGACATCGCATCTCACAACCCATCCGAAAAATCAAACGATTTATCCGGAAGAATGACGAATATAATGTGAAGTCCGGATGAACACTGAGACTTAGAATCTCACAATCCATCCAAAAAGCAAACGATTTCTCTGGAAGAACGACGAATAGAATGCGAAGTCCGGATGAACACTGAGACTTAGTAATGGATCCCTCGGTAGGATTATACTCTTTGTGGGTAAGTTTGGGATATGAATGATGCCGCAGCTACTAGCATACACGGATCAAGATGGTGGATCGATTGAGACCGTCAAGAGTTGCGGAAGACTCTTGGTATTCTCCACTCCAGAGAATTCAAAGAAGTAACCCTTAACAATGAATCCAACGGAGGTTTGTTGATTTTGGAAGTAACCCTTGCCAAATCCAACGAAGTGTTCAAGAAGAACAGTGAGATTTCCTCTCAAGAAAAAGATGATAAAAACTTCGATTATTTTTCAGAATAATGTCATTACAAACTTAAAGTGTTTTCGCAGCTAGAGATAGAGTATTACGAAGAGTTTTTGATGATCTCTAGAACTTAAAATAAATGAAACTAGACTAGATTCAGTTTATGTCAAAGTCGCCTTTGGTTCACGCGGTTTGGTGAGATTGACTTTTGAACTTCTGGCCAAGTTGACCCTTGAACTTCCAGTGACATTCAGCTTGGTGTTTCTCGGGCACGGATGGAGCAAAGGAGACCTTCTTGGGGCAAGTCAGGTTCGGCTCGTGCATTCTGAGAATTCCCACGTTCGATCATCTCCTTAAGTCCCATTATGTGCGGCCTCAAACTTCGTGCATTCTGAGAATTCCCACGTTCGATCATCTCCTTAAGTCCCATTATGTGCGGCCTCAAACTTTGGACGTTGGAAAAATCCATATAGTCTGGAAAACTTCCGTCCTTCTCTGCTGGGTCAATATCCGGACGTCCGGTTCGGTCTAGAACTTGAGTGTCACATCCGTTCTCTGAATTGGCTCGGGCCATTTGAATTCTGACTCGTTCGTTGTCTTCTTCTTGGCTTTTAGGACGAGATTGGGATCGAGTCCGTCGAGTGATTCGGTCTTTGGGTCGGACGTCCCTTCGCAGCTGGCTCCCGTGTCCGGCCGGGTCTATACGGAACACGGCCGTAGCGTCCGGATGTCCTGCTCCTTGTCCTGAGCTGATTTCCTGTGGTTGAACCTCGATTTCCTCACGAACAAGTTGTTCCTTAGCATGATTGCCCGGTCCGTCCAGTTCTGATTCATCATCCTCCGATCGGTCCATGGACGACTGGCCTGGTTCGGTACCTCGGTATCTATCATTCTCCCCCTCTTGAAAAGGACTTGTCCACAAGTCTGGTTCATCTGAAACAAAAGGAGATAGATCAGACACATTAAAACTTGAAGAAATATCGTACTTACCTTGAAGATCCAGTTGATAGGCGTTGTCATGAAGTTTCTTGACCACTGTGAAGGGTCCATCCTTTCTTGGCATCAGCTTAGATTTCCTCTCCTCTGGGAATCTTTCCTTCCTCAGGTGTACCCAAACGAGGTCACCTGGTTGGAATACCACCTTCCGTCTGTGCTTGTTAGCATACTTTTCGTACTGTTTTGTCTTTGCTTCAATGTTTGCTCGGACCTTTTCATGAATCTGCTTAACAAGTTTGGCCTTCTTTTTGCCATCTAAACTTATCCTTTCATCAACAGGTAAAGGAATGAGATCAAGAGGAGACAGTGGATTAAATTCGTAAACAATTTCAAATGGGGAATGTTTAGTAGCCGAATGCACAGACTGATTATATGCAAACTCTACATGCGGCAAATGCTCCTCCCATGATCTAAGATTCTTTTTAACTAACGTCCTAAGCAAAGCAGATAGGGTTCTATTGATTACCTCTGTTTGGCCATCGGTTTGAGGGTGACAGGCTGTTGAAAACAGCAGTTTAGTTCCTAGTTTGGTCCACAAAGTTTTCCAAAAGTAGCTTAAGAACTTAGCATCACGATCTGAAACTATGGTCCTAGGCATTCCATGAAGTCTAACAATTTCTCTAAAGAACAGATCGGCAACATGAGAAGCATCATTCGTTTTTAAGCAGGGAATGAAGTGTGCCATTTTAGAGAAACGATCTACCACAACAAAGATGGAGTCTTTACCTAATCTAGACTTAGGCAATCCCAAGACAAAGTCCATAGAAAGATCAGTCCAGGGATGATAGGGAATGGGTAAAGGAGAATACAGACCTTGGTTTGTACTTTTGGACTTAGCCTCCTTGCAAGTCACGCATCGGCTGCAGATCCTTTCCACGTCCTTCTTTAGCCCTGGCCAGTAGAAGTGATCTTGTAGCACTTTTAGGGTCTTAGCTGGTCCAAAATGTCCCATTAAGCCACCTCCATGGGCTTCCCTGGTAAAAACTTCTCGCAAAGAACAGTGAGGTACACACAAACGGTTGCCAAAGAAAAGGTAACCTTCAGACAGATAGTACTTGCCATGGGCGTGTCTAGAACAAGCAAGATAGGGTTCCCTAAAGTCAGTGTCTGCCTCGTACAGTTCTTTAATGAATTCAAATCCTAACAGCTTGGTTCCCAGAGAAGAAAGAAGCGCATACCTCCGAGATAGAGCGTCTGCTACTATGTTCTCTTTACCTTGTTTGTATTTGATGACATACGGGAAGGTTTCAATGAATTCTACCCACCGTGCATGCCTCTTGTTGAGCTTTTGTTGGCCTTTGAGATGCCTTAGGGACTGGTGGTCAGTGTGTATGACGAACTCCTTTGGCCACAGGTAATGTTGCCAGTTTTGAAGGGCTCGGACCAAGGCATACAACTCCTTGTCGTAGGTCGGATAGTTCAAGGTTGCTCCACCCAGTTTCTCACTGAAGTACGCCAATGGTTTTCCTTCTTGTGTCAAAACAGCACCTATACCAACACCAGATGCGTCACATTCTATTTCAAAGGTTTTAAAGAAATCGGGAAGAACAAGTAGAGGAGCTTGAGTCAACTTCCCTTTTAAGGTTTGGAAGGCATCTTCTTGAGCTTGTTCCCACTTGAACCCCACGTTCTTTTTAATGACTTCAGTCAGAGGGGCCGCGATGGTGCTGAAGTTTGGGACAAACCTCCTGTAGAAGCCGGCTAACCCGTGGAAGCTTCGGACTTCACTCACGGTTTTTGGGCTGGGCCAGTCTTCGATGGCCTTGACCTTCTCTTCGTCGACACGGATGCCATCAGCTCCTACAACAAAACCCAAGAAAACTAGGTGATCTGCTCCAAAGATACACTTCTTTTCATTGGAAAATAATCGTTCCTTCCTAAGCACTTCCAAGACCAGTCCTAGATGTCTAACATGCTCACTCATGCTCGTGCTGTAGACCAAAATGTCATCAAAGTACACGACGACAAACTCTCCTATATATGATCTAAGTACATGATTCATTAATCGCATAAAGGTGCTAGGGGCGTTCGTCAGGCCGAACGGCATAACAAGCCACTCATAAAGGCCGTGCTTAGTTTTAAAGGCTGTTTTCCATTCATCCCCTTCTTTCATCCTAATTTGATGATACCTACTTCTAAGATCTATTTTAGAAAAGACCTTCGAACCATGCAATTCATCTAACATATCGTCTAAACGAGGGATAGGATGGCGATACTTAACCGTAATGTTGTTTATGGCTCTGCAGTCCACGCACATTCTCCAGGTTCCGTCCTTCTTGGGTACAAGCAAGACCGGGACCGCACAGGGGCTTAAACTCTCCCTGATGTAGCCTTTGTCCATTAGGTCATCAACTTGCCTTTGCAACTCCTTGGTTTCAGTCGGGTTAGTGCGATAAGCCGGACGGTTTGGTAGGGAGGCTCCTGGTACCAAGTCGATTTGGTGTTCTATTCCCCGAATAGGTGGTAACCCACTAGGAGTTTCTTCTGGGAACACATCCTGAAACCTGTGCAACATGGGCTTAAGTTCACTCGGTAGCTCTGGTGGAACGTTAGAAGCTGTCAGAGTTTCTTTGTATACAAGCAAAATAAAAGATGGACGAGAAAACAGAGTTTTCTTTACCTGACTTGGCTTGATGTAAAAGTTAGACTTTCTGACCGGTTCTGGTTCTTTCTCTAGCTCCCGGCTCTTCCGAAGTTGTACCTGATCCTGATGTACTTCGGTTGGAGATAGAGGCATTAAGGTAATTTTCTTTCCTTGATGCTCAAACATGTGCCGGTTAGTGTATCCGTCATGGACGGCCTTCCGGTCGAATTGCCACGGCCGGCCTAAGAGGATATGGCTGGCGTCCATAGGCAAGACATTACACACGACCTCGTCATGGTATCGGCCAATGGTAATGGGAACAGTGACCTGTTCTTTGACGTGCTGGACTCTTTCTTCATTCAGCCATTCTAGCTTAAATGGTCTCGGGTGTGGTCTGGTTTCCAGCCCCAGTTTCCTGACAAGGACATCACTGGCCACGTTAGTGCAACTCCCACCATCAATAATTAGAGAACAAACCTTGTCATTGACCAGGCAACGAGAGTGAAAAAGATTCTCCCTCTGTTCTTTGTCACTGGTCCTGGGTTGGACACTTAGTGATCTCATGGTCACGAGGAGATTGCCTTGGGCCGGATAGTCAAAGGGTTCTTCCTCGTCAAAGACTGGTCTGGTGTCTTCTTCCTCCTCATCCTCGGACTCCACTTCCCCATTATCAAGCAAAATCATGACTTTCTGGTTCGGGCACTTGTTGGCATAGTGTCCTAGTCCGTGACACTTGAAACACCTGATATCTCTGGCTCTACTCGTGGATTCCACGGTTTTTCCCTTATCAAAACGTGTAGAGGGGTTAGCTTTAAACTCGGTATTTGCTGGAAGAGGGGACTTACCTTTATCTTGGTAGTTTGGCTTAGGTGCATAGGCTGGTTTCGGTGAGTACTAATTAATGGCATAGCCACTAAACTCAGCAGCAGCTAGTCTTACTTTCCTAAGTTCCGAAAAGTTTTGACAATCAAAGACAAGCTCAGTTTTTCTTTCCCATTCTAAATAGGCGTCTGGATCATTCTTACCATCAAAGGTAGGAATTTTCAGCTTAAGTCCACCAAGCCCATCGTCCGTCCTTCTGGCAAATGGGTTTTCTTCTTCCCGGTTCCTATTGCCTCGCCTGGGCCTGAGGGAACGGTTGTCTTCAAAGCGATCTTCCATGTCCTGGCCGTCAAATGATCGGCTGTTCCTCCTGCCACGAGCTCTTCTCTGGCCTGGCCTCGCCTGGCCTTGCTGGTCTTCCTGGATTTTGTCCAGGCGGACGTTGACTTCTTCAAGACCTAAGTTCACAGCTCTCATCAAGTGGTCAGTTAAAGCTTTGATTTGTAAATTAGATAGACCACTTCTAGAATTGGGGTTCCTTTCATCCTCACTGTCAGACATGGCTTCCTCTTAAGACACTTAAACAGATAGCGTTAAAGTCACAAAACCCTCACTCTCAGGTGTTTATCCTCACCACTCAAGTGTTTGATCTCACAGGTTTGGTTTAGGTAACACTCAGAGTTTTTCCCAAAGTTCTAAGAGAACAAATCGAGCTGGATCTAGCAAGAAAATCCCAAGCAACAAAAAGGAAGAAGGTTGGACAGAAATTCCTGAAAGAAGGAATCCGCTTTAACCACCTCAAGGCTGGGTTTTCTCTTCAGCCAGCAGGCTTTCTCTTCCACCACCCTCACAAACTGGTTTTCTTCTCAGTTTGTACGTAACTTTTTTTTTTTTTTTTGGTTTTTTTTTTTCTTAAACTTATAGAGGATTAGACAGAAGATATGGAGGGTAAGAAGGTGGCCCAGATTGAAATAAAATAGAACAGAATTTGCGAAGAAAGAGTTTAAAGAAGATGAACAGTTTTTACCAACAAAGAGTGGCTCTGATACCACGTAATGGATCCCTCGGTAGGATTATACTCTTTGTGGGTAAGTTTGGGATATGAATGATGCCGCAGCTACTAGCATACACGGATCAAGCTGGTGGATCGATTGAGACCGTCAAGAGTTGCGGAAGACTCTTGGTATTCTCCACTCCAGAGAATTCAAAGAAGTAACCCTTAACAATGAATCCAACGGAGGTTTGTTGATTTTGGAAGTAACCCTTGCCAAATCCAACGAAGTGTTCAAGAAGAACAGTGAGATTTCCTCTCAAGAAAAAGATGATAAAAACTTCGATTATTTTTCAGAATAATGTCATTACAAACTTAAAGTGTTTTCACAGCTAGAGATAGAGTATTACGAAGAGTTTTTGATGATCTCTAGAACTTAAAATAAATGAAACTAGACTAGATTCAGTTTATGTCAAAGTCGCCTTTGGTCCACGCGGTTTGGTGAGATTGACTTTTGAACTTCCGGCCAAGTTGACCCTTAAACTTCCAGTGACATTCAGCTTGGTGTTTCTCGGGCACGGATGGAGCAAAGGAGACCTTCTTGGGGCAAGTCAGGTTCGGCTCGTGCATTCTGAGAATTCCCACGTTCGATCATCTCCTTAAGTCCCATTATGTGCGGCCTCAAACTTCGGACGTTGGAAAAATCCATATAGTCTGGAAAACTTCCGTCCTTCTCTGCTGGGTCAATATCCGGACGTCCGGTTCGGTCTAGAACTTGAGTGTCACGTCCGTTCTATGAATTGGCTCGGGCCATTTGAATTCTGACTCGTTCGTTGTCTTCTTCTTGGCTTTTAGGACGAGATTGGGATCAAGTCCGTCGAGTGATTCGGTCTTTGGGTCGGACGTCCCTTCGCAGCTGGCTCCCGTGTCCGGCCGGGTCTATACGGAACACGGCCGTAGCGTCCGGATGTCCTGCTCGTTGTCCTGAGCTGATTTCCTGTGGTTGAACCTCGATTTCCTCACGAACAAGTTGTTCCTTAGCATGATTGCCCGGTCCGTCCAGTTCTGGTTCATCATCCTCCGATCGGTCCATGGACGACTGGCCTGGTTCAGTACCTCGGTATCTATCATTCTCCCCCTCTTGAAAAGGACTTGTCCACAAGTCTGGTTCATCTGAAACAAAAGGAGATAGACCAGACACATTAAAACTTGAAGAAATATCGTACTTACCTTGAAGATCCAGTTGATAGGCGTTGTCATGAAGTTTCTTGACCACTGTGAAGGGTCCATCCTTTCTTGGCATCAGCTTAGATTTCCTCTCCTCTGGGAATCTTTCCTTCCTCAGGTGTACCCAAACGAGGTCACCTGGTTGGAATACCACCTTCCGTCTGTGCTTGTTAGCATACTTTTCGTACTGTTTTGTCTTTGCTTCAATGTTTGCTCGGACCTTTTCATGAATCTGCTTAACAAGTTTGGCCTTCTTTTTGCCATCTAAACTTATCCTTTCATCAACAGGTAAAGGAATGAGATCAAGAGGAGACAGTGGATTAAATCCGTAAACAATTTCAAATGGGGAATGTCTAGTAGCCGAATGCACAGACTGATTATATGCAAACTCTACATGCGGCAAATGCTCCTCCCATGATCTAAGATTCTTTTCAACTAACGTCCTAAGCAAAGCAGATAGGGTTCTATTGATTACCTCTGTTTGGCCATCGGTTTGAGGGTGAAAGGTTGTTGAAAACAGCAGTTTAGTTCCTAGTTTGGTCCACAAAGTTTTCCAAAAGTAGCTTAAGAACTTAGCATCACGATCTGAAACTATGGTCCTAGGCATTCCATGAAGTCAAACCTCCCACACAACCGTCCATAGCCCGCCGAAAGGAACCTATGTCGCCCTGGCGCTCCTCGAACAAAGCCGTCATTTTGGCTCTCTCTGCGTCAAGAGTGGTTAAACCCTTCGCGAGCTGGTTGATCAGGATCAAATTCCCGGAAAACTCAGTCAATGTAGCCTCCGCAATCCTGGCCAGGACAACTCAGCAAGGGAACCTTTCGCCTCTCTAGACGAACACGGTACTTCTCCGCCGAACCCCACTCTTGCTTCTTCACAGCTTTGCGGATTTTCCGCTCAAAATCGAGTTCCTCCTTCTCGAGGCTCTCTTTGAGAACCTTCACTTCAGAAAGGGTCTTAGCTTTCTCTGCCTTGTAACGATGGGCTTTCTTGTCCGACTTCTCCTCAGCTTGACGCCAGATCTCGTGGGCCGCTGAATCGTAAGCCATCATGGCTGCGAACATCTCGGAGCAAAACTGATGCAAGAAAAAAAGTTTAACAAGCAATACGAAAAGAAGAATCAAAATCCAACACAAGGAGAAACAGAAAGATACCGTCATCACGATTGTGGCCATGCTCCCCTACGACCTCAGATGATCAAAGGGCTGGGAAACAGCCCGAGACGGGGCGCCAATCATATCCACGACTTTCATGGATTCGGAGAGATCTCCACCAGCCGCCTTGTAGGCGTCAAACATAAAGCCAGACCTTGGAGATCTGGCCTGACGGGAGTGATAAATCCTAGTACTCCTCGGCCTGATTTCACCCTCGGCAACTCCATTGCCTTTATCAACCGCGGAGGCACGCTTTCCCCGCGAAGGATGAACGGCAGGGATTCCAAGTACAATTTCAGCGGGAGAGCTTGTCCCAGACATCTCCGGCTGAGTCGCAGGCATGCTCTCCGGCTTGGCTTGATGAGCCGAGGCAGTACTCACTCCGGCCTTCTCGAGACGGTAGCTGTACACACCTTCCATCCCAGGGTAGCTAGTCATCGGAGGGTCAACAAAGTCAGATCCTTACACGGGATAAGTCCACGGTGAATGTCTTGGTCTTCCAAGAAAGGACCCCAAAGATCTTCACTCTTCCAATTGATCTTCTTCAAAGCAATGACACCAGCTATCTCGGGAAAGTCACTTATCCACTCTGGAAAAGGATAAGAAACTGCAAAATATACAAGAGGATATAACAAGTTATGAAGCCTCCAAGAGTAGTTTAAGAGAAATAGAAAAACAATTAAGCTATCATCTACCGAGGTCTCCCCAATCAGACCGAATCCAGCCTTGAAATTTAGGGGCGACCGAAGCAGAGTTGGCGGTCACTTAGAAGAACTGATCCCTCAGGACTTTACAATTGTCACTAAAACCCTTGGAGAAGCGACTAGCAAGTTTGGTCTTCTGAGAGACATAAATAAACGAAGATCCCGAATGGACCTTTCTGATGTAGAAGAAGTTTAACAAATGACCCAACTTCAACTCTATCCCACATTCGATGCCACAGACCACTGCACCCATCAATTGTCGCATCGCTTGTGGAACAAGTAATCCAAAAGCTCGAGTATCGGCTTTGGAACCGGGAACCAAAGAAAGGATTCATATAATAAACTTCCGTACAAAGCGAAACATCCAGACGGACTTCTGTCTATCTGATCGTCGTCATCAGGCAGAAGGAACAAAGCATCATTAGGGATCCATAAATTGTACCTCAAGTCATTCAAAGACTCCGTCGTGCTCCGAGTAGCACCCAACGGAGCATCTCTCCTCGACCTCTAACTCCTTTTGTTGGGGTTCGGTTGCAAAAACCGATAGCTCGAGATCGGTGCACCCCAATACGCATCTACCTCACCCTAAGAACGAGGCTCCCACTGAACTGGGTGGTCGTCCGGAGACTGTAAATCGGGGACCCTGCCATCTTGCTCGCACTAACCCTCGCCTCTTGGCAAACAGCAATAATCACCAACTAAGAGAAGCACGCCCCTTCCGCTAGGGCATGGCTGGCCGCCATCTCCCTGATCCGGTTCATCATCCGAAAAATACATATCACCACTCCGATCGTACTGCTCGCCAGAATGGTATGGAGAAGGCAGCCCGCCGTTTTCGCCAAAGGCCTGGCCGCCATTTGAACTGCATGAAGGCAGGTTGCCATTTTCCTCGAAAGCCAGGCCGTCATCATCATATGCCAATGGCAGATCGCCAAAACCGGCACTCTAATGGTGCCCACCACTTCCGTTTGCATTGGCGGGAAAGAACTGATCCAGTAATACCCCATCAAAGTTTGCATCAGGAACGCAGTCGAACTCAATCGGACGTCCGGAAGATCATCGAAAGTAATCTCATATGAGTTGGATAACAGGCCAGAAGTTCTAGTTCGAATAAGGAAACAACGATTATGGAAAGCCTTAATGCACAGAAACCCTAGTTCGAATGCTACAAGTCTATGCGGTTAGGACAAATGCAGAAGTTCAAACAACTAGCAACCTAACTGACTCGATCTGATAGATTTTTTTTTTTATATATATATCTAAGCAATCAAAACTAGCAGGATGAATGAATCTAGCAAGCAAGAGAAAAATCATTTTTTTTTTTAAACGAGATTAAAGAACAATGAATCTAAAAACAAAGGAAATCGATCATCTGGTATTAGAGCTTAAATCTTAGCCAACCTCCAGACCATGCAAGAACGCCTGGATCGCCTGGAGCAACGCCGAACCGAAGAAGAAGATACCTCGAACACACAGAGTACCCGCGAACGTACACGGGACATCCGGCCACCACCAGCACCCGACCAGTCAAGAAATATACAACATGAAAACCCCGTTGCAGTGCACCCCAAGTTTGCACATCGACAAAACACAACGGTCTTAACCTAGTGTAGAGGCACCCGACATTTGCACTTTGAGCAATACCAGACCTGATGTTCACCCCAGTGTGATAGCAATCTGTACTGCCGTCCTTGTCCATACCACTCAACCCGCGTCAACCTCGGCACTACACGCCAAAGCCCGCTCATCGGTGGTCCTGAATAGGGTTTTTTGGGAGGCACCTATAAAATAAGGCTCACCCCCGCGATCAGCGGACACAATTATTCCTTTTGTTTTTAGCCATTTTTGGTCTCCCTCCCCGTTTCTCTAAAAATAACTCCATTGTAATACCAAAAAAAGATTGCAGCTTTATCTATTTTACTTGCTTTCCAACCATTTCTTTTTCTTCCTAATCATCCTTAACCCTTCTTCCATCATGGTATTAGTGGTTATATCTATGATTAGTGAGTAGATTAGTTAGGTTTTAGGGTGAGCTTAGACAGTTTCGTGATAAAGGATGAGTCTTTAATGTCCGCTTGAGCTTAACGATCTTGATCTCCCTTTGTTGATATTCCTAAGGTTGGATCTATCTTCACTATTTAGATCCTGATTCTAAGTCTCCCTAACCAAATACCATGCTAGTGCGAGACTTGATCTATCAACGAGACAATCATCTATCTTAGCCTAAGAAATTAGTTGAATAAGAGATGATTTTGGTTAGATAAGGGGAGTAAAACTATTCATGCATGCTCATTCGTGTATCATTAACCAAAAGTTAGGATAGATTGCAGTTTCCATAGTAACTCTCGTCACAAATGTGGATTTCTTTATTTTGAGCTCCTTTTGCTAAGAGATTAGCTTCAAGGAAGTGGTTTTTGTTTAAAGACTCAACATTTTATTCGATTCTGCCTACTAATACCTCATCCTTAAAACCAATTTTAGTTCTTATTGTGTTCTAGCATCCGATTGCTCTGCCTTTTTCTCTGTTTTTCTTAGAATCGCTCCCCATTAAGCTCTTTAGTTCTTGTTCTAACTTTCTTGTGTTATTCGTATTTTTATTTGACCATCTTAATCTCTCTTGATTCTTCTAGCTTGCTCATAAGCCTTATAGATTTAGTACCTCAAATATTTCTCATTGGATTGACTAGATCCATACTATACTACAATTGTCTTAGTAGTGGGTTATTGATTAGTTAGCCTAAAAACATACCATCAATGACCATTGTCAAGGCTGTCCACATTTGTTCCGAAGAAGGAAGTGTGGGATGGTTAGCAGCATCAGCCTCGGTGTCAATTCCAACATGGTCCCGTTCCATGTTGGATGACTCGGCCATTTCCTCATCATCTGCGTGCTCTGCCTCATTCACCACGGTCCGGGTCTGAGTGGTTGGGGGAGAAATTACCGGTGTGGTTCCCTCATTCCCGACCACATGTCCATTCAGGTCCACAACCCTTTGGTTGAAAGTTCCTACTCCCGTTAAAGTAGTCTCCAACGGGGTTCCCTTATCCTTCTTCCTCTTAGAGGTTTTACTTTTTCCACCCTACAAGTTCATCACATATTAGAATTTTCTAACAGCTTAGTGAACCAAGGAAACAAGCCTGGCGCCTGACGTGTGGTGTGTTATCCATAACCTCACTGCCTAGAATCAAACATGCTCTGATACCAACTTGAAACACCCTGACCGAGGTTGTAAGACCCAAGCGGATGTTGCCCCTTAGTCCCCGAAAGGAGTAAGGCCTTTTCCTCAATATACTCTACTTAATCTAGAGAGGTTCCTCTATCTAACCGATTACTGGGCAAATGAGAACATAAGACTCTTTTATTATCAGTAAAAGACGGATTTGATACAACAGACAAAGTTTTTCCCAATGTGTTAACTATTGACTGATCCTAATCTATCATGTTCCCTAACACACACCACACCTTCAACAGGCTGCCAGACCATGCTTCTAGGCTGGGCTATCCCCGTGATCACTATCAGATCCTGAAAATATAAGCACGTGATTAATATGTCTTATTCCAATTTAGAAACATGCATATGCTCCCCAGCCCCAATTCTAATCACTTAGCATAGGGATTCCTAAGACTTTTACACTGGTAAATTAGTAATTCAACCAACAGCCCCACTCACTAAGCGACCATTAGGAAGCCTTAGTTATAAACTGACTAGCCGTTTATTTGGAGGAACTATCGGTCATAAGACCGAAGCAATCCTTGGCGTGTATCGACCATGGGCCGATCTTGGTACAATAATAGTTAACAACCCTGGCCATGCTTTCCCAACCGAAGAGGCTTCACCGGCCGTGAGACATGAGTTAACTCCCCCACAGTACACTTTCACACTAGCACCGGTTCATCATGCCCTGAATGTTAATGAACCAGAGGTTGATCACCAAACAGTTACGAACCCAACACAAGTCGTGCCTTTTCGATGACGTGACTTTACCGGCCATGAGATAGTGATTAACCGTCGTTAATAGTATCCATGGTACGTTTTTCAACGTGGATCTACTTAACACACGCTCGGAATGATTCCGACCATTTATCCTTAATCCATTTCTGGATAAGGAACCTGATAGGCAACCATCGGTTTCTGTTCAAACCTTTCGTGCCATTCCTTCATGACATGTACGGCCGACGGGTCATTTGTAGATTCAATCCGAGATCATCCTATAGCCCAGATCCGGATGCATTACGCGACCCGACCCTTGCAACCGTTCACACGCACCCCTTGGTGACATGAACCAAGTTTCAACCCAGAGTACCGATTACACATGAGTCTCGTCCGAGACCATTCATTCTTGGGATCAGCTGTTCGGAGAAGAGAAGAGGAGAAGAACAAGAAGGGTAGCGTGACTTGGATCGATCAACACCGGTTCTCGGATCCAACGGTTTCCACCGGTGATCGGAGTATACAGTTGGAAAAAGTCCAAACACATATCTTTGAGACATGATCACGGGCGGCTGTGCCCTTCCCTTCTCCATGGCCGGACTGCTGGAATCCTAAGATTGGATGACTCTTTAATGGCAAGGCAGATTGGATAGGATTGATCCGGAGGCTACTAACACTCTTGGTCAAGATGGTGGATCGTATGAGACCGTTAGGGGCTGCAGAATTCCCCTAGTATTCCCACTCAACATGGCTGAGGATATGACACACCACGACACCCGAATGGAAGTTTGTTGTTGGAAGTGACCCTTGCCAATAACCGCAATTTGTTCAACCAACAACAAGTTTGAGAAAACAATCTCAAATTAAAGAAAATGCCAAAAGTTGTTATTCATTTGAAATGTCTTACAATATATAAGAAATAGAGTAAAAAGAAATAAATTAAAATGAAGAAAACAAGGTTTCAAATTCAGCTGAACAGCTGGCCCAAGACTGGTCAAAGTGACCCTTGGAATCTCTCGCCAAATGGCCCTTGGACTACTCGGCCGTGTGGTCTTGGCCCAAGTCATGACCTTGGGCCATGGTCACAAAGATCGATCCATTGGTTATGGCCACTTGAGTAATTCCATGGACGATGGAGCAGAATGCATTCCATAACATCTTTGAGTTGCATGGATTGTCCCCGAGTGAGTAGTCTTGACTGCAGTGCTAAAGATTGGCCGAACTTATCCGGCTGTATCCCTTGGTTGAGGAAGGACAGATCTCGACCAAGTTCAGATTCTTCTCGGTCCATGCTGAATCCAACTTGACCCATCGTTCCCAAATGCAAATTCGGTTGGGAAACCTCACCCCCGGGGTCAGAGAATACGTATATCCGGTCAAAGTTCTAGCCTCAGCCTGTTTTTGGGTCGCGTCAAGTCGATCCGGTACATGATCCGTCCAGCATTTACAACTCCCTGTTCCTTGGCAGCACTCCCTCGGTCCACCACCAAGTCCGTATCTGGCCTAGTTCCATCAGTCTGATCCACATCCCCATCTGACCTGTACTGGTCCGGTTCCATAATTCCATCATTCCCCTCCTCTTGAAAGGGATTTGCCCACAAATCTGGCTTATATGCAACAAAAAGAGAGAGAGATCAGCAACATTAAAGCTATGGGAAACATCATATTTACCTTGTAGATCGAGTTGATAAACAATATCATGCAGTCGCTTGACCACCGTGAATGGCCTAACCTTTCTAGGCATAAGCTTGGACTTCCGTTCTTCAGGGAATCTTTCCTTCCTTAGATGGATCCACACTTGGTCTCCTAGCTGGAAAATCTTCTTGGGTCGGCCCCTGTTTGCATACTCCTCATATTTCTTTGTCCTGGCCTCTATGTTGGAACCGCACCTTCTCATGCAATTTCTTGACAGCTTTAACTTTCTTATCTCCATCACTGTTCAAGTGATCACTCAAAGGTGGAGGCATAAAATCCAAAGGTGATAGTGGATTAAACCCATACACAATTTCAAAAGGTGAATACCTGGTTGCGGAATACATGGAATGGTTGTATGCAAAATCTACATGGGGCAAGTGTTCTTCCCACGTAGCTAGGTTCTTTTTGACCAAAGTTCTAAGCAAAGTAGATAGAGTCCTATTGACTACTTCGGTCTCACCATCGGTTTGAGGGTAGCAAGTAGTAGAGAACAGTATCTCTATCACAACAAAGATTGAGTCCCTACCAGTCGTAATCGAGTGCACAAGGTCTTCCTAAAATAGCTAAGGAACTTAACATCTCTATCAGACACTATGTTCTAGGCATACCATGCAACCAAACTACTTCCCTAAAGAAAAGATCAGCCACATGAGTAGTATCATTACTCTTTAGACAAGGAATAAAGTGAGCCATTTTAGAGAACCTATATAGCACAACAAAGATTGAGTCCCTACCAGTCCTAGACTTGGGATATCCTAATACAAATTCCATCGACAAGTCAACCCATGGGTGTGAAGGAAAAGGTAGAGGAGAGTAAAAACCTTGAGATTGGTTCTTGAACTTAGCTTCCTTGCATGTGACGCATCATCCTCAAATCCTCTCCACATCCTTCCTTAGACCGGGCCAGTGGAAAATATCCCGAAGTACCTTCATTGTTCTGGCTGGTCTAAAGTGTCCCATAAGCCCACCTCCATGATCTTCCCTGATAAACAATTCTCTAAAAGAGCAGCGAGGCACACAGAGTTTGTTATCAAAGAACATAAACCCTTTCACCCTATAATATTTCCTTACTGCTTGCCTTGGACACGCTAAAAAGAGTTCTTTAAAGTTTGGATCATTCACATACAGGTCCTTGACAAATTCAAGCCCCAAATGCTTGGTTCCAAGAGTTAACAGTAGTGCATACCTTCGAGATGGTGCATCGGCCACCACATTCTCCTTATCTTGCATGTACTTGATAACATATGGAAAGGTCTCTATGAACTCAACCCATTGAGCATGTCTTTTGTTCAGCTTCTGTTGTCCCTTTAGGTGCTTCAAGGACTCATGATCGGTATGTATGACAAACTCCTTCGGCCAAAGGTAGTGCTGCCAAGTCTGGAGAGCCATCACTAGAGCATACAGCTCTTTATCATACGTTGGGTAGTTGAGGCTTGCACCTCCCAGCTTCTCATTGAAGTATACCACCGGTTTCCTTTCCTGCATAAGAACAGCGCCAATACCAACTCCTGAGGCATCACATTCTATTTCAAAAGTTTTCAGGAAATCAGGAAGAATAAGGAGAGGGGCATTGGTTAACTTTCCTTTTAGGATATAAAAATCTTCCTCTTGAGCTTTTCCCCACTTAAATCCCACATTCTTCTTGATCACCTCTGTGAGTGGTGCCGGAATGGTACTGAAGTTCTGCACAAAACGCGTGTAGAAGCCGACTAAGCAATGGAAGCTCCTGACCTCAGTCATGGTCTTAGGACTGGGCCAGTCCCAAATGGCTTTGACCTTCTCCTCATCCACCCTGATTCCATCTGTACCTACAAAAAATCCCAAAAAGACTAGGTAATCCGTTCCAAAGATGCATTTAGAAGCATTAGCATACAATCATTCTTTCCTCAAGACTCCTAAAACCTTTTCCAAGTGTTGGACATGTTCAACCAAACTACGGCTGTATACTAAGATATCATCGAAGTACACTATCACTAACTCTCCTATAAACGACCTTAAGCACATGGTTCATTAACCGCATAAAGGTACTAGGAGCATTGGTAAACCCAAATGGCATTACAAGCCTTTAATACAACCCTTGCTTTGTTTTAAAAGTGGTTTTCCATTCATCCCCTTCTTTCATGCGAATTTGGTGATACACACTCTTAAGATCTATCTTACAAAAGATCCTAGAACCATGCAGTTTGTCTAGCATATCATCTAACCTAGGAATGAGATGGTGGTACTTAACTTTTATGTTGTGGATGGCACGACAGTCAACACACAACTTTCAGGTACCATCATTCTTTGGCACCAACAGGACCGGTACCGCACTGGGGCTCAGGCTTTCTCGGATGTAACTCTTGTCCATCAGGTCGTTGACTTGCCTCTGAAGTTTTTTTGGTCTCAACAGGATTGGTCCTGTAAGCTGGTCGATTCAGAAGAGCTGCTCCTGGTACCAGATCGATCTGATGCTCAATCCCTGAGATTGGTGGCAAACCACCAGGGTTTTCCTCGGGAAATACATCCTTAAATCTGTGCAACAACAGCTCGAGTTCACTTGGAAGCTCCGCTGTTTTGTTAGTTGCCATCAGTGATTCTTTGAAAACAAGCAGAATTGTATAAAATGAGATTTAAGAGACTTCCTTACCCCAGTTGCCTTGATGGTAAGATTGGCCTGCTTGGTCGGTTTCTTAGCTTCTCCTTCCAACCTTTCTTGCTCGCGGTTCTTCCTGAACTGGATCTGGTCTTGATGCACTTCCAATGGAGATAAGGGAACTAATGTGGGTTTCTTACCTTTGTGGTCAAATGAATGGTGGTTGGTGAAACCATCATGAATGAGCTTTTTGTCAAACTGCCATGGCCGACCCAGCAGGATGTAGCTCGCGTCCATGGGCAAGACATCACACAGGATCTCATCCTCATACCAGCCAATGGCTATAGGGACACTCACTTGTTCCTTAACCTTCAGCTCTCCCTCCTCATTCAGCCACTAAAATTTAAAAGGTCGCAGGTGGGGCTTGAGTTCCAATCCAAGCTTCTTGACAAGTGTTTCACCGGCAATGTTAGTACAGCTTCCTCCATCAATAATGACACTACAAACCTTATCCTGAATAAGACAATGAGAATGGAAGAGATTCTCCCTTTTTTCAGTGGATTTGGCTTGCACACTTAGTGATCTCCTGGTCACCAGTAGCTGTCCTTGAACCGGATACTCAACCTCTTCTTCCTCCTCATCAGAGATTGGACCTGTATCCTCCTCTTCTTCTGACTCCACGTCACCATTGTCCAACAATACCATAACCTTTTGGTTTGGATACTTGTTCGCATAGTGTCCTAAACCGTGACACTTGAAGCATGGCTCAGCCATCTTTCCCTTGTCAAAACGAGCAGGAGCATTAGTCTTACGATCTGTAATAGGCTGGATAGTGCACTTACCTTTGTCCTTGTAACTCTGTCTGGATATAGGTGCGTAGGAAGGTTTTGTATATCCCCTCCTCTTGACTTGCTGTTCGTTCAGGATTGGCTTGTGAAGCATTACCTCCAAGGTCTCGTACTCTTGAAGCTTCATTCGGTCTTTCATGTCCCGCCTGATTCCAGCCAAGAACTGAGCCATGGTAGCCTCCAAGGACTCATCCACATCGGCCTTGATCATCTGAGTTTCCATTTCTTGGAAATAGCCCTCCACAAGCTTGGTTCCTTGGGTAAGACACATGAGCTTTTGGTGTAGCTCCCGGTGGTAGTGTCCACCTGTTCTTCTCCTGTTTGTCACAAGCTGATCATACCAGTTAATAGCATATCCGCAAAACTCAGTGGCAGCTGACCTAACCTTTTTCATATCTGAGAAATTTTGACAATCAAAACCTACTCTATCTTTCTTTCCCATTCAAGATAAGAGTCAAGATCATTTTTACCATAAAACGCAGGGATCTTGAGTTTCAAACCTCCAAGACCATCATCAGGTCGCCTGGCAAACAGATTGGCTCCTCCTCTGTCCCTGGTGGCCCTAGTATGTCTGGCAACCGACCGTTCTTCCCTTCATACTCCTCTTCTTCCTCTTGTTCTTCCTCGGACCAGAGAGTTCTGGTTCCTTGCCGAGACCTTCTTGGAGCACTCCAATAGGAGTTTTCTGGTCAATTTGAATCTTGTCAGGCCTCACATGTAGCTCTTCTAGTCCTGCATCAAGAAAACGTTTCATTTCTGAAGTTAGTGCTTTCATTTGGAGCCGAGACAACTCTGCCCTGGGTCCACCTTTCTGCTCATCGAAGTTGCCTTCAAATACTTAACAAACAGTTAAGATAACAACCTCTCTCTCACAAGTGTTTGTGTTTAGACCACTCCGAATTTGATGCACTCAACTTGCTCAGACGCACAAACCGGTAAGGCTAAGCAGTCACTTTCAAGGATAACAAGAAGAAGAGAAGATAGGTACAATTCAAGATTTTTGGTGGGAAACCACTTTAACCAAATTTAAATCCGATTTCTCCTGGATTTGTAATTCGAAAGAAATTTGCAATAATTTTTAATGTTTTTAATTTTTTTTAAACTTTGGTCTGGTTGCCCCTTTTCAAGATAGATAGACAAGAAGTGTTTTCAGAAAAGATGAAGAGATGAGAAAGATGAAATTGATTTACCAATCGAAGACTGGCTCTGCTACCACTTGATGGAATCATATCGAATGACTCTTTTATGGCTCGGTAGACTGGATAGGATTGATCCGGACGCTACTCGCACTCACGATCAAGATGGTGGATCGTATGGGATCGTTAGGGGCTGCGGAATTCCCCTAGTGTTCCCACTCCACAGGGTCGTGGATATGTCACCCTAATGGAAGTTTGTTACTGGAAGTGATTTGCCAACAACCAGAATTTGTTCAACCAAGAACAAGTTTGAGAAAACAATCTAGAATTAAAGAAAATGCCAAAAGATTTATTCATTTGAAATGTCTTACATTATATAAGAAATAGAGTCAAAAGAAATAAATTAAAATGAAGAAAACAAGGTTTCGAATTCAGCTGAATAGCTGGCCCAAGACTGGTCAAAGTGACCCTTGGAATCTCTTGCCAAATGGCCCTAGGATTACTCGGCTGTGTGGTCTTGGCCCGGTTCATGACCTTGGACCATTGTCACAATGATCGTTCCATTGGTTGTGGCCACTTGAGTAACTTCATGGACTTGATCGAGCAGACAACATTCCATAACGTCCTGGAGTTGCATGTATTGTCCCCGACTGAGTGGTCATGACTGTAGTGCCAAAGATTGGTCGAACTAATCCGGCTGTGCCCCTTGGTCGTGGAAGGACAGATCTCGACGAAGTTCTGATTCTACTTGGTCCATGCTGAATCCAACTTGACCCATCGTTCCCAAATACAAATTTAGTCGGAAAACCTCACCCATGGGTCAGAGAATTCATCCATCCGGTCGAAGTTCTGGCCTCAGCCTGTTTCCGGGTCGTGTTGGGTTGATCTTGTACATGGTCCATCTAGCATTTTCAGTTCCCTGTTCCTTGCCAGCAGTCCCTCGGTCCACCACCAATTCCGTATCTGGCCTACTTCCACCGGTCCGATCCACGCCCCCATCTGACCCGTACTGGTCCGGTTCCATATTTTCATCACAGACTCTCTTCGAACCCATAATTCTCTTCCGGCCTAAGTCTCTCCCTTTTCCCGACAAAGAAAACTCTCCATTCTTTCTTGGGTTCCCTCTTTTTCTTTCGCTCTTTCTCACAGTTTTCTCTCTCATTTTTGATGATGAAACTAGCGTGGGGGATGGCCTATTTTTAGGTGTGGCCTTGCCTCATTGACTGGCACAGAAGAGCAGTCACATTGGCTTGGGTACATACACGATGGTTCACTGTAGCTATGATCCCAAGCTGGAACCAAGATACTCCCGAGCCGAAGCAAGCCGTCCAAACTAGATTGTTCAATTTAGCGTCCGAGCTGGCTGGGCATGGATAGACCGTAAGATTGGAACTCCACACCAAACGGCCACAGCCTTAGAGAACGCCTCTCTAACTTGAACTTCGTCGTTTAATCAACACGGAAAGGTCAGCCATCAAAACCGACGAAACACCCAACGTAGACCATTTAAGGCAGTGATGACTGGAAGATGGCCAAACAAGGGATCAAAAATATCAAGGAAGAAAAATTCAGTCTTCAGAACTTTCTGAAAACATATACAGAGTCAACTCTAGGAACATCAATGTATACTTGACGTTTTTTTCGGAAAGAATTCTTGTGATTGAAATAATCAGCGAAGTAACAAAACTTTCCATCAGTTCCCGACAAAAGGAACACTTTACCACAAAGCTTGTGAATCTAAGAGAACAAAATAATTAGTTCTTGTCAAGGCACATATCATTTGTTGCTGGCCAAAACAAGCAAACTTTGAGCTTCCCCACACGGAACTAAGAAAGGGATCCCACAAATCAAAAAAGTGTGTTATATAAATAAATGTCATATATACCCTGGTCAAATATCCGAACCGTATATCCCGGATGATATTCATATTTGTTTATCCAAGAGAGGGACCCATAAGTCGAAAGCTCGCAAGTCTTATAACTTGAAGTAAACTCTGAACCCGGCAGACACCCCTTAGTATGCTGGTCTACGACATCTCAGAAACACAATGCTACACCCACCAGCTAGCATGAGATTATAAACATGTTTCAACGTCGAAAAGACAGGATTATAAGACAAAACGATTGCAAACCACAAACCGATACCTACACCATTAATCAAAGCGCCCCTTAGCACACATATCAAATCATGACAAGTCATTTGACTCTTAAAACGCGGAGAGTAAAATCAAAACAAAAAATATCATAAATAAACCCGGGCGAAACCCGGTCAAGTTCGGAAATAATTGCCACATGAGGGTCGTACAAAGCATAAAGGCCGCAAAGTAGAACCAACAAAACATGTCCATAATGGATTTTATGCATTGCTGCATCAAAAACCAACCTCGTACTCAGTCGCGAATTGGGCAAACACGACATGAAAACGACTTTGGACGAAGATACCATGTGGCTCTTTACGCAAAACACTTCGACAAACCTTGCCAAGGTAAACGGTTCCTCAAACTTTTAATATCTCCTCTCCAAGAATATGTCTCAACAAGTTACACCCAACTCATCCCTGAGGAAAAGGCTCGATTTCATATTCACCAAAAACTGGTTCCGCCAAACTAACTGTTGGGGTCAAAACCCACACTCTCGAGATTAACGGCTAAAAGTACCTAAACATCGGAAGAAATCCAAGAATCGGAAGAAACGTATTTCCGAGTCAACTTCCGGTTCGAAGAAACCATGACCTGGGTCCACCTCTCGGCCTAATGTGCCAAGATGAATTCATCTTGGCCGAAGTTGAGCAGCACTCTTTGTCGAGATGAATTGGCCAAGTCAAGCAACACTCCTTGCCGAGATGAAACTCATCTCGGCCAAGTCGAGAAACACTCGTTGCCGAGATGAAATTGATCTCGACTAATTTATCTCAGCCAAGTCGAGAAACACTTCTTGCTGAGATGGAATTTATCTCGGCCAAGTCAAGCAGCACTCATTGTCGAGATGAAATTCATCTCGGTCAAGTCGAGAAACACTCCTTGCAGAGATGAAATTCATCTCGGCCAAGTCAAGAAACACTCCTTGCTGAGATGAAATTCTTTTCTGCCATGTTGAGAAACACTCCTTGCCGAGATGAAATTCATCTCGGCCAAGTAATGCAACACCCCTTGCCAAGATGAACCAACCTGAGATGAATTCATCTCGGTAGCCCTGAACAACACATACTGCCAAGCTGAACATGGCTGAACCACTAAGAACTGTTTTCAATAACTTTTCTCCGAAAACCTTTTTCGACAACTTTCTCCGAAAAACTATTTTCGTTAAATTTTCTCCGAAAAACTATTTTCGTTAAATTTTCTTCGACAAGAACAATTCACAAAATTTTTGCTCGTATCCTTTTTGGGAAAACAACACTTCGAAAACTTTACAAGAAAACTCTCCTCTTCATGAAAAGTAGAATATTGTCAAGTTTCCGTAACGAACTCAGACTATGTTCCGGAAAAATCTATCCAAAGACATCTGATATGAACTCCCTTGATCACTCTAAAGGAAAGGCTGACGTCCTGTGAATGATGGATGATGAGATTGAGCACGAATTTGGTGATGAGGGGGGGGGATTCCGTGAGTTTTATGGATTGAGGGTGAAGGCACAAACTTCTTTCTGCAGGCACAAACTTCTTTCTCATTTGCGTGACCAGTTGCTCTCAGGTGGTGAAGGGAAGCTCTCTGTGTCATTCCCTGGTGATTCCCAATTGCTCCCACCACAAAAGTGCATAACCATTGAATTCTGATACAACTATCTTCACCTTGTTAAGCTCATAGGTTCCCTGTACCAAGAAGTTCGATTCCATCTTCCTCTCCCAATCTAGGTAGGCTTCTGGATCATTGGTACCATGGAAAGAGGGAAACTGAATCTTAATGTGCCTCAGCTGCTGGCCTAATGGATCATAGTCTCTGCCATGGCCTCGGTTTTGATCCCTCCTGATGGTGTGAAGACTGTCATCTGACCTCTCTTCTTCTTCTGAGTACTCAGGTTCTGTCTCCAAGGGGTTTCGGTGTCGTGGTGTTCTGTGTGATCTGCGACTTCCTCTCCCTGTGCCCTGAGTATTTCTGGTCTGATGGGTGTTGGGTTCCCTTCCTCCTGTAGGTGGTCGGAATGTGTTGCCTCTAGGTTACTTAGAAGAGGTTCCCACATGTGCTTTCCCCTTGGCAAGGCGGATTGCTTCTCTAGGGCTTGGTGGTTCTGTTGAGGCAGTCTCTGCTGAGCTATGCTCCTTCAACAGATCCTTGAATCGCACCTCAAACTTGTTGTTGAGTTGTTCTATCTGTTGCATAAGTTGAGTAGCCACAGATTGATTTGCCTCTCTGATCTGTTGAGCCATGGTTTGATTCAGAGCTTCCATATCTTCTTCTGAAAGCTCCATGGTACCTGAAACAATCAAAACAGCTCACAGTAAAAAGCCCTAAAACAAAATTTCTGTATATTTAAAACTCTTTAAAACTTGTTGCATAAGATGAATGAAAACACAAAAAGGAAAAGAGGGGGTTTCTAAAGTTTGCTCAGCCTTTGGTTCAGAGTTGGCTCTGATACCACCTGATATGAACTCCCTTGATCACTCTAAAGGAAAGGCTGACGTCCTGTGAATGATGGATGATGAGATTGAGCACGAATTTGGTGATGGGGGGGGGATTCCGTGAGTTTTATGGATTGAGGGTGAAGATTAGGATTGGATACAATGGTTTTATGGATTGAATTCAGATGATTAGATGATTAGAACAGATAGAAGAGTTTCAAGGTCACTAGGTGTAATGAAACTCGGATTTCATGAACTCATTCAAGGAATCAAAGGTGAGAGAAGAGATGCAATCTATTGCTTTTCATTAATGTTCTTCGCTGATCTTACATTGGAGGCTAATTACAGCTTAAATACAATTCTCAGATGACCTAAAACTAAACAACATGCTGTTTTAAAACAATCAGGAAACAGCATGGTGTTTTAAAAGTTTAAAACAACAAGCATTCTAAACACAAATTAAAAGAAACAACAAGGTGTCCCAACCCACAGGTTCCTAATTGGTGCACCTTTTAAATCTAAGTACAAGCCATTGTGACTTGTACATTATTACCCAAAGGTAATGACTCCTAAGCAACTCAACATAGTGACTCATCTGCCTCATTAAAAACCATGCTGAGAAAACCCAGTGGGACAAAACTCATCATGGGAAAAAGAGTACAGACTCATCACCTTAAGTTACTTAGTTCTCATTACTGGGTGGAGTCTTCTGGCTGAAGATATTGAACACTTGGATAGTAGGTAGGGTAAGTAATCCTTCAGCTAGAAGGGAATGAACTTCCTTAGCTAGTTCTTTAGCTCTGGATCGTGTGACTCTTCCTACTATCTCTGGCTCTTCCTTTGGCTCCTTAGATGTTGTGCTATCCATGATTACATCAACATCTTAGCCCTTAACCTTGTATCCAAACAATTTTTAACCTCGTCCTTATCGAGTATGAAACTGGCGAGCTGGGGGGCTATCTGTTGGGGTCAAACCCACACTCTCGAGACTAACGGCTAAAAATGCTTAAACATCCGAAGAAATTTAAGAATCAGACGATACACAATCCCCAGAAAACTTCCGATTAGAATGAACCACAGGTTTGATAGTTTTAACCCTATAGAAAGCTACTGCAAGTGCACAACAAAGAAGTAGTACTAAGGGGTAGAATTCCACAAGGACCAAGGTTACACTATTGAAATGTAAGAATGAAGCTAAACTAAGATATAAATAATATATATTTGGAAAGAGAATCAATAAGCAAAAGAATATGATTTAAATTTAACAAAGGAAATATATTATAAAGGTTTTGGAAAAAAATAAATAAGTAAAAATTACGATTTAATTCAATAAAAAATGCAATAAAAGGTTTTTGGAAAGAAAAAAAATAAGCAAGATTAAGTTTTAATTCACTAAAGGAAAAACGCTAGGCTTAGGGTATACGCAAGAATTCAGATTCAAGAATTAAACAATTATTCAGGGAACAAAATTGAACAAGTCTCAAACTCAAACACAAATACAATATCAATCTACTTTCGTAGCTTTGACAATTTTCTCTAGCAACTTAGTATTCTAAACTTCCGTTTGAACCTAAAATTCTAGACAAACATTAAGAATAGGTTTGATAAGTTCACAAATCGCTTTAACATCAACTTCCGCAGGTTAAAGACAATTTGCTCATCTAGGTTATTTCTGGCAACCTATTAACTTCCGCTAAATAGGTTAAACCTATATTCATAGATTAATTGATCAGATTAACCTAAGCATTAAGAACAACTCAAGATGAAGACGTCAACAGAATGAAGCTCTATTTATGTTTAGTTCTTTGAACTCTGAAATTCCTTTGAACCATAAACCTAACTAATGAAATTACTCTGACATAGAAAATAAGAACACATAAATAATTATGAAAGACATCATAAAATAAATAGATGAATAACAGAGGTTTAAAATTCTTCTCCCAAAAGGGTTGTAGAAACTTCTTATCCCCAATCTTACAAAGCAAAAACTCTAAGAAAAGTAGCTATTCAAAACTTATTGCTAAATTTATGAAAGCTCTAATATATATATATATAAGATTGGCAATGGCTAGGGTTTAATATTGCCGACGGCTAGGGTTTCCAAAAACTTCAGGCTTGATAGAGGCGCAATAGATGACTTGGCTTTGATTCGTTTCTTTAAAGCTTTCTATGTCTGGTCGCAATGAGTGTCGGGCAACACCAAGCTCCTTTTTGCACACTTTTGGTGGATTTTGCTCCTTGAACTCCAATCTTTGCTTTTGTCATCTTTTGTATCTGCAATGACTCTATAAAACTAAAATAATCAATATAGACTTAAAAATAAGTTAGAAAAGATAGTTAAAAAGCACCAAAAATACACAATATCAACTCCCCCAGACTTAGCTTTTTCTTGCCTTCAAGCAAAACAGAAAATTAAACCTACAAAAGAGGTTTGAAAACATGAGAACTCACCTTATCCTTTGAGAATTCACTGACCATTTGAGACTTAAAATCCACATAATGCAAGATCAATTCAAAATCGAACCACCATGTATTTCTCTGTAGGCATTCAAAGCATTCCAAATTCAACCCACAACTTCACAACATAGCCTATAAACCTTCATCGTCGGGTCTCATCAATGATTCCAGTGTCAAAGACTTTCTAGACTCATTCCCATACTATACCATAACATATATAACAACTTTATTTCAAATTTTTGGTACTCTTTCTCTCCCTCAAACTTGCTTCTTTTGTTTTTTTTTAAGTAAAATAAATAGGCAAACATGTGACGAATAGTGAGGTCGACGGAAATTTTTCTATTCCTCGTTTACATCTTTGTGTGATCATTCCTTTCAAAGTAGAATAGTAGGGTCGACGAAAATTTTCCTATACTTATATATGAAAGTTGTGTCTGCCAAGTATGAATGATGAGTCAAGCTTTATGAACACTAGCCTCATTAATGAGGTAAAAGAAAAAGTAGGGAAATTAGCTAGGGCTAACTAGGTTCCGCTGGAAGTAAGCACGTTTATAGTCAGCCAATCATCCTTTGGATTTTTCATTAGCGGATATGAACTGGTTCTGAAAGAATGGTCATTCAGAAACAAACATTCAATTGAACAAAACAAGATAAGGATCATAATTCCCAACAAATTTTTTGACTCAATAAAACTGAACTGACTAAAGAAAAACACCAAAAAGAAAAATCAAAGTAGGACAAAAGAAAGAAATAGATTAGTAACACAAAACACCCTCCCCTAGACTTATTTCACATTGTCCCCGGTGTGAAAATAAATCAAGAAAAAGGATCAATAACAATTTTTTTTTTATTATTATTATTATTTTAAACTGCTGTTTTGTAAAAGAGGAAGTCGGGCGACACTGAAATGCAGTGTCGAGCCAGGTTGACATCCATCTATCGCCGAAAAATCATCAAGAATTTTGAAGGGTGTCGACCGACACCACTTAGAGTCCTCCTTTTTGCGTTGAAATGGCAAGCAGGATCCCTAAATTAAACATAAACCAAAAATTAAAATCGAAAGAAAGTAAAAAGAAGTATGTGCACTTACCAGTGGGTTGCCTCCCACCAAGCGCTTGGTTTAAGTATTTAGCTTGACTTTGATGCCATGTATCAGTCAGGTTGGGCTTGAGAGCTTGTCCCAAAACAAGCTCCACGATCAAACATCTTCATCTTCAGAACATTACTCAGCATACTATTCACCACATCGTTTCCCTTCTCTTTCAACTCTAAGGAGAGAATAGCTCTAACTTTAGAGAAATGCTTAGAAATACCTTTGCACTTCACCTTATACTCAAATGTGTCTCCATCACATCCCTGAGGGATCAAAGTCATTTTAGGACCACCCTTTATTCTTTTGCTCTGCACTTTTTCCTGCACCTTTGCCTTCTCCCTGAATTTCTTGTGCATAATGTGAGGATCTACATCCAAAACTTCTTTGTTTTCATTCTTATAGCAAGACTTCTTCTCAGAATCAACTTTCAACTTCTCAATAGGCACTACTGAGATGCAAGAGGCATGTTGGATGAGACAAGTAGTGGGAATGACTTTGTAAAAGACATTCTTGTCATTGTTGGAGAAAGAGGCTCTCTTATTGGGCAGATCAATCACTGCACCCACTGTGGCCATAAATGGTCTTCCAAGAATCAAAGGTATAACAGATTCGTTTTCATCTCTTTAACATGAGAATCAGCATGAACTAGAAAATTTCCCACTCTAACCTGCAATTCTGGAATGGTACGATATGGAGTTGTGGTAGAAGAGTTTGCAAAGGTGAGAGTCATCGCAAGATGTCTCATATCAGTGATCCGCAGTTGGCCCGCAATGGCTTTTGACATGAGGTTCACACTAGATCCAGAATCACAAAAAGACTCTTTAAACTCAACTCCTGCAATAGAGCAAGGGACATCAAACTTTCCAGGATCCTCAATCTTAGGCAATACCCTTAATGGTGGTGGTGTGCTTCGTGCTTCAACAAAGAGTGCATAAATCTCTTCTTCAGTCACTTTGCAGTTCCAACAGAAATCATATATAAGGCGATTTTCCAAGGTTTCCTCAAAAGAGATTTCTTTAGGAATCTTTCTCACCATCTTGTTAAAAGAAGCCAAAATTTCTGCACTGATAGGCTTCCTCAGATCTCTAGGTGGAATGGGGTAAGGCACCTCGGGAACATAACCCCGAGAAAAAGGTGTTGCAATTTTTTTTGCAGGTTCTCGAGCAACTGTTCCAGGATTTTACGACTCTTGGAACATTTGTCTTGCAGTTTCTCGCTCCATCCGTGCTTTGTGTCGATCGACACCTGGAGGGTATCAGTCGACACCGACTTCAACTGTCGATCGTTTCATCTCTTCATCTGCAGATTCTGCTGCAACATCACGCGTTCTTCCACTAGTCTGAGTAATTGCATTCACATGCTCAAGTCTGGGATTCTGTTCCACCTTTCCAGGGAGAGTTCCTCTTGTTCACTTAATTGCTTAGGCAGTTTGAGCAACTTGAGTAACCAACTTCTTTATATGTGCAGAAACAGTTTCATATTTGCCATTGAGGTCAGTATACATGCTGTCCACCTTTGCATTAATCTTGAGGGTTGATTTCTGCTGACTTATAAGAAGTTGTTGCATCATGGTTTTGAGCTCATCTAGTGGATTTGCAGCAGCGATTGCAGGAGACTGAAATGAAATCGATGGAGGCTTCTGGAAATTGGTATGGTACCTTGCGAACTAAATTGGTTCCCTCCCTGAAATCGATTCTCCCCCTACGTTGGTAAAAACTGTTTCCCTTGGAAGCCTTGAGAATAATTTTTCTGAAATCTAGAGTTCTGCATTCCATTCTGTCCGGTGAATCCCTGAGATTGCTGGTTATGTCTTCGTACTTGTTGAGGATAGACTTGGTCTTGAGGATTTTCGACATTGGTACTTCTGTAGGATGGATTCGGATGGGACCGGTAGTTCGAATTGAACCCGGGGTTCTGCTGGTAGCCTTACCCAATTACAAAATTCACCTCTTGCTTCTCCTCATATTCTACTTTAGTGAACTATTGGGGAAACTGTGCATTTCTTATCTCTTCTACAGCTTGCACACTCATTAAGTTTCCCTTCAGCAACAAGTTCACCTTAGCAGTCAGCTCATCGATCTTCTGTGACTCCATGCTGTGGACTTTCCAATATCTATCATACTCTGGAGCTCTTTCACTTGACCTTGCAGCCAAGTTCTCAATCAGCTCATATGCCCTTTGAACGGGTTTTTTCGTTAAGTTCCCGTTGCTAGCAGCGTTGAGAGATGTCTTGTAGCCCCAATCAACTCCATCGTAGAAGATTCCAAGAAGTTGTTCCTCGGAGTACCCATGGTGCGGGAAATCCCTGTGATACTCTGAAAACCGCTCCCATGCCTCACAAAAGGATTCTCCCGGATGCTGGCAAAAAGTGGTGATCTTATTCCTCGAAGTGGCAGTCTTCGTGTTGGTGTAGAAGTGATATAGAAAGGTAGACCGACACATCGTCCATGAGGTAATAGATCTAGCTGGTAGCGATTTCAACCACCGCTGCGCTTTATCCGCCAAAGTGAACGGAAAAAGCATGCACTTGATAAAATTGGGAGGCACTCCATTCACCTTGGTTGTGCTGCACATCTCCTAGAAACTCTCGATGTGATCGATTGGATTTTCAGAAGGCAGTCCATTAAAAATATACTGCCGGACCAATGCGATCATCTGAGGTTTGATTTCATAATCTTGCCTCTGGATTTCCGGAGGTCGTATAGCGGACCGGTTATGGTAGAAGGCGTGCCGCGTGTCTATGTCTCCAATGGTACGCTGGTGTGGTTGCTGCATTTGGTCCATTCGTTGTTTAAGTCTCTGGAGTGCAGCAACTATCACGCCTTCTTCCTGGTTATCGCTTTCACCTATGATGGTTAGTTCGACTTTTTCTTTCGGTTTTCTTGCTCGGACCTTTTTAGCTCTTGGTTGCTTAAAGCTGTAGGATTCTTAGATCTTTGACTCCTTGTGATTATACACCTGAAACACACAAGACAGGAAAGGAAGAGCGAGTTAGTAAACTCTTAGACTAAACTTCAATTCTGAAAATCAAAGATAACACAATTGGTCCCCGGAAACGACGCCAAAAACTTGATACACAGAGTTTAATCCTATAGAAAGCTACTGCAACTGCACAACAAAGAAGTAGTACTTAGGGGTTGAATTCCACAAGGACAAAGGTTACACTATGAAAATGTGAGAATGAAGCTAAGCTAAGATATAAATAATATGTTTTTGGAGAGAGAAAATCAATAAGCAAAATATTATGATTTAAATTCAATAAAGGAAAGATACTATAAAATGTTTTAGAAAAAAAATAAAAAGTAAATATTACGATTTAATTCAATAAATAAAGGAAAAATGCAATAAAAGGTTTTTGGAAAGAATAAAAATAAGCAAGATTACGATTTAATTCAATAAAGGAAAAACGCTAGGTTTAGGGTATTTACAGGAATTCAGATTCAAGAACCAAACAATTATTCAGGGAACAAATTTGAACAAGTCTCAAACTCAAACATAAATATAATATCAATCTACTTCCGTATCTTTGACAACTTTCTCTATCAACTTAGTATTATAAACTTCCGTTTGAACCTAAAATTCTAGACAAGCATTAAGAATAGGTTTGATAAGTTCAAAAATCGTTTTAACATCAACTTCCGCAGGTTAAAGACAACTTGTTCATCTAGGTTATTTCTAGCAACCTATTAACTTCCGTTAAATAGGTTAAACCTATATTCATAGATTGATTGATCAGATTAACCTAAGTATTAAGAACAACTCAAGATGAAGACGTCAACAGGATAAAGCCTTATATATATTTAGTTCATTGAACTCTGAAATTCATTTGAACCCTAAATCTAACTAATGAAATTTCTTAGACATAGAAAAGAAGAACGCAGAAATAATTATGAAAGACATGATAAAACAAATAGATGAATAACAGAGGTTCAGAATTCTTCTCCAAAAGGGTTGTAGGGATTTCTTCTCCCCAATCTTACAAAGCAAAAACTCTAAGAAAAGTAGCTATTCAAAACTTATTGTTAAACTTTTGAAACCTCTAATAAATATATAAGATTGGCGACGGCTAGGGTTTCCAAAAACTTCGGGCTTGATAGACGCTCAATAGATGATTTGGCTCGGATTCGTTTCTTTATAGCATTTTATGTCTGGTCGCGATGAGTGACGAGCGACACCAGCAAGGGTGTCGGGCGACACCAAGCTCCTTTTTGGACACTTATGGTGGATTTTACTCCTTGAACTCCAATCTTGGCTTTTGTCATCTTTTGTACCTATAATGACTCTATAAAACTAAAAGACTCGATATAGACTTAAAAATAACTTAGAGAAGATAGTTAAAAAACACCAAAAATACTACATATCAAAGTTAGTAACTCAAACGAAATCTAACACGACCGAGATGAATTTCATCTCGGCCAAGGCAAAAACAAGCATGGCCGAGAAGAAGATTCATCTCGGCCAACCCCAAGCAAGTGCGGTCAAGATGAAAATTCATCTCAGTCAAGACCAAGGCAAGCAAGGCCGAGATGAAAATTCATCTCGGCCGAGATAAAGCCAAGCCTTGGACAAGATGAAATCAAACCTTGGCCGAGATGAAATCGAACCTCGGCCGAGATGAAATTGAACCTCGGCCGAGATGAAATCTGACCGAAACGAAATGCAGCCTGATCCGAAATGAACTCACACCATCTGACCGAAAAGGATTCATCTCGACCACACTGAGAAAACAACACTTGCCGAGCTGAATCTTTGGGTATTTTACAATCAAATGTTCGTGTATTCTCCGAGCAAGACTTGTGGCCAAGATAAATGTTGATCATTGCCAAGCTGGACCTTGTCTTCCGAGCTGAATGATCAACATTCCCGAGCTGACTTCGAGAATTTCTGAGATTGATTTCGTAACCTCCGAGTGGAAAATATGTTTGTATAAGTGTTTGAATCTAAACCTATGTCTTTTTGTCTTAGAATATTTTTTCCGAAACATCGTGTCGTTTTCGTAAAACATCGTGCTGCTTTACGAAAAACTAAGTGATGTTCTAATAACACAAAACCGTCGAGAAGTTTGCGTATAAAAAACAAGCCGATACATTAAACCGTGACTAAACCGAAGGAAGGATCAAACCGAAGGCATAAGATTAGATTGGGCCGAATTAGACTTACGGGCAAAATTGGAAGAGAGGAAGCTCGCAGGCCGCGCCGCATTAGGTCAATGTCGGTGACAAAAGAGAAGGGTGCAACGACCCACATCACTTATATCTCTTTTTGAAGATTTAGACCTCTTAGTATATATAAACACCTTTGTATTCACTTTTAAGGCATTCCTACTTCTCGTACTCTACGGCTTAGGCATTAAACTACTTTTGCTTACGATTATTGTACAAAAAGATTATTCCACAACAAGTCAATAAAGTTCTGTTTACGATCTCTTTTCTCGAGTTCTTCCCATAAATTTCGGAATCCCTAAATTTAAATAAATTTAGTTGTGCGAATTTCAACTCCAACAACTCGGTAATTATATCATGCCTCCTTTTTTGATGCAGGGGAGGACTAGTTGGTTCACCGGAGCGCGAGACTATAGAGACCATCGGGGATAGGGTGTTATGAGCTTGGGGGTATTTTCTTTTCGGGAGTTTTATCAAAACATTTTCCTTGTTGCCTACGGGTGTTATGATATATGTTCGTCTCATATTCCTTGAATAAATTCTCGGTAATTTTAAGTTTTTTTTTATGAAATATATAATTGATTTTTACTTAGCATTTTTCAATCTCTTTTTCTAAGATTTCCGGGTCAGGTGTTTCATGCTGTTATATTCCATTAAGGTTTTTGTGAGCTTCTAATCTATGCAATTCTTCAAGCATTGTAGCTTGGAGTGATAATGAACACGGCTGGATTGTGTTGGATCTTTAAAAGACGCGACTTGGCCTTGTCGTGATTTGAGTTTCTGAATATGTTGAATATACTGAAAAGTTCCAATGATTAATCCGCTTGAACCATCCCATTGCCCCCATTACTATAATTCATCCCCAGGTCTCATTTAGCTTCCTTAGACCTATACATGGCTTGGGGTTTCTTAATATGTCTACATAGCTTCCTTCATGAGACCAATAAGTCCTTGGGCCTCTTGTGTGATTTTTTCTTGGCTAAGTGCGCATTGTTTGGTTAACTTGGCCATCTCGTCTAGATTTCTTTGGTTGGTGAAGTTCTTTATATGATATGAAGTCCCTTGGATCACTCTAAAGAAAGGCTGATGATCTAGTGTTGCTGGTTGGAATGATTGTGCAAGGAGATCGATTGATGAGGGAGGATTCCGTGGAGGAAATATGGTGTTTTGGATGGGGATTAGGAGGATAACAGAGGTTTTATGGGTTGATTTAGATGGCAAGATGATTAGAACAGATAGAAGAGTTTCAAAATCAATAGGTGTATAGAAACTCGGATCTCATAAACGCATTCAAGGAATCAAAGGTGAGAGAAGAAGGGCAGCCAATGTTGCTTTTCATTAAGTTCTTCGCTAATCCTCTTGAGGAGGCGTGATTACAAGTTAAATACAGCCCTAAAACTATACAACATGCTGTTCTAAACAATCTCAGCAGACAGTATGGTGTTCTAACAATTAAACAACGAAGCGTTATGAAAACAAATAAAAACAATGAGGCGTCCCAACCTACAGGTTCCTATTTGGTGCACCTCTAAAATAACTAAGTACTAAGCCATAGTGACTGGTACATTACTACCCATTAGCAATGGCTCCTAAGCAACTTGACATAGTGATTCATCTGCCTCGTTAAAAACAATGTTGAGAAAACCCAATGGGACAAAACTCATCATGGGAAAAAGAGTACAGACTCCTCACCTAAGTTACTTAGTTACCATTACCGGGTGGAGTCTTCTGGATGAAGATGTTGAAGACTTGAATAGCTGGTAGGTTAAGTGATCCTTCTGCTCTGAGTGAATGAGCTTCCTTAGCCAGCTCCCTAGCTCTTGAACGAGTGACCCTTCCTACTGTCTCTGGTTATTCGTCTGGTTCCTTAGATGTCGTGCTATCCACGATCATATCATCCTCTCTCTCTTGAAAATGATTTGTCCTCAAATATGTATCTGCAACATAAGGAAGCAAGTCAGAAACATTGAATGATGTAGAGATATTATACTTACCTTGGAGATCAATCTGGTAGGCATTGTTATTGATTTTCTTGACGAATTCAAATGGTCCATCCACTCGCGGCATAAGCTTGCTTTTCCTCTCCTCTGGAAATCGGTCCTTCCTCAAATGAATCCACACCAGGTCTCCTTCTTCGAAGATTAACTCCTTTCTGCCCTTGTTTGCGTGCTTCTCATACTGCTTAGTCTTCTTCTCTATGTTCTCCTTAGCTTTAGCATGTATCTTACTCACCTGTTCAACTTTTTCTCTTCCATCTAAACTACATTTCACACTTAAAGGCAAAGGGATCAAGTCTAGAGGTGATTGTGGGTTAAAGGCATAAAAAATTTCAAAAGGAGAGAAGAGGGATGCAGAATGCTTAGCGTGATTGTAAGCGAATTCTACGTGTGGTAGGCATTCTTCCCATGACTTGATGTTGCTTTTTACCAACGTTCTGAGGAGCGTAGACAATGTCCTGTTCACAACCTCTGTTTGGCCATCAGTCTGAGGATGACAAGTACTTGAAAAATGCAGGCTTTGTTCCTAGTTTAGCCCATAATGTTCTCCAGAAGTGTCCTAGAAACTTTGTGTCCCTGTCTGAAACTATCTCTTGAGGCATTCCATGCAAACGTACTATTTCCCTGAAAAACAAGTTAGCTACACAGACAGCATCGTCTGTCTTATAATTAGCAATGAAGTGTGCCATCTTGCTGAACCTGTCAACAACTACAAAAGTCGAATCTCTACCATTTCTGGTTCGAGGTAAGCCAAGAACAAAATCCATAGAAATATGAGTCCAAGGTTGAGAATGAACAGGAAGAGGGGTATACAAACCGTGAGGCTGCATCTTGCTCTTTGCCATTTTACAAACAGCACACCTAGAACAAACCCTCTCAATGTCTGTCTTCATATTAGGCCAATAGAAGTGGTCTTGCAGTCCAAGTAAAGTCTTTGCGACTCCAAAGTGTCCAGCTAGTCCTCCTCCATGAGCTTCTCTAACTAAAAGTTCTCTGATAGATCCTCGTGGTATGGACAGACGGTTGTTATAAAACAGATATCCATCCTGTCTATGATACTTTTCAAAAGCAAACTTATGGCACTTACCAGTAGCTCTCATAAAGATCTACAATATGCTCAAATCCGTTTAGCTTTGAAGTTAAGGTAGAGACAAGTGTGTAACTTCTGGATAATGCATCTGCAACTACATTATCCTTACCTTTCTTGTACTTAATAATGTATGGGAAGGTCTCTATGAACTCCATCCATCTGGTGTGTCTTTTACTGAGCTTCTGTTGTCCTTTACGGTGCTTTAGAGACTCATGATCTGTGTGAATGACAAACTCCTTGGGCCACAAGTAATGCTGCCACGTTTGAAGAGCTCTAACCAATGCATATAGTTCCTTATCATAGGTTGGGTAATTGGCAGTTGATCCTCCTAGCTTCTCACTAAAATATGCCACCGGTTTCCTATCCTGCATCAACACAACACCAATACCAACTCCTGAAGCATCACATTAATTTCAAATGTTTTCATAAAGTCAGGAAGAACTAAAAGTGGGGCATTGATAAGCTTCTCTTTAAGGGCTATAAAAGCCTGTTCTTGGGCCTTCTCCCATCTGAAACCAATTTCCTTCTTGATGACTTCGGTTAGTGGCGCGGCGAGGGTGCTAAAGTTTGTAACAAATCTTCTGTAGAATCCTGCTAATCCATGGAAACTCCGGACTTCTCCAATACTCTTAGGCGTAGGTCATTCTTTGATTGCTTTGATCTTCTCTTCATCAACCTTAACTCCTTCTGCACTAACAACAAAGCCTAGAAAGACAACCTCAGTAGTACAGAATGAACACTTAGAGAAGTTAGCAAAGAGAGATTGAGAACGAAGAACATCCAGAACTCGCTGGATGTGCTCTAGATGTTCTCTCAAACCTTTGCTGTAGATGAGAATGTCGTCGAAGTAGACTACAACAAAGACTCCAATGAATGGTCTTAAGGCATGATTCATTAGACGCATGAAGGTGCTGGGAGCATTGGTGAGACTAAAGGGCATGACTAACCACTCATACAATCCTTGCTTGGTCTTGAAAGCAATCTTCCACTCATCCCCTTCCTTCATCCTGATCTGGTGGTAACCACTCTTCAAATCGATTTTGGAGAAGATTGTTGACCCACATAACTCATCTAGCATATCATCAAGCCTTGGAATAGGGTGTCTGTACTTCACTGTGATGTTGTTGATAGCTCTGCAGTCTACACACATCCTCCATGTTCCATCTTTCTTAGGGACTAACAGAACTGGTACTGCGCATGGACTGAGACTTTCTCTGATATGACCTTTACTCATCAGCTCTTCTACTTGCTTCTGAAGTTCCTTGGTCTCCACAGGGTTGGTTCTGTAAGCTGGTCTGTTTGGTAGCACTGATCCTGGTACTAGATCGATTTGATGTTCAATTCCACGAATTGGAGGTAGGCCTGGAGGTATCTCTTCTGGAAAGACATCTTTGTACTCCTCAATGATCTCTATCATCTCATGTGGAAGTTCCTCTAAAAGTTTGGTACTGGTAAGTGTTTCCTTGTATACAAACATGAAGGTTGTCATCTCTGGATCAAAGAGCTTGTTGAACTCACTGTGGTTGATGTATAAGCTGTTGGAGACTCTCTCCTTATCCTTGCGGTTCATGTGAAGCTGGTCCTTGTAGATTTCACTGGGTGAAAGTGGTAGAAGAGTGACCTTGCGTCCTTTAAACTCAAAGGTCTGCTTGTTGGTGTAGCCATCATGAAGAACTCTTCTGTCAAAATGCCATGGTCTGCCCAATAACACGTGACTAGACTTCATAGGAACCACATCACAGAGTAGCTCATCCTCATACTTCTCAATGGCTAATTTGACAAGTACTTGCTGAGAAACGGTTAAGGCTCCTTTGTTGTCCAACCATTGTAGCTGATATGGTCTAGGATGTTAAGTGGTTTTGAGATTAAGCTTCTTTACCATCTCTTCACTGGTGGCATTTGTGCAGCTGCCTCCATCTACAATCAGTGTGCAAACCTTGTCCTGAACTACACATCTGGTGTGGAAGAGAGTTTCACGCTGTCCCCTATCATCTGGATGAATCTGAACACTCAAAGTCCTGCGTGCTACTAACATCTCCCCAATTGCTGCCGGTTCTTCTTCCTCATCTGTGCCAACATCTGTTTCACTTTTTGAACTATCTTGAGGCACAATCTCTCCTCCTTCTTGTAGCAGAAACATCTTCTTGTTAGGACAATCTCTAGAGTAATGCCCCATACCTTGGCACTTAAAGCATCGGATGTTGCTAGTAGAAGTTCCACTCCTTGGCTTAAACTCGATTTTGACCTCTTCCTTGACTGTGGTTGAAGAGGGTTTGTTGTCTTTGGCATAGGTTGGTTTGCTGAGCTCTCTCGGTTTTTGAATGTTAGAGGTGAAGGTTGATCTGCCGATCCTCTTCTTGATCTGTGATTCAATCAACTCTGCCTTATGCACCATCTCTTGCACATCCTCATAGTTCTGTAGCTCGACTTTATCCTGAATCTCTCTGTTAAGTCCCCCAAGGAACCTAGACATCACCATATCTTCGCCTTCTCTCAGGTCAGCTCTGATCAATAAAGTTTCTAGCTCCTGGTAGTAGTCTCGGACTGATTTAGATCCTTGCATGAGACGTCTGAGCTTGTTGAGAATCTCTCTCTGATAGTGTGCAGGTACAAACTTCTTCCTCATCTGCGTGGTCAATTGTTCCCAAGTAGTAATAGGAAGCTCTCTGTGTCGATCTCTAGTGATTCCCAACTACTCCCACCACAAGAGTGCATAGCCATTAAACTCAGATACAGCTATCTTCACCTTATTAAGCTCATATGTCCCTTGAACCAAGAAGTTTGATTCCATCTTCCTCTCCCAATCTAGATAGACTTTGGGATCGTTGGTGCCATGGAAAGATGGGTATTGGATCTTGATGTGCTTTAGCTGCTGCCCCAATGGGTCATAGTCTCTGCCATTACCTCTGTTTCGGTTTCTTCTTATGGTATTAAGACTGTTATCTGATCTTTCTTCTTATTCAGAATACTCAGGCTCTGTCTCCAGAAAGACTCGGTGCCCACCAAGATGTTCAGCTCGGTGGTGTGAGCGTGGAGGTGCTCTGTTAGCTCTGCGTCTCTCTCTCCCGGTGCCCTCAGTGTTTCTTGGCCGAGTGACATTGGTTTCTCTACCTCCGGTAGGTGATCTGACGGTGCTAGCTCTGGGTTGCTTAGAAGATGATCCCACATGAGTTTTTCCTTTGGCAAGACAGATAGCTTCACTAGGGCTTGGCGGTTCTGATGAATCAGTCTCTGCAGTGCTGTGCTCTTTCAGTATATCTCTGAATCCAGTCTCAAACTTGTTGTTGAGCTGCTCTATCTGCTGCACAAGCTGAGTAGCTACGGACTGATTTGCCTCTTTGATTTGTTGAGCCATAGTTTGATTTAGAGCTTCCATAGCTTCTGCTGAAAGCTCCATGGTACCTGAAATATTCAAAACAGCTCACAGTAAAAGTCCTAAAGATAAAGTTTCTTGATATTTAAAACTTTTTAAAACTTGGTGCATAAAAGAAAGGTAAAACACGAAAGGAAAAGAGGGGGTTCTCTAGGGTTTGCTCAGCCTTTGGTTCAGAGTTGGCTCTGATACCACCTGATATGAACTCCCTTGGATCACTCTAAAGAAAGGCTGATGATCTAGTGTTGCTGGTTGGAATGATTGTGCAAGGAGATCGATTGATGAGGGAGGATTCCGTGGAGGAACTATGGTGTTTTGGATGGGGATTAGGAGGATAACAGAGGTTTTATGGGTTGATTTAGATGGCAAGATGATTAGAACAGATAGAAGAGTTTCAGAATCACTAGGTGTATAGAAACTCGGATCTCATGAACGCATTCAAGGAATCAAAGGTGAGAGAAGAAGGGCAGCCAATGTTGCTTTTCATTAAGTTCTTCGCTAATTCTCTTGAGGAGGCGTGATTACAGGTTAAATACAGCCCTAAAACTATACAACATGCTGTTCTAAACAATCTCAGCAGACAGTATGGTGTTCTAACAATAAAACAACGAAGCATTCTGAAAACAAATAAAAACAACGAGGCGTCCCAACCTACAGGTTCCTATTTGGTGTACCTCTAAAATAACTAAGTACTAAGCCATAGTGACTGGTACATTATTACCCATTGGCAATGGCTCCTAAGAAACTTGACATAGTGATTCATCTGCCTCGTTAAAAACCATGTTGAGAAAACTCAATGGGACAAAACTCATCATGGGAAAAAGAGTACAGACTCCTCACCTAAGTTACTTAGTTACCATTACCGGGTGGAGTCTTCTAGATGAAGATGTTGAAGACTTGAATAGCTGGTAGGTTAAGTGATCCTTCTGCTATGAGTGAATGAGCTTCCTTAGCCAGCTCCCTAGCTCTTGAACGAGTGACCCTTCCAACTGTCTCTGGTTCTTCCTCTGGTACCTTAGATGCCGTGCTATCCACGATCGTATCACTATAGCTTGGTTAAACTCTTTCCTCAGCTTTGTAGTTCCTGATATTGTTCATGGCGGGTTAACTTGATCATTATTTGGTTGGTATGAACTTGTGTCCTCTATCCTCTAGATCATCCTTTGGTTTCATATACTCTTCACAAAGACCCTTGTGAGTGTAGTCTGTCATCATTTAAAGTTGATTTTATGTTTAAATGATATTGTTGCAAATGATATCTTTCAAAAATATCAGACGCAGTAATTGGAACAGTTCTCATATATCAACTAATCCTAAGTACATCTTATTGCACCAATAACGAGAAAGAAAACTATAAGAAACAGAAACAGTTTTTTCTTAAAAGGGATATTAAGTTAGAAGAACGTTTTAGGGAGCTACATCTGAGAACAATCAGTCATCTTAAACGACACAGTTCCAGAAACAGTGTCGTATCCTATAAGGAAATTCATCTGCGCCAAGTTCCCATAGATGGTGAGCTGGTCGTTCGAAGCAAATGCAAAGCAATACAAATCTTCAGAAACTGCCACGAACGTGTTCACCTTGTCGAGTTTCACATCACCTCCTCTAAAATGAACAGTTATGTCTGGAATTTGAATACTTGATATGTCACTGTAACATAGACTCAAAACTCCCGTAGGATCTTGCACTCGCTCTGCTCCGATTATAGACGCAACTACAGACTCTAACTCAGAATAAAACCCCGAGGGAAACAAAGTTAAAGTCGTACCCGAATCGATAATCATATTTCCTTCTTCAGTTCCAACGACCGAGTCCGGGAACTGAATTTTCTTGCATCCTACGGTAATTGCTTCTAGGGTTAGGAAATAGTACGTGTATGGTTTTTTCTTGACAAGAGGGGTTGACACAACTCCATCTCCTGAGACGACACCCTTCGTTCCAAAGTTGATCTTGCTCGTTAGAACGGTTTCAGAAGTCAACGGTACCAAACAGTAAGAAAATTTACCGTCTATAGGTTCCTCGAGTTGTGAGACTAATGATATAGATCCTCCTCCAAGTCCTATGATCCCTGTTCCCATTGCGTTAAAGGTTCCGGCGTTTTCATGTCCGCACCCAATGATCACGTTTCTGATCGACACAGGGCGATGATCAGTAGATCCGAGCGTCACGGTGTCAATAGCAACGTCACCTCTGGTGTATGACTTGTCACCGTATGAATTAGAGTAGGAACAGGTGTCTTCTTGTGTGTGACAAGAAAAATCTTCTTCGGAACGACATTGGCTTGAGGAGCAAGGAACCTTTCTGAATGTGGAAGATTCTTTAGGATCAAAGAATGGAGCCTTCTGCCTGAAACAATTTTCGCAAGGTTTGCACTGAGTCCAAATCAAGTCATTTCCTGTGTCAGCAATTGCTAGTATCGGGAACGGGGGAGTTCCAATCGATATGTTCATGAGATACTCACCCCGGTTTGAAGTGATAAAAGATTGTGCTGAATTTGGTAAAGAATCATCCTTGTTGAACTGGAGTGCACTGTTAGCCGAACGGTGGATTGCATTTCTCATACGTTGTGTAAAGGTTTCGGCCGGATTGTAGAACGGTGATTTCGGGGAATCGCGGTGGATCAGATCGACCGTGAATCCATGTTTTGGATGGGCGTTTGCGTTTGAGATGAACAAAAGGGTGAAGAGAGTTGCAAAAATGAGATAAGCCATTTTGAGAACGTGAAGTGTAGACGTAAGAAGATATTTGAATGACGTTATTGTTGACCACATGAATGCATTGATTTATCATATCATCTGTGACTTCTAAGTATTTAGTAATAATTAAATGCCAAACGTAATTTTGGTAAGATATGCGACGAATTGAGGATGTAATATTCTTTGACTATTGAATTTTCAATTTTTCGTAAGAGAACTTGAAGACACCCGTATCATTATTGCGATGAATTTAGTCATATTTTATCTTTTAAATATTTTGAGACCAACAATTATCACAATTTGTAAATATAATTAGTTTGGAAAGTGAAATTCTTTCGGGATGAAAAAGGGAAAACTAATGGTATTTGGATAACTTTCGAAAAATCTGAAATAAGTAAAGTGCAAATTTAGTTGGCCAATCACTGCCGTGGTGTCCGCTACTGCAGCAAGTGGATTACTCATAAGAGTACTCAAAACCTGAAACTCAGTCAACTCTTCATATGCCATTTTGTACACATTCTCAGATCATACAAACTCACAGGCAATTCTTAATACGCCGCAGTCACTGGTGTAAGAGGCTCAGTCACAGAGCCACCGCTGTAATAAACCATACCATCCTCATATATTTTGAACTTGCCACCATGATTGCCACCATGATTGATGAAGAAGATACTATATGAATCATCACTGAAAATATCGATGATATAATAAAAAGACACTAATTTTATTATGTCATTGATTAAAATTTAACATGTCCATAATAACCTATACCAAAATTAAGAAAAAAAAGATTACCTAAGCTTTTGAATTCAAGCCGAAATAAATGTTAAACTGAAATAACGTTAGTCACCAATACTGAATAATATGTCATGCGTACAGTTTCTGGTGAATCTAAAACCATGTAATGTGTTTATTTTCTATTGAGTTAGCTGCCACATGTCACATGCAATATTAATGAAAAATACGGATTTAATATTTTGATTGAATAATATTTTGCAGTTTTTGCGAGAAAACACGATTTTATGTTTTTTAGTGGGAAAATGTTGTTTTACGGTTTTCGCAGAAAATATCGTTTTACAGAAATTTTTCTTTTGGATTTTAACGGAAAATATGGTTTTTCAGTGTTGGCACAAAAACACAATTTTAAGGATTGGACAGAAAAATGTGCTTTAGCGGTTTTGACGATAAAATGCAGTTATACCGTAAAACACAATTTTACGATGATGTAGGCTGTGTAAGATGGAACCAAATTGCTGGTCGTATAACTCTCTCAAAGTGGTCGGAAGATGGTGAGGTGATTGATCGAACCGAAACAATTGGTCGTATGACTCTCCTTGCTGAAGTTGGTGGATGGACGATAGATTCGATGGATGGAATGAAGGTCGCCACAAAGCTTGTGATAAATGCTATGATAAGACACACAAGATTCAGAATCACTCCAAGCTCTTAAACGATTGCAGACGTGAATTCTAGGTTTTTTTTGCTAAGAAGTTTAGTTGTTTATTGATAAAAAAAGTTGTGTCATACACAGTTGTGAGAGGGGACCTTAATAAAGGGGTCCAAACAACTTTGCCCTTTTAGGAGTCTTGAAACAAATACAACATTCGACTTAAAAAAAAAACAATAATAAAACAACAATAATCAAAACCAATGGGGAGAATATCAACCTACAGGACATAGAATCAAGTCAGCCACATAATTAAATAATATTGAAAACTTACCTTAGATGTCTTGATGGTGAACTTGCTGCGGAAGTTTATAGCCGTTAGTCTCAAGGCTGAAGTGTTGTGTTTTGGCCCTTAAGTTGGCGTGATGGTGAACAAAGAGCGGGACTGGTTCGTTGGCATAAGTGAAACTTCTTGGGTCAGCCTAACATGTGAATGGCTGGCAGGTTCCTGGACATCTTGACTGCATCTAACCTCTTCTGGGTCCCAGATTTAAGACAAGGAATAAATTGTGCCATTTTTTAGAACCTATCAACGATTACAAAGAATAAATCTTTTTCGGTCCCAGATCGAGTAAGTTCTAACACAAAATCCATATAAAGATCAGTCCTTGGATGAGATGGGGTAGGTAGAGGAAGGTACAGAGCTTGAGATTGGGCTTTCGACTTACCTTGTTTGCACACTACACATCGGCTACAAATCTTCTTCACTTCTTTCAACATATTTGGCCACTAGACGTGATCTTGCAAGGCTTTATAAGTTTTTCTTACGCCAAAATGTCCCGTCAGTCCACCTCCATGTGCTTTCCTAACAAACATCTCTCTCAAAGAATAATGTGGAACACAAACTAGGTTACCATGAAATAAGAAACCATCAACTCTGTAAAAATTTCCAAAGGCTGCCTTTAAACTCTTATGAAACGGTTCTTTAAAGTCAGAATCATGGGCATAGAGTTCTTTAATAAATTCAAAACCGAACAGTTTAGTTTCAAGAGTGGACAAGTAAACATACCTGCAAGACAAGGCATCAGCCACAATGTTTTCTTTACCTTCTTTATACTTAATGACATAAGGGAAAGTCTCAATGAATTCCACCCAGTCAGCAAGCCTCGTGTAGAGCTTCTGATGACCTTTGAGATGTTTTAAAGACCCATGATCAGTGTGGATCACAAATTCCTTGGGCCAGAGGTAGTGTTGCCAGGTCTGAAGAAAAACGTCATATACTATAAAAACATAAACCTCAATTTTTTCAAAAAACCTTGTAAGATAAACTAGTATCTCAGTCCCCTCGTAGTAAACCTAAAACACATCTCTAACTATGATCAACATTTGCAACATTAAAATCCATGTGCTATACAAAACTTCAAATAAACTTATACCTCAAATTCTTCAAAAAGGCTTGCAAGATAAAATAGTATCTCATTCTCTCATACTGCACCTGAAACACATCTCTAACTATGATCAACATTTGAAACGTTAAAATCCATATGCTAAACAAAATTTTATATAAACTTATACCTCAATTTCTTCAAAAAGCCTCACAAGATAAACTAGAATCTCACTCTCTAATGCTAAACCTGAAACACATCTCTAACTATGATCAACATTTGAAACATTAAACTCCATATGCTAAACAGAACTTAATATAAACACATACCTAACCTTCTTCAAAAAAATTTACAAGATAAATTAGTTTCTCATTCTCTCAAACTTAACCTAAAACACATATTTACCTATGATCAACATTTGAAACATTAAACCGCATATACTAAACCACAATTTTATATAAACATATACTTCAATTTCTTCAAAAACCATGCTAAATAAACTAGTATCTCATTCTCCTCATACTAAACCTGAAACACGTCTATAACTACAATCAACATTTAAAATATTTAACTCCATATGCTAAACAAAACTTTATATAAACAAATACCTCAATTTCTTGAAAAGCCTTGCAAGATAAACTAGTATCTCATTCTCTCACACTGAACCTGAAACACATCTCTAACTACAATCAACATTTGAAACATTTAACTCCATATGCTTAACTAAACTTTATATAAACATATATCACAATTTCTGTAAAAACCTTGCAAGATAAACTAGAATACCATTCTCTCACACTGAACCTGAAACACGTCTCTAACAATGATCAATAATTGAAACATATACCTCAATTTCTTTGAAAACCTTGCTAGATAAACTAATATTTCATTCTCTTATACTTAACCTGAAATAGATCTCTAACTATGATTAACATCTGAAACATTGCACTCCATATGGTAAAGAAAATTTTATATAAACTTATACATCATCTTCTTCAAAACGCCTTGCAAGATAAACTAATATCTCATTCTCTAATGCTGAACATGAAATACATCTCTAACTATGATCAACATTTGAAACATTAAACTCCATATCCTAAACAAAACTTTATATAAATACATACCTCAACTTCTTCAAAAAGCTTTACAAGAAAAACTAGTATCTCATTCTCTCATACTTAACCTAAAACACATCTCCAACTACAATCAACATTTGAAACATTAAATCCCATATACTAAACCAAAACTTTATATAAACATATACCTCAATTTCGTCAAAAAAAAACCTTGCTAAATAACTAGTATCTCATTCTCATCATATTAAACGTGAAAAACATCTCTAACTATGACCCACATTTGAAACAATTAACTCCATACACTAAACAAAACTTTATATAAACATATTCTTCAATTTAATTATAAACCTTGCAAGATAAACTAGAATTTCCTTCTCTCACACTAAACCTGAAATAGATCTCTAACAATGATAAACATTTGAACATTAAACCTCATATACTATATACCTCAATTTTTTTCAAAAAACATTGTAAGATAATCTTGTACCTCAGCCTCCTTATAGTAAACCTGAAACACATCTCCAAATATGATCAACATTTGCAACATTAAACTCCATGTACTCTACAAAACATTGAATTAACTTATACCTCAACTTCTTTAAAAAGTCATGCAAGATAAAGTAATATCTCACTCTCCTAATACTGAACCTGAAACACATTTCTAACTATGATCAATATTTGAAGCAATAAACTCCATATGCTAAACAAAATTTTATATAAACTTATACCTTAACTTCTTCAAAAAGCATTGCAAGATAAACTAGTATCTCACTCTCGCATACTTAACCTGAAACATATCTCTAACTATGATCAACATTTAAAACATTAAACTTCATATGCTAAACCAAACATTATATACACATATACCTCAATTTCTTTAAAAACCTTGCAATACAAACTACTCTTTCATTCCCTCATGCTCAACCTGGAATACAACTCTAACTATGATCAACATTTGAAACATTAAAATCCATATGCTAAACAAGATTTTAAAAAACTTATACATCAACTTCTTCAAAAATCCTGGCACGATAAACTAGTATCTCATTCTCTAATGTTGAACCTGAAACACATCTTTAACTATAATCAACATTTGCAACATTAAACTCAATGTGCTATACAGCTTTAAATAAGCTTATACCTCAGCTTCTTTAAAAAGGCTTGCAAGATAAAATAGTATCTCATTCTCTCGTACTTAACCTGAAACATATCTCTAATTATGCTCTACATTTGAAACATTAAACTCCATATGCCGAACAAAACTTTATTTAAACATATACCTCAATTTGTTTAAAAACCTTTCAAGATAAACTACTATCTCATTCTCTTATACTGATCCTGAAAAACATCTCTAACTATGATCAACATTTGAAACATTAAACTCCATATACTAAACAAAATTTTATATAAGCTTATACCTCAACTTCTTCACAAAGCCTTGCAAGATAATTTATAATCTCATTTTTTAATGCTAAACCTAATGCACAACTCTAACTATGATCAACATTTGAAACATTAAATTACATATGCTAAACAAAACTTAATATAAACACATACCTCAACTTCTTCAAAAAGTTTTGCAAGATAAACTAGTATCTCATTCTCATATACTTAACCTAAAACACATCTATAACTATGATCAACATTTGAAACATTAAACCCCATATACTAAACCAAAACTTTAAATAAACATATACTTCAATTTCTTCTAAAAACCTTGCAAAATAAACTAGTATCTCATTATCCCCATACTGAACCTGAAACACATCTCTAACTATGATAACATTTGAAATATTAAACTCGATATGCTAAACAAAACTTTATATAAACTTATACCTCAACTTCTTCAAAAACCCTTGCAAGTTAAACTAGAATCTCATTTTCTAACACGGAACCTGAACTATGGTCGACAATTGATACATTTAACTCCATATACTAAACAAAACTTTATATAAATATATACTTCAATTTTTTTAAAAAGCCTAGCAATAAAAAATTAGAATTATATTCTCTCACACTGACCTTGAAACACATCTCTAACAATGATTAACATTTGAATATTAAACCTCATATACTATATAAAACTTTATATAAACATACACTTCAATTTTTTTAGAGAACCTTGTAAGATAAATTGTATCTCAGTCTCTTCATAGTAAACCTGAAACACATCTCTAACTAAAATCAACATTTGAAACATTAAACTCCATATGCTAAATAAAACTTTATATAAACACATACCTAAACTTCTTCAAAAAGCTTTACAAGAGAAACTAGAATCTCATTCTCTCATACTTAACATAAAATACATCTCTAACTATAATCAACATTTGAAACATTAAACCCCATATACTAAACCAAAAATTTATATAAATATATACCTCAATTTCTTCAAAAACTCTTGTTAAATAAACTAGTATCTCATTCTCTTCATACTAATTGTGAATCACATCTCTAAATATGATCCACATTTGAAACATTTAACTTCATATGCTATACAAAACTTTATATAAACATATACCTCAATTTCTTTATAAACCTTGCAAGATAAACTAGAATTTCATTCTCTCACACTAAATCTGAAACACTTCCCTAACAATGATAAACATTTAAACATTAAACCTCATATACTATATAAAACTTTATACAAACATATACCTCAATTGTTTTCAAAAAACTTTGTAAGATAATCTTGTATCTCAGTCTCCTCATAGTTAACCTGAAACACATCTCCAACTATGATCAGCATTTGCAACATCAAACTCCATGTGCTATACAAAACTTTTAATAAACTTATACCTCAACTTCTTTAAAAAGCCTAGCAAGATAAACTAGTATCTGATTCTCTCATACTATACCTGAAACATATCACTAACTATGAACAACAATTGAAACATTAAACTCTATATGCTAAACAAAATTTTATATAAACTTATACCTCAACTTCTTCAAATAGCCTTGCAAAATAAACTAGAATCTCATTCTCTAATGCTAAACCTGAGACACATCTTTAACTATGATCAACATTTGAAACATTAAACTCCATACGCTAAACAAAACTTAATATAAACACATACCTCAACTTCTTCAAAAACATTTGCAAGATAAACTAGTATCTCATTCTCTTATACTTAACCTAAAACACATCTCTAACTATGATCAACATTTGAAACATTAAACCCCATATACTAAACCAAAACTTTATATAAACATATACTTCAATTTCTTCAAAAAACGTTGCTAAATAAACTAGTATCTCATTCTCCTCATACTAAACCTGAAACACATCTCTAACTATAAACAACAATTGAAATATCTAAGTCCATATGGTAAACAAAACTTTATACAATCATATACCTCAATGTCTTTAAAAAAACTTGCAAGATAAACTAGTATTTCATTCTCTCACACTTAACTCGAAACACATCTCTAACTATGATCCACATTTCAAACATTTAACTCAATATGTTAAACAAAATTTTATATAAACATAACCCCAATTTCTTAAATACCTTTGGAAGATAAACTAGAATATCATTCTCTCGCACTGGACCTGAAACACATCTCTAACAATGATCAACCTTTGATCATTAAACCTCATATACTATATACAACTTTATATAAACATACACCTCAATTTTTTCATAAAACCTTGTAAGATACTCTTGTATCTCAGTCTCCTCATAGTAAACCAGAATCAAACCTCCAACTATGATCAACATTTGCAATATTAAACTTCATATGCTATACAAAACTTTATTTAAACATTTACCTCAATTTCTTTAAAAACTTTGCAAGATAAGCTAATCTTTAATTCTCTCATACTTAACCTAAAACACATCTCTAACTATGATAACATTTGAAACATTAAACCCCATATACTAAACCAAAAATTTATGTAAACATATACCTCAACTTCTTAAAGAAACATTGCAAGATAAACAAGTATCTCATTCTCTGCATACTAAACCTGAAACACATCTTTAAGTATGATAAACATTTGAAACATTAAACTCTATATGTTAATCAAAATCTTATATAAGCTTATACTTCAACTTCTTCAAAAAGCCACGCAAGACAAACTAGTATCTCATTTTCTCATACTTAACCTGAAACATATCTCTAACTATGATCATAATTTGAAACATTAAACTTCATATCCTTAACAAAACTTGATATAAATGTAACATCCCGATTTCTGGTATATGTGGAGAGGTTAAAAGAATTGATTTGGCTACCTATGTCACCAAAGTGCACTTACCTTTTCGGTTGCACATCCAGAGAAAACTCCAGGGTTAAGCGTGCTTGAGCTGGAGTAGTCAAAGGATGGGTGACCTACCGGGAAGTCATTCGCGGTACCGTGTGAGTGAGGCCAAAACACGGGGAACGGTCACGTGGTGATTGCAGGGTCAGTATATCATGACTTTCAAACCTCCCGGTTAATGCACCGGCCGTCGGACAGGGGTGGGCCGGCCCATGGGCCTAGTGAGAGGACATGGGGGCTCACTGGTAGGGGCGGTTGGGGCGTTACAAGTGGTATCAGAGCTGGTTAGCCGTCCCAGTTCTGACCTGGGAGGCGTCTTAGGACCTGTTGTGGTGCACAACGAGGGCGTGCGCTCTGTGAGTGGGGGTGAATTGTAACATCCCGATTTCTGGTATAAGTGGAGAGGTTAAAAGAATTGATTTGGCTACCTATATCATCAAAGTGCACTTACCTTTTCGGTTGACCATACAGAGAAAACTCCAGAGTTAAGCGTGCTTGAGCTGGAGTAGTGGAAGGATGGGTGACCTACCGGGAAGTCATTCGCGGTACCGTGTGAGTGAGGATAAAACACGGGGAACGGTCATGTGGTGATTGCAGGGTCAGTATATCATGACTTTCAAACCTCTCGGTTAACGTTCCGACCGTCGGACAGGGGTGGGCCGGCCCATGGGCCTAGTGAGAGGACATGGGGGCTCACTGGTAGGGGCAGTTGGGGCGTTATAAGTGGTATCAGAGCGGGTTTGTCGTCCCGGTTCTGACCCGGGAGGCGGAAGTTGAAAAAGAAAATGTTTTAAATTCGGTTTTCAATGGTTTTCAAATTTTTCTGGGACTGGGGAATTATAAAAAGAAAAATATTAGCACTCATTCTGTCTGGTATTGATCTATTAATCGTTAGTCTCAGTTCAAGTAGAAGTTATCCAGTTCATCTTTTCTTGTTCCATAGTTATTCCTAATTTTCGTGTTCTTATTTCTTTCGTAGCTATCGAAGTTCTTTTCTTCTTTTGCTTAGAATTCTAGATATATCTTTCCTCATTCAAATCTTTCTTGTTCTCGTACCTCTTCCAAGAGCTTCCATCAATTCTGTAAATGCTTCATCTGTTCCGCCTGGGCTTTGGTGTCTTGTTTCCGGAGTTCTTGGGTCTTGGAATTCGGGACGAATTCGCGTCAAGTGGGGAAGAATTGTAACGACCCTAACCCTGAGGCCCATTCAGGCCCAACTTGTCTAAATAAAACCCTAAGTTACTTTCCCTATAAATAGCCTCCTCTTTTTTATTTTTCTTAAAACAAAACCTAATTACACCGAAACTCTGGCAAAATCTAGCCGTCAACCTTGAAGGAGAAGCCACCGGAGCCATCTAGAAACTCCTATAGGGCAGATTCGATTAGTTCTGAGAGAAGGGAGAATCGAACTAGCAAATCTAATCCAATCGACCTGAAACTTGGTATGTATACTCTTGACTCGTTCATTGATTTACTGCCGCAAGCGGTTTATCATTCTGATCTGTATACTGAAAGTTATGGTTGTTTCTTTGAGCATGTGCGTCGCAGTGCCGGATTCGCGTCATCATTCCGCCGCCACCTTGCAAGGTGATTTCCCGGCGAACCGTGAGGATCCATGGAACTATCAACCTATCGTTAGAAAGCCCCAAATATCTTCTTTCTAGAGAGGCCGAGTTCGTTCCGATCGGAGATATGAGTAGAAAGTTGTATTCTTGTTTCCAAATCGTGTCTGTGTTGTGATGATCCGAGACCAGTCTGTTGAGATGTGTGTTTTGGTTAGGCAAACGTGGTCCGTTTGACCTGAATCTTTTCAGGGAGCTTCTGGAGTCGTAGATCTAGCTTTCTGGAGAAGGAGAACCGATCTGTAGCTTTAGAGCATAGGGATTCCTCTTGTTCTTCGTGGTTAAGGCTAAGGTGAGGGCTTTCCGCAGAATTCCGCACTTTCGTCTAGGATGCCGTATATGGAATTTAGTACTAAATGTGTTCTGTTTTCCTTGATCGAGTCTAGGTAGTTTTTCTTGTAAATTGGACCTAGGAATATAGATGATTCAACCCATTGATTGTGCATTAAATTGTCAATTGAGTCTTTTAAACTTGTTAGAGCTAGGATTAGTCGACTATGTGAGTCGTTAGGGATTGCGGGGGTATAGAGACGGACTTCTATACTTGCGTCGCGTGTTGTATGAGGAGATGGTGCTGGGCAGCTTAGTCGACCTGTTGTCCAGTACCTTCAGAGGTCGATAATCGTCTACGGGCGGTGTGATTGGGCACTATCCCATAAGTTGTCCTTCTGGGAGGAGGGTGCCGCCGGTCACTGGATCCGGTAGTAGGACATTGACTGTTCTTTGGGTACTTTAGGTACCGTGTTTGTGCATGTTTAGTCTGTTTTCCGTGTTTGGAGTGCTATGACCAGATTGCGTTTTCTGTGATTAGCATCCCATACCTCACTGAGTAACTCCCCTGTTACTCACCCCCCCTTTCTTCCCTTTTCAGGTGAGACCGACGAGTAGATTTACACTATGACAATCGGGTGCTACTTTTGGGGTTTTACGGTTTTCAGTATTTTATTTTAAACATTATTTTAAGATTTTATTCGATTTATTGGTTTATTTAAGGAAATAAAGTGGAGATTTTATTAAATGGATTTGTATGAGTTAGAAGTTAGAGTTAGTGGCACGCCGTTCTCGAGTGTCGATGAGACGGGTGTTACATTTTGGTATCAGAGCTGGTTAGCCGTCCCAGTTCTGACCTGGGATGCGTCTTAGGACCTGTTGTGGTGCGCAACGAGGGCGTTGCGCTCTGTGAGTGGGGGTGAATTGTAACATCCCGATTTCTGGTATATGTGGAGAGGTTAAAAGAATTGATTTGGCTACCTATGTCACCAAAGTGCACTTACCTTTTCGGTTGCACATCCAGAGAAAACTCCAGGGTTAAGAGTGCTTGAGCTGGAGTAGTCAAAGGATGGGTGACCTACCGGGAAGTCATTCGCGGTACCGTGTGAGTGAGGCCAAAACACGGGGAACGGTCACGTGGTGATTGCAGGGTCAGTATATCATGACTTTCAAACCTCCCGGTTAATGCACCGACCGTCGGACAGGGGTGGGCTGGCCCATGGACCTAGTGAGAGGACATGGGGGCTCACTGATAGGGGCGGTTGGGGGCGTTACAATAAACTTATACATCAATTTCTTAAAAAAACCTTGAAGAAAAAACTAGTATCTCATCTCCGTGATGTATCCCTCATAACTAGTACCAGGCTATCCAACCCGGAGCCAACCATGGAGGAGAGAAACATGAAGCTGAGGAGAGCTAAAGAGACCAGTGAGCAGGGTTCAGTTCAAATGGAGACCAAGACCAAAAATTCCAGCTCAACAAACAATTGTCTCATACGCTCAACCCATCTAGGAGATACCACGAAGAAGAATCATCCCAAAAACGATTCCCAAGAAGAAGTTATTGGAGGTTCAGTCCAGAAGATCATCAATGGACCCGAAGAAGACCGACGACCACTAAATGGAGCGGCCCAAACAAGCCAAGAGGAGTTCAGAATGAAATCCAATTGTTTGGATTCTCAACTCAAAAAGGAAGCCAGAAAAAAACTGGATTCACATCAATCCGAATTCAGACATGGAAGTTATGGATTTTACAATTTGGCAAACCGGATTCGGACTGCACTGCGCAACCAGCCCAAAGATCGATCTGCACAGCCCAACTCACTCACAATCTCGACTTCAGGCCACTTGGAGAATGTTAATGGACTTTGCATGGTTCCAACAAGCCCAATACCAGACGAAACATCCAATGGAGCCCCAAGTTATCATCCATTTCCCAAAACATGTCAACTTGGTCCCCTTTAAGGAAATCTCTAGACCAGATCGGTTTAGGAGCAACCAGACAAATTTATGGCGGCCAGGAGAAGAATCAAAACACTCATTGGAGACACTAAACCATCCAGGAGAATCAGATAAAGTCTTACCATGCACCAGCAACCACAAGATCAAGAAGATCAAACTCAAACACAACTTACCATCTTTGTTTTTTTTTTTTTTTTTTTTTTTTTAATTTTAAATTTCCATTCAATTTTAACTTTCCCCCGCAGGGTGATGGATCATACATCCGGTCGAAAGACCTATGATAAAAACACAAAGCCGCAAAAGCACTACACTAAACAAAAGGAAAAAGTGCAAACCCAAACTTACGGTGGATTAAACATCTCAATCCAAGTCAAAGAGAAGGGAGTCACCGTGGGGAGGTTACATTGAGCTCGAGTAAGAGAATCCAAGCGGAAGCGTAGCAGTTGACGGAGCTCACAAATGATTGAAGAGGCAGGGTGTCGATCGGAGTTGTGTAAACGAGCATTCCTTTCTTTCCAAATGAGATATAACGATGCTTGAAAAACAAGCTTTAGAATGAGCGCTTTATTCTTATTCTGGGTAGGGTCTTTCAACCATATTAAACCTTCACTAAATATAGTGGGAGGAGTAAAATGGAGTTTAGAGTAAAAGAAAGACCAAACCTGACTACTAAATGAGCAGTCAAAGAAAAGGTGCTGTCGTGATTCAATTCCCACATCACATAGGAGGCAGTCTGGCGGAACCTGGATACCCCAAAGAGTCATCTTATCTCGAGTCAACAAACGATCTCGAGCCGCTAACCAAGTAATGAAGGAGTGCTTCAGGATGTGCCCTTTGAACCAAACAGCCTCGAACCACTCCACTGTCGGAAGAGATGGCTGCAACGCTGACCAGGTATCACCAACTGAGAAGCGCTCCTCCGGTTGCAAGATCCCCGGCTTCCATAGATAGCGATCATCGACTTCAGATTCAAGGATGGGACCAACCGGAGGTAGGATGATCTTTAGGAACTTACCATCTTTGGAGCAGATCTTCATCAAGACAACGACTATTTTCCCATTAATTTTGTGAATTTTATTTATTTCTTTTTATTTGTAATCTGAGCACTGTGTAAGCTTATATCTAGTCATTGTAAACGATACCGTTCAATCAATTAAAAAGTTATATAAAAGTTTCTTGTTTTCTTCAAAAAGTGTTTTTGATTAAAATTTCTTTTTTTCTTTTGGTCAAGTGAGTGATTCATTTGTTCTTTAGAAAACACAAGATCAGTTTGTTTGTGTGATTCAAGCAACCAAGTTCTGCCACGGATTGAAAAAGTCAATCATACCCAAGGATTGAGAGAGTCAATCACACCTATCAACCAACCATCCAACCGGCCTGAAAGAGAGTGCCATACAGCCAGCCTATAATCCATCATCCCACCGTACCCTCAGTTTTTGAAGATACATCACTCCGAATACTAAACCTGAAAAAAATCTTCATATATGATCAACATTTGAAACACTAAACACCATATGTTAAACAAAATCTTATATAAATTTATACCTCAACTTATTCAAAAAGCATTGCAAGATAAAATAGTATCCTATACTCTCATACTTAACCTCAAACACATCACTAACTATGATTAACATTTGAAATATTAGACTCTATATGCTATACAAAACTTTATATAAACACATACCTCAACTTCATCAAAAAGCCTTGCAAGATAAACTAGTATATCATTCTCTCATACTTAACCTAAAACACATCTCTAACTCTGTTAACATTTGAAACATTAAAAACCCATATACTAAACCAAAACTGTATATAAATATATACCTCAATTTCTTAAAAAACCTTGCATGATAAACTAGTATCTTATTGTCCGCATACTAAACCTGAAACACATCAATAAATATGATCAACATTTGAAACATAAAACTACATATGTTAAACAAAATCTTTTATAAACTTATACCTCAACTTCTTCAAAAAGACTTGCAAGATAAACTAGTATCTCATTTTCTCGTACTTAACCTGAAACATATCTCTAACTATGATCAACATTCGAAACATTAAACTCCATATGCTTAACCAAACTTCATATAAACTTATACATCAACTTCTTAAATAAGCCTTGCAAGAAAAACTAGTATTTCCTTTCTTATACTGAACCTGAAACACATCTCTAAAAACAATCAATATTTGAAACATTAAACCCCATATACTTAACAAAACTATAAACATATGCCTCAATTTCTTTGGAAACCTTGCAAGATAAACTAGTATCTCATTCTCCTCATACTGAACCTGAAACACATCTCTAGCTACGATCAATATTTTAAACATTTTACTCTATATGTTAAACAAAACTTAATATAAACTTATACTTCAACTTCTGCAAAAAGGCATGCAAGATAAATTAGTATCTTATTCTCTCATAGTTAACTTCAGAAACATCTGAAACTATGATCAACATTTGAAACATTAAAATGAATATTCTATACAAAACTTTATATAGACACATACCTCAACTTCATCAAAAAAACCTTGGAAGATAAACTAGTATATCATTCTCTCATACTTAACCTAAAACACATCTCTAAATATGATAACATTTGAAACATTAAACCCCATATACTAAACCAAAGCTTTATATAAACATATTCCTCAATTTCTTAAAAAAACCTTGCAAAATAAACTAGTATCTCATTCTCCGCGTACTAAACCTGAAACACATCTTAATATATGATAAATATTTGAAACATTAAATTCCATATGTTAAACAAAATCTTATATAAACTTATACCTCAACTTCTTCAAAAAGCCGTGCAAAATGAACTAGTATCTCATTTCTCATACTGAACATGAAACACATCTCTAAAAATGATCAACATTTTGAACATTAAACCCCATTTACTAAACAAAACATTATATAAACATATACCTCAATTTCTTCAGAAACCTTGCAAGATAAACTAGTATCTCATATTCACCTCATACTGAACCTGAAATACATCTCTAACTATGATCAATATTTCAAACATTGAACTTCGCATGCTAAACAAAATTTTATATAAACTTATACCAAAACTTCATTACAAAACCTTGCGAGATAAATTAGTATCTTATTCTCTCATACTGAACCCCAAACACATCTCTAACTATGATCAACATTTGAAACATTAAACTTTATGATATACAAAACTTTATATAAACACATACCTCAACTTCATCAAAAAGCCTTGCAAGATTAACAATAATATCATTTTCTCATACTTAAGCTAAAACACATCTCTAACTATTATAACATTTGAAACATTAAACCCCATATACTAAACTGAAACTTTATATAAACATATACCTCTATTTCTTAAAACAACCTTGCAAAATAAACTAGTATCTCATTCTCCGCATACTAAACCTGAAACACATCTTTAAATGTGATGAAAATTTTAAACATTAAACTCCATATGTTAAATAAAATCTTATATAAACTTATACCTCAACTTTTTCAAAAAGACTTGCAAAATAAACTAGTATTTCATTTTCTCATAGTGAACCTGAAACATATCTATAACAATGATAAACATTTGAAACATTTAACCCCATACACTAAACAAAACTTTATATAAACATATACTTCAATTTCTACAAAAACCTTGCAATGTAAACTAGTATCTCATTCTCCTCATACTGAACCTGAAACACATCTCTAACTATGATAACATTTGAAATATTAAATTCGATATGTTAAACAAAACTTTATATAAACTTATACCTCAAATTCTTCAAAAACCCTTGCAAGTTAAACTAGTATCTCATTCTCTCATACTGAACCTCAGACACATCTCTAACTATGATCAATATTTGAAACATTAAACTTCATAATGATATGAGGCGATTTTACCTCATTATAGCCTTCGTTTTGCAGCTTTTATCGAGTCTTTTTAGTCTTTATCGAGTCGTTTCAGGTTACTAAGGAGCTATAAACGAATATATGAGGAACTGGAGCCTCTGGAGCAAAAAGGAGTCAAAATGAAGGAAAATAACCCGAGTTTGAAGAGTATCACACGATGGAGCACCTGCTCCCCTTCAGAGCACATGCTCCACTCTGGAGCACATGCTCCATCCGTCCGAAACAGATATGGAAACTTCACTTACCTAGTTTTGGGACGCGAGGAAGGAAGAAAAGGGGGAGCCGTCGCCATCTAGATCATCTTATCTTTCATCTCCGATTTCTACAGCTTCTTGTACACATACTTTTGAGAGCTTTTGTAATCTATACCTTTTTGATAAGATTTTTTTAGAGTTTCTACTTGTAAGATGTGGAGAAGAATCTCTGCCTCTATTTAGAAGAATTCTGAACTTTTGTCACTTCTATTTTATATTTCATGAATTCTCTTTCACTTGTTGATGTGTTCTCTGATTTTATGTCTGAGTAGATCCTCTAGTTAGATCAAGGATTTCAATGGTATTCATGAGTTGATGGGTTGAACACAGATAGGGATTTGAATAGATTGCCTTCACCAGTTGTTAGTCTTAATGCCTGGATTGAACTGATCACTTAATTCATGATTTTAGATTAATAGGTTGCTAGAAGAGACTTTGGTGAGCAATTTGTCCTTAGCCAGCGACAGTTGATGTTAAGGAAAATTGTGAGCATATCGAACCTGTGCAATAATGCTTGTCTGCAATTTTAGGGTCAAACGACACTTTAGGATTCTAGGTTGTTAGATAAAGTTGTTGATGCCACGACAATGGATTGATATTATCTCTATGTTTGAGCTCTAGACTTGCGCCTAAATGTCCCCTGAATAGTTGTCCGACCCTTTTCTCTGTATTTCCTGCGAAAGTTCCTTGGTATATCGCTTGTTTTATATGAGTTTAAATCATTGTTTAATTCTGTCACTTGTTTCGCAAACAACAAAACCATCAATACCTTATAGATACTTTATAGATACAAAGTGTAACACTGGTCCTCTGGAAATCAAACTTTTCTATATTACAATCATAAGCTGTGCACTTGCAGTAGAATAGAAGGACTGAATCCACTGTATCAAGTTTTTGGTGCCGTTGTGACCGGGACCAATTCGTTACCTCTGTTTCCTGGTTTGAATTTTAGTCTGAGATCTTTCTAATTTGTTTTTCTTCTTCTCTCTTGTGTGTGTTTCAGGTGTATGACCACAAGAACCACAAGGAGTAAGAAATCAGAAAATCTCGTCATCCTAACCAACAAAGAGTTGTGGAGAAGAGAACGAGAAAACAGGCAAAACCGAGCTGCATCAATGCTTGCTCCTGTTCCTGTTCCTACTACTGATACTACTCCTGTCTCTGCACCTGTCCGAGTTCCTGATATTCTAGACATGGGCGACAGAGGCAATGCTGAAATGGCAGCTGAGCTGTAAAGTCTTCGTCAAGAGATGGAGCAACTGAGACAACCGCGGCAGAAACAACCTGCGATTGGAGATAAGGACAATCTGCATGCATTTTATCAAAAACAGAGCTGCAATTGTTCCACCCATGATTCAGAGGCAAGACTTTGAGATCAAGCCTCAATGATTACTTTGATGAAGCAGCATTTATTCCATGGGTTGCCTGCAGAAATTCCGATGGACCACATCAAACTTTTTGAAGAAATCTGCAGCACGACTGGTTCAAATGGAGTGCCTCACGACTTTCTGAAGTGTAAGCTGTTCTCATTCTCTTTGGCGGACAAAGCTTCACGCTGGCTTAAGTCATTGCCACCTGGGTCTTTGACAACATGGGCTGAGTGTAGATCAGCATTCTTGGATCACTTTTACACCAAGTCCAAGACCGCAGCTTTGAGGAACAAAATATCCTCATTCCAGCAACATTTCGGAAAAGCTTTTTGTGAGGCTTGGGAAATGTTTAAGGAGTACAGAAGAGAGTGTTCTCATCATGGGCTCACTGATGAACAAATTCTGGGCACCTTCTATGATGGTGTTGATTGGGACTAGAGGAATGCTCTGAATGCTGCCAGTAATGGCGATTTTATGACAAAGTCCAAGGAGGGTGCTTTTGAACTGATTGAGAACTTGGCTGCAAGTTCCAACAGCAAGTCTTCTAAATATGACAGAACAAGGAAGGTTAGAAGTGTGGAAGCTCAAAATATTGATGAGCTCATAGCTAAGGTGAACCTTTTGCTAAAGGGGAACCAAAAGACAGTCAATTTCGTTGATGAGAATGGAGAAACACCTTTATCTAAGGAGTTTGGAGATGAACAAGATGATAATCAGCTGGAGGTCAACTATGTGAATGGGCAAGGGTTTATACAAAACCGTGGATTCAACCAAACCTATAGGAGCCACCCCAACTTGTTCTATAGGAGTACCAATGTGGAGAATCCACAAGATCAAGTATACCCACAGCATCAAGGAAGCCAGAATCAGCTGTCTCAGAATGTGGGGTTTCAGAAAAGCTATTCCAAAAATTCACAAGGGAAGCAGTTCATCACCAACCAGGGGCAGAGTCGCTTCCAAGGAGGACAGCAAAAGTCGCAATATACCAACATGCAGCCTTCTTCAAGTTCTGGAAACACCTCCCAAGATGATTTGAAGAACCTTGTGCAGCAACTGCTGCTTAATCAGCAGAAGTCATCTTCTGAAATTGATGCTAAGGTTGATCATATGTACAGTGACATGAATGACAAGTATGAGGCTGTGTGGACTCATATGAAGAAACTGGATGTTCAGGTTGCACAAACTGTAGAAGCTGTCAAGAGAACACCTGAATTCGTCCTAGGAAGCCTGAAAATTCAAGAGTTGAGTACATTAATGCCATTGAATTGAGAAGTGGGAAGACACTTCAAGTTGCTGCAGCACCAACCCATAAATCGGAAAAGGGGAAAGAGATAGCTGAGAAGCACCTGCTCTAGGAAGAACAGCATGCTCCAGGTGAAGAAAACTCGAAGGAGCATCCCTCAACATCCGGAGCACCTGTTCTGAATCCATCTCAGGGTGCTCCAGGTGGAGATTTTACAATGGAGCACCCCAGCCCATCGACGGAGCACATGCTCCATCAGGGTGCTCCACTCACACCTGCAGAAAAACCTGCAGCAGCTCTAGAAAGGGTTTACAAACCTAAAGTGCCCTACCCTGTCCCACCTAAGAAGTCCCGTAAAGACCTAGAAGAGGCTTAATGGATAGAGATGCTTCAAGATATTACCATCAAACTTCCATTGGTTGATGCTGCCCAAATGATACCTTATATGAAGAGGTACATAAAAAAAATGTTGGTTGGAAGAATAGCTGACGATGAGGATGTGATGCTGGTTTCAAAAGACTGCAGAGTTGTACTGCAAAACAAAGTACTCAGTAAAATGGGTGATCCAGGGAGGTTTGTTCTATATGTGCAAATCGGTCTCAATACCTTTGCTTGCTTTCTCTGCGATCTGGGTTCAAGTGTAAATCTTATGCCATACTCTATGGCGAAGAGAATGGGTTTCACCAAGTTCAAGCCGACAAGGATCTCTCTGGTTTTTGCTGACAGATCAACAAAGCTGCCTGTAGGAATTCTTGAAGATTTGCATGTGAGGATAGGGAACACTCTAATCCCTGCAGATTTCGTTGTTCTGGAACTTTATGAAGAACCAAGAAACCCTCTTATTTTGGGTAGGCCATTCCCCTGTACAGCAGGTGCAATAATTGATGTAAGGAGTGGGTGATCCAGGGAGGTTTGTTCTATATGTGCAAATCGGTCTCAATACCTTTGCTTGCTTTCTCTGCGATCTGGGTTCAAGTGTAAATCTTATGCCATACTCTATGGCGAAGAGAATGGGTTTCACCAAGTTCAAGCCGACAAGGATCTCTCTGGTTTTTGCTGACAGATCAACAAAGCTGCCTGTAGGAATTCTTGAGGATTTGCATGTGAGGATAGGGAACACTCTAATCCCTGCAGATTTCGTTGTTCTGGAACTTTATGAAGAACCAAGAAACCCTCTTATTTTGGGTAGGCCATTCCCCTGTACAGCAGGTGCAATAATTGATGTAAGGAGTGGGGTGATTGATCTCCAACTACGAGATATTATAGTGAAGTTTGAAATGGATAAGCTGCTGAAAAGAACCATGCTAGATGGGCAGACTTTCACCATTGAAGGTGATGATGCAATCTCAGAACAAGTGGTTGAAGAGGTTCTATCTAATGATCCGTTGGAGGTTGCATTGACTGTGACCAAAGGAAAATATGGTTTTCTGAGTGAGGATGCTGATGGGTTTGCAAAGATGTTGGATTCAAGCCTCAGAGTGGAGAGGATGGTAGCCTACATGAGTCTAGAAGAAGGGCAGAACTCGACTGCAGAACTCAGCACCTGCTCCGAATTTAGGAGCATCTGCTCCGAAGTCAAGTCTAGTTGATGGCCCTTGGAGCAAACTGAAAGCTCCTAAACTTGAGCTGAAAACACTTCCTGCCGGGCTAAGGTACGCATTCCTTGGAACAAATACTACCTACCCTGTGATAGTAAACTTTGAGCTGAACAATGTGGAAGTTGCTTTGCTTTTGTGTGAACTAAGAAAGTATAGAAAGATATTAGGATACTCACTTGATTATATCACTGAAATCTCACCTGATCTTTGCATTCATAGGATATATCTAAATGATGAATCAATGAGTTATATAGAACATCAAAGGTGATGAAACCCCGAATTTAAAATATGTTGTTAAGAAGGAGATAATGAGACTTCTAGAGGCTGGCGTGATCTATGTTATTTCCGATAGTACATGGGTTAGTCCTGTTCATGTAGTTCCTAAGAAAGGTGGAATCACTGTGGTTAAAAATGATATGAACGAACTGATACCAACTAGAACTGTAACTGGCCATATAATGTGTATTGATTATCGGAAATTGAATGCTGCAACCCGTAAAGACCATTTCCCTTTGCCTTTTATTGATCAAATGCTTGAAAGATTGGCTAACCACCCCTACTATTGCTTTCTAGATAGTAACTCTGGTTTCTTTCAGATCCCGATCCATCAGGATGACCAGGAGAAGACGACATTCACATGTCCTTACGGCACCTTCGGCTACCGGTGAATGCCATTCGGCTTGTGCAATGCTCCGGCCACATTCTAGTGGTGCATGATGTCCATATTTAGTGACCTCATCGAAGGCATTATGAAGGTTTTCATGGATGATCTCTCTGTCTATGGAAGCTCTTTATCTGTCTGTTTGTCGAATTTGTGCAGGGTACTTCAACAATGTGAAGAGAAACATCTGGTTTTGAACTGGGAGAAGTGCCACTTTATGGTGTGGAATGGGATCGTGTTGGGCCCTCAAATTTCATAGCAGGGTATTGAGGTGGATAAGGCAAAGATAGAGGTTATGATGAGCTTACAGCCGCCTACATCAGTCAAAGGGATTCGTAGTTTTCTGGGACATGCTGTGTTCTACCGAAGGTTTATCAAGGATTTCTCCAGGATAGCAAGACCTCTTACACAGCTGTTGTGCAAGGAGGTGAAGTTTGAGTTTGATAGCGCCTGCCTTGATGCTTTCCACACAATCAAAGGGGCATTGGTCAGTGCTCTCATAGTGCAACCACCAGACAGGGAGTTGCCATTCGAGATCATGACAGATGCAAGTGATTATGCAGTTGGTGCAATTCTGGGTTAGAGGAAAGACAAGAAGCTGCATGTCATCTATTATGCGAGCCGAACTCTGGATGAGGCTCAATGCAAATATGCCACCACGGAGAAGGAACTTCTAGCGATTGTTTTTTGCTTTTGAGAATTTTTGGTCTTACCTTGTTGGGTCGAAAGTGATTGGTGCACACAGACCATGCTGCACTAAAGTACTTGCTGACTAAGAAGGATGCCAAACCAAGGCTCTTAAGATGGATTCTTTTGCCACAAGAATTCGATTTGGAGATTGTAGACAAGAAGGGAGTTGAGAATGGAGTTTAAGACCATCTATCTAGGATGAGAATAGAGAATGAGATGCCTCTAGATGACAGCCTCCCTGAAGAGCAAGTTTATGCTATAAGTGTGTGCCAGGTCGTGGAGCACCTGCTCCGTTTTGGAGCACCTGCTCCGACCAATTTCTGCAGCTAAATCGATAAGGCACTACACACGAAGTTACCCTGGTTTGGAGAGATAGCCAACTACCTTGCAGCTGAGCAAGAACCCAAAACATTTGTGGGTAACAAGAAAAATAAATTCTTGAAGGATATAAGGCATAACTTTTGGGATGAGCCTTACCTCTACAAGCACTACACTGATAGAGTTTTCAGAAGATGTGTAGCTGAAGTGGAGATCCCATAAATCTTATACCATTTCCATGGTTCCCCATATGCTGGACATTTTGCCACATTCAAAACAGTCTCTAAGGTGCTACAAGCAGGATATTGGTGGGCCAGCTATGTTCAGAAATGTTCAGCGATTTGTATCTACGTGTGATTCATGCCAAAGATAAGGCAATATAAGCGATAGGAATGAGATGCCACAGAACTTCATCCTGGAAGTTGAAGATTTTGATGTGTGGGGGATTGACTTCATGGGACCATTTTGATGGGAATCAGGACATGGACTGCACCACCGGACGAGGAACATGAGCAATGGGACCACAGATGGAGGTTGGTCAATATGGTATGGGAGTCATTGACCGTGGTACGGGAGACAACGACCATGGTACGGGAGTCATCGACCGTGGTACGGGAGTCATCGACCATGGTACGGGAGACATCGACCGTGGTACGGGAGACATCGACCGTGGTACGGGAGACATCGACCGTGGTATGGGAACCACGACCGGGTAGTCTACCGTATTGACCCGATGCGACCCGGGAGCGAGCTGAGGAAGGATCTTCGACCGAATGACCGAATTCTTCGTCCTGGAGTTCAGAACTCACACCCAAGTGACCAAGAAAATGAGAACAGTCGAGTCAGAATGGCCTTGGTACGAGGGAAATCAGAAGATGGACGGGAAACCCCCTTTCTCGGCCATGAAGTACAGCCAGAACAGTTGTACCAAGGGAGGGACGTGTTCCAAGGACCCTTCACCAAAATCAAGCTCGGGAAACTTCAGATTCAGGTCCAAGCAAAGGTTCAGGGACTCAGACTCAGGCTGGAACATAAAGATGACCCACGCAGACCAGCTTGGTGGACCGTGATCCATGCTCTTGCGACCGAGTAGCTCAAGGGTCACTGTTTTGGTAGCTTAAGGGTCATCTCGGTTTAGTCAAACTCGCTAACTGTTAGTGTGATTCCTTTTCTTAGTTTTCTGCACTTTTAATTATTGTTTTTGACTGGAAAACTCTATATGTACTTCGCTTTTCAAATTCAATAAAAAAACTTTTGATCTTTTTATGAACTTTAGTTCTTCTTTGAGAATTCTGGAATTCTCCTTGTTCTTCAAGAACAGTCCAACTCTCGGTAAGGGTTACTTCCGCAGTGAACCTCCCAAGGGTGTCGTGGTGCGTCATATCCACGGCCGAAAGGAGTGGGAATACTAGAGGCCTTCCGCAACCTCTAACGGTCTCATGTGATCCACAACAATCCGTAAGTGTTAGTAGCCTTCGGACCTATCAACTATCGTACCACCTGAAGTGCAAATCCGGGGCAAGGGTTCTATCAAGTGGTATCAGAGCCTTTTCTTGTTGGTACCGTCAAATCCACCTTCTCATCTTCCCAAAATTTCTTTTACTTAAAAAAAAAAAAAAAAAAAAAATCTTTTCTGTCTATCTGTTCTAGCTCTGAACCAACCGAAAATAAAAATAAAAAAAGGAGTGAAAGATCTAGGAGAAAGCGGATCAGGTTTGGTTAATCAGCTAGCAAAAGAAAATCTTGCAATCTGTCTATCTCTTTCTTGGTTGAAAATCACTTACCGATTGGTTGGGATTGTTCGTTTAGAACATTGAGAAACAGAACAGCGAGTGATCCTAAAGTGTGAGCCAAACACCTGAGAGTTTAAACACCTTTTGTTTACTTAACTCGTGGGTTCAGTGTTTCAGGAAAACCAGATGGCTAGGAGCGAGAGAGATCTGATGGAAGTTGGTTTGATTAATGAACAACTAATTAACATACTTGAATGAGCATTTTATTCAGGTTATGAATGCAGGTCTTGAAAGGATCCACAAAAGATTAGATAGGGTCCAGGAGGATCAACAGGGCCGGCATGGGCATGCACCGAGAAGGAACCGGACCAGAGGAAGAACCCAACATTCGGATGAGGAAGATTTAGAAGAGGAACGAGTTGAGACTCGTTCAATGCAACCTAGGAGAGGCCAGAGAGTAAGAGATGAGGAAAATCATTTTGCTAGAAGAATCGCCGATGACAATCTTGGAGGACTCAGACTGGAGATCCCATCTTTCCTAGGCAAGAATGATCCGGATGCCTACTTGGAGTGGGAAAGAAAGGTAGAACTTACCTTTGACTGCCAAAACTTCTCTGATATTAAAAAGGTAAGACTAGCAGCCTCTAAGTTTAGAGGGTATGCGATTAATTTGTACAACCAGGTAGTAGCTTTAAGATGAAGGGCTGCTGAACCACCCATTGCCACGTGGAATGAACTAACTTCACTAAAGAGAAAGTGTTTTGTTCCTAGTCACTATCATAGGGAACTCCATCAGAACCTGAGGCGCCTGACCCAAGGAACCAGGAGCGTGGAGGACTACTTCCAGGATATGGAGACTCTAATGCTGAAGGCTGATATCGAGGAAGAGGATGAGGCAACCATGGCTAGGTTCCTATCCGGGCTAAATCGAGACATAATGGACCAGATGGAGCTACAGGAGTTTGAAAGCATCGAGGAAATGCTTCATAAGGCCATCCTGATTGAGCAGCAGACCAAGAGGAGGGGTTTCACCACACCGACTTATCCTCCCAGAGCCAACTACCAAGCCGCACCAACCACGAGACCAGTTTTTCAAGAAAAAGGTACAGTTTCGAGTCATGTACCTGTTTCTGCATTTAAAACTAACCCACCATCTCGATTCGACAAAGGCAAAGCCGTGGACTCCACGAGCAGGGCTAGAGACACACGATGTTTCAAATGTCAGGGATTGAGACATTATGCAAACAAGTTTCCGAACCAGAGGGTGATGGTTCTACTTGAAAATGGAGAGGTAGAATCAGAAGAAGAGAAAGAAGACATTAGCTCGATCTTTGATGAAGAAGAGGAGCCACTTAATCTGCCAGCTCAGGGGCAGCTATTGGTTACTAGACTTACCCTTAGCATGCAATCTCAACCCGAGGAGTTATAGCAGAGGGAAAATCTTTTCCATTCACGATGTGTCGTACAAGGCAAGGTATGCTCTCTGATTATCGATGGAGGAAGTTTCACTAATGTAGCCAGTGTTTCACTTGTCAGGAAACTAGGACTACCCACGCGTCCACACCCGCTGCCTTTTAAGTTGGAATGGTTGAACGAGGACGGGCAGCTACAAGTCAAGGAACAAGTCACCATTCCACTGACCATTGGAAGGTACACGGATGAAGTGGAATGCAATGTGCTGCCGATGGATGCAAGTCACATACTCCTTGGAAGACCGTGGCAGTTTAACAAGAAGGCTGTTCACGATGGCTATCCTTTGACCATGATGGAAAGAAGATCATTCTGGCCCCTCTCAGCCCTTCTGAGGTACATCAGGACCAGCTCCAGCTTCGGACTAACCGGAACTAGACAAGAAAGGTAAGGCACCGGTTAAAGAAACCAATCTTCTGATTAAACCGAACGAGGTCAGAAAGTCTAATCCTTATCAGACTCAGTATATCTTGCTTTCTTATCAGGAAAAACTAACGGTTACTGATTTCCCACTGGAAATTCCGAGTTAGCTTAAGGCATTGTTGGACAGGTTTAAGGACGTGTTTCCGGAAGAAAACCTCAGTGGACTACCTCCCATCCGTGGGATTGAGCATCAAATTTACTTAGTCCCAGGAGCATCTCTGCTTAACCGACCAGACTACAGGACTAATCCCTTGGAAACCAAGGAACTGCAAAGGCAAGTGGAGGAGCTCATGGACAAAGGATTCATCCAGGAGAGCTTGAGTCTGTGTGTCGTGCCAGTCCTTTTGGTACCTAAGAAAGATGGCTCCTGGAGAATGTGCGTGATTTGTAGAGCCATCAACAACATCACAGTTAAGTACCGCCATCTCATCCCTAGGCTAGATGACATGCTAGATGAGTTGTACGGGTTTATGATCTTTTCAAAGATAGATCTTAGGAGTGGTTATCACCAGATTAGGATGAAAAAGGGAATGAGTGGAAAACCGCATTCAAAACCAAGCAAGGGATTTATGAATAGTTGGTTATGCCTTTCGGCTTAACCAATGCCCCAAGTACGTTTATGTGGTTGATGAATCATGTACTTAGGGCATTTATAGGAGAGTTTGTAGTGGTTTATTTCGATGATATCTTGGTATACAGTCGTAGCTTGTCAGACCATGTGCAACATCTAGGTAAAGTTCTAGAGGTCCTAAGGAAAGAGCGCCTGTTTTCCAATGTAGCCAAGTGTACTTTTGGAACGGATAACCTAGTCTTCTTAGGTTTTGTTGTAGGAGCAGATGGCAATCGGGTGGATGAAGAAAAGGTCAAGGCTATCCGAGACTGGCCAAGCCCCAAGACTGTGGGATAGGTTAGGAGTTTCCATGGCCTAGCCGGGTTCTACAGAAGATTCATACAAGACTTCAGTACGATCGCAGCTCCTTTGACCGAGGTGATTAAGAAGGACGTTGGATTTAAGTGGGGTCCTGCATAGGAGGAAGCCTTCCAAACTCTAAAAGGGAAGTTGACTAATTCTCCTTTACTTATTCTTCCTAACTTTCTTAAGGCCTTTGAAATAGAATGTGATGCCTCAGGTATTGGGATCGGTGCTGTTCTTATGCAGGAAGGGAAGCCGGTAGCTTACTTCAGTGAGAAGCTAAGAGGAGCCACACTCAACTGCGCCACCTACGACAAAGAACTTTATGCACTCGTAAGGGCTCTTCAGACTTGGCAGCAATATATCCGGCCAAAGGAGTTCATTATCCATACAGACCACGAGTCTCTGAAGCATCTTAAAGGCCAACAAAAGCTTAGCAAGCGACATGCCCGGTGGGTGGAATTCATAGAGACTTTTCCGTACGTCATTAAGTATAAACAAGGTAAAGAGAATGTACTGGCCGATGCTTTGTCACGAAGGTATATCTTACTCTCTACACTTGGGACGAAACTTCTGGGATTTGAGTACATTAAGAATTTGTATGAATATGACTCGGACTTTAAGATTCCCTATTTGGCTAGTGCTAGATATGCAGTAGGCAAGTATCACCAGATGGAAGGATTCTTATTTTATGATAATCGACTTTGTGTGCCTAATTGTTCTTTGAGGGAGTTGTTCTGCAGGGAAGCCTATAGAGGAGGCTTAATGGGACACTTCGGACCAGTCAAGACACTCAAGGTCCTACAAGATCACTTCTATTGGCCAGGCCTACGAAAGGATGTGGACAGCATCTGCAGCCGGAGTGTCCACCTGCAAGAAAGCTAAGTACAAAAACTCGACACAAGGTATGTACTCTCATTTGCCTAATCCTTCTCACCCTTGGATCGACTTGTCAATGGACTTTAATTTGTTCTAGGACTGCCTAAATCTAGGACCGGTAGGGACTCTATTTTTGTAGTAGTAGATGGGTTTTCTAAGATGGCACACTTTATTCCTTGTTTGAAATCGAATGATGCCTCACATGTAGCCGAACTGTTCTTTAGGGAGATAGTAAGGTTGCATGGGATGCCTAGGAATATTGTGTCTGATCGGGATGCCAAATTTCTTAGTTATTTCTGGAAAATTTTGTGGGCCAAGTTGGGAACTAAGCTTCTGTTTTCGACTACCTGCCATCCGCAGACTCATGGGCAGACTGAGGTGGTAAATAGGACCCTTTCGGCTTTGCTTAGAATCTTGGTTAGCAAGAACTTAGGAACTTGGGAAGAACATTTACCCCATGTGGAATTCGCTTATAACCATTCGGTACACTCTGCAACAAAGTTTTCTCCTTTTCAAACTGTTTATGGTTTTAACCCTCTATCTCCTTTGGATCTTTTACCTTTGCCTATTAACGATCGTGGAAGTGTTGATGGTAGAAAGAAAGCCGAGGCAGTCAAGAAGATTCATGAACAGGTTAAAGCAAACATTGAAGTAAAAACAAGGCAGTATGAAAAGTATGCTAACAAAGGAAGGAGCAAGGTGGTATTTCAACCGGGAAACCAAGTATGGATACATCTGAGGAAGGAAAGGTTCCCTGAGGAGAGGAAATAAAAGCTCATGCCAAGGAAGGATGGACCATTTACCGTTCTCAAGCGATTGCATGACAACGCCTATCAGATATATCTCCAAGGTAAGTACGATGTGTCCACAAGTTTTAATGTTTCTGACTTGTCTCCTTTTGTGGCAGATCATCCGGATTCGTAGACAAATCCTTTTCAAGAGGAGGGGAATGATGGGAATCAGGATATGGACCGCACCACCGGGCGAGGACCAGAGATGGAGTTTGGTCAAGATGGTATGGGAGTCATCGACCGTGGTAGGGGAGACACAACCGTGGAACGGGAGTCATCGACCGTGGTACGGGAGACATCGACCGTGGTACGGGAACCAACAACCGGGTAGTCTACCATATTGACCTGATGCGACCCGGGAGCAAGCTGAGGAAGGATCTTCGACCGAATGACCGAATCCTTCGTCCTAGAGCTCAGAACTCACACCCAAGTGACCAAAAAAATGAGAACAGTCGAGTCAGAATGGCCTTGGTACGAGGGAAATCAGAAGATGGACGGGAAACCCCCTTTCTCGGCCATGAAGTACAGCCGGAACAGTTGGACCAAGGGACGGACGTGTTCCAAGGACCCTTCACCAAAAACAAACTCGATAAACTTCAGATTCAGGTCCAAGCAAAGGCTCAAGGACTCGGACTCAGGCTGGAACAGAAAGATGACCCACGCGGACCAGCTTGGTGGACCGTGATCCATGCTCTTGCGACCGAGTAGCTCAAGGGTCACTCTTTTGGTAGCTTAAGGGTCATCTCGGTTTAGTCAAACTCACTGTTAGCGTGATTCCTATGCTTAGTTTTCTGCACTTTTAATTATTGTTTTTGACTGGAAAACTCTATATGTACTTCGCTTTTCGAATTTAATAAAAAAGCTTTTGATCTTTTTATGAACTTTTGTTCTTCTTTGAGAATTCTGGAATTCTCCTGGTTCCTCAAGAACAGTCCAACTGTCGGTAAGGGTTACTTCCACAGTGAACCTCCCAAGGGTGTTGTGGTGCGTCATATCCATGGCCCAAAGGAGTGGGAATACTAGAGGCCTTCCGCAACCTCTAACGGTCCCATGTGATCCATTACAATCCGTAAGTGCTAGTAGCCTTTGGACCTATCAACTATCGTACCACCAGAAGTGCAAATCCGGGGCAAGGGTTCTATCACATTTCCATCATCTTTTGGGAATGAGTATATCTTAATGGTTGTGGATTATGTGTCCAAGTGGGTTGAAGCTTTGGCAAGTCCCACAAATGATGCCAAAGTGGTGATCAAGATGTTTAAATCAATCATCTTCCCAAGGTTCGGTGTACCTAGAGTGATAATTAGTGATGGAGGATCCCACTTCATTAACAAGATCTTTGAAACCTTGCTGAAAAAGAATGGTGTGAAACACAAGGTTGCATCTCCCTCCCATCCTCAAACTAGTGGGCAAGTCGAAATTTCCAACAGGGAAATCAAGAGTATCCTACAGAAAACCGTGGGGACAACAAGGAAGGATTAGGCTTCCAAGCTTGTGATGCTCTTTCGGCATACAGAACTGCCTACAAGACACCCTTGGGAACAACACCATTTCACTTGGTGTATGAAAAGGCTTGTCACCTTCATGTATAGCTTGAGTTTAAAGCAGCATGGCCCGTGAAGATGCAGAACTTCGATGTTAAGACTGCCTCAAAAAGAAGGATGATCATTACAAGAAAACATGCAATTTGCAACGGGAATTTGGAACGGACACTGAGCGTCGCACATTTGCGACGAGAATTTGGGACGGACGCTGAGCGTCGCACATTTGCGACGGATTTGTGAGCAATTTTCTTCGAAAAGTGAACTGGTCGCAAATCCATCGCAAATTTGCGACGACCCAAATACATCACAATTTTGCGACGGATTTGTGATTTCATTTTTTCTTCGTAATGTTTGCGACGACTCTGTGACGGATTAGCGAGAAAACGACAGCTGTCGCAAATCCATTACAATATTGCGACGGAAGTGCGAGAAGTTTGCCAACCTGAAGTTAGGTACAACACGTGGGAAATGTGTTGTACGTACTTTATTGCGATGAATCACCTAATAGCAAGCTCGTCACAAATCCATCACAAAACCGTCACAATATATGTTACGTCGCAAGTCCGTCGTAATTAAAGGTTATGATATGAGTTATGAAACCCTAATATGTACTCACCTAATGGTCTACTTATGATTCAAACCAGCATTACAATTTCTGGTGTAAGGATCTTGCGACGGAATTGCGACGGACTGTAGCAAAGTCCTCGCAATGTGTGGCAGAATTGCGATCGAACGTCGCAATATTGTTCGATATTTACTTAGTGAATTCTACTATAAATGGGAGTCAATATTGTACTTGACCACTATCTTACTAGCTTAAAATTATTGTAATATTGTGAGAAAATCAACAAAAACACGAAAATAACGTTTTTTATATCATATCATAATAGATTCTACATTATATATTTAACAACTTCTTAAGTTATATATTGAACTATAAGATAGATTCAATCATGGAATATTATGTTTTAGAAAACGTTTGAGACACATATGTCAATTAAAAGTTATGATATGAGTTATGAAACCCTAATATGTAGCTATATGGTCTACTTATGATTCAAACCGGCATTACAAATTCTGGTGTAATGATCTTGCGACGGAATTGCGATAGACCGTAACAAAATCTTGGCAATGTGCGACGGAATTGCGATGGGTTTCCGACGTTCCGTTGCAAACCCGTCGCAATATTGTTCGATATTTACTCAGTTAATTTTATTATATATGGGGTTCAATATTACACTTGACCACTAACTTACTAGCTTATAATGGTTGTAATATTGTAAGAAAATCAACAAAAACACAAAATAATGTTTATTATATCAAAACATAATAAATTCTACATTATATATTTAACAAGTTCTTAAGTTATATTCGATCTTGGAAGATTGTGTTTTAGAACACGTTTGAGACACATATGTCAATTCAAAGTTGTGATATGAGTTGCAAAACCCTAATATGTAGGCACATAGTGGTCTACTTATGATTTAAATCGGCATTAAAAATTTCAGTGTAAGGATCTTACGACGGAATTGTGACGGGCCGTAGCAAAATCCTCGCAATGTGCGACGGAACTGCAATGGAATGTCGCAAAGTCCAATACTTAACAATTTGTGTGAGAATCAATTCCCGACTAAGGTTAGATTTTGTGATTAAAAATTATAACCATTAGATGGACCAAAATTTTAATAGGTTTGTTTTGGGTATGAATTTTTATCAGAAAACCAGGTTTATCCAAAATAACAGATTTTACCTGAATATCTTAACAGAAAACAAAAATCTAACATAAAAAATTTGGGAAAAAAATAATATACAATGAGTTCCAAAATATATTTGCATTTTATATATATATATCAGAATATAATTAAAATCGGTTTGTTTTTCAGTATCGGTACAACTCTGGTTATCTATATACATTAACAACATTACAATGGTTTTGCGACATACTATGCGACGGATTGGCGATGAATTTACAACATAATGTGTAAGGGATATGCGACGACATCCTAACGTCCTCACAACGCCATCGCAGGCGTTGTTATATACTTTCATCTTCTTCATTTTTTCGACTCTCGCCGCCTAAAACCCTAATTTGCTATTTCTTTCTCTGATTGATCCTCCGACCAATCTATCTTCTTCTCCCTCTCTCATCTCTCTCTCTCTCTCCATCTCTCTCTCTCTCTCTCCATCTCTCTCCATCTCTCTCTCTCTCTCTCTCTCCATCTCTCTCCATCTCTCTCTCTCTCTCCATCTCTCTCCATCTCTCTCTCTCTCTCTCTCTCTCTCTCTCTCTCTTTCTCTCTCTCTCTCTCTCTCTCTCTCTCTCTCTCTGTCGTGGTTTCTCTCTCTCTCTCTGCCGCAAGCGGCGAGATCTATCTCCATCTCCCGCGCCACCGGTGGTAAGCTCACTCTCTATCTCTCTCCGTCTCTCTCTCTCTCTCTCCCAGCCGCATGTTCTCTCATCGCCGCCGCCTTGCCACCGCCTCGCTGCTGCTTCTCTCTCTCTCTCTCTCTCTCTCTCTCTCTCTCTCTCTCTCTCTCTCTCTCTCTCTCTCTCTTTCTCTCTCTCTCTCTCTCTCTCTCTCTCTCTCTCTCTCTCTGTGTGTGTCGTGGTTTCTCTCTCTCTCTCTGCCGCAAGCGGCGAGATCTATCTCCATCTCCCGCGCCACCGGTGGTAAGCTCACTCTCTATCTCTCTTCGTCTCTCTCTTTCTCTCTCTCCCAGCAGCATGTTCTCTCATCGCTGCCGCCGCCTTGCCACCGCCTCGCTGCTGCTTCCTCGCCGCTGCCAACAAACCCTAAATCAAGGTTAAGGTTTTTTTTTTCCGAAACCAAATTTATTAGGTTTTAGATTTTTTTGTTAGTTGATTTTAGATTTTCCGAAACCAAATTATTTGTTGAATTGTTTGAGAAATTTAGTTTTAGTTTAAAATTTAGAATTAAATTTTAGAATTTTAAGGAAATGATTTTAGAATTTACTTGATTAGATTTATAATTTTAAGTTATTTGATTTTAGAATTTTAGATTTATGTGAATGGTTTAGAAAATTGTTTGGTGAATGGATTTTGTACTTAAGATTTTTACCAATTTTTTGAAATTTTCTGAATTTTTATGAAATTTTTGAAATTTTTGAAATTTTCTTAATTTTTTATGAATTTTTTCAAATTTTCAAAATTTTTATGGTTTTTTTCGAAATTTTATAATTTTTTTTAAAAAACTTCTGAAATTTCTGAAGATTTTAAAAAATTGTTCCAAATTTTTGAATTATTTTTGAAATTTTTTGAATTTTAAAAAACAAAATTTGAATTTTTTTTTTGTTTTTATATTTTGAAATTTTTTGAATTTTCTTAAAAATTTTATGCAAGTTTTAAAAATATTTTGATTTTCTTAAATAATTTTTTGGTGTTGTATAAAAGTTTTTTTTAGGTTTTTTGCAGATGTTAGGTCAGCGGATTCTCAACGAGTATTCGACATATTTGTCGAGGTCGAATGCTTCGATACCACGCATACCTGGAGCCGGTACGGGTAGGAGTTCTCAAACCGTCAGCGCAGCGTCAGATATTCCCGATATGCAATCCCGAGGACCATCGATAGCCAGGCTCAGGTCATCACTGAGCTTCAATGTAATATGCTGCGGCTGTTCCAATATCTAGCGGAAAAAGATTCTACAACAGATTCTTTTTTTGGAAATTTGGGGCACCGACCTAGTTCGGATGATAGGACCAGGACCGGGGACGGAAATGGTACCGGGAACGACAACCCACCTTCCCCTCAATTTTAGATTTCTAAAATATTTCAATTTAATTTTAATTTCAAATAAAATTTTAATTTTTCTGTAAAATATTTTATTTTATTTTAATTTGAATTTGAATTTTATTTTTGTTTTTGTTAAAAAAAATTATTTTTAATTTTATTTTAATTTTCGTAAAATATTTTTTTCGTCCCGTCGCAATTCCGTCGCAAATTTGCAACGCCTAAAAAACATTCGTCGCAAGCCCATTGCAAATTTGCGACGGAGCTGCAACGACCCAAAAATCAGGAGTCGCAAATCCGTCGCAAATGTGCGATGAAGTTGCGACGCCAAATCTGCAACGCGCTTTCGATGGAAGAAGACCGTCGATTTTTGCGACCACATTATTCCGTCCTTGTTGTATGGTCGCAAATCCGTCGCACTTATTGCAACGACCTTGTGACGACGATTCTACAACGAGTTTGCGACAAATACAAGCTGTCGTTATTTGCAACTACGTAATTCTGTCGCAAACTGCGACAGATAGTAGATGTCGCAGTTTGCGATGAATTAGCTTTGGCGGTCATTCCGTCACAAAGGGTGCGACGGTTTTGCGATGGATAGGCATTTGCGACGCTCATATAACGACAGAATTTTGTATGCCGCAGTTCCATCGCAATTGGCTGTTTGCGATGTTTTTGCCTCTCGTAATGTTGCTGTTTTCTTGTAGTGGATGCAGCTACACGAGTAAGAAGAAATAAGACATATCGGCTATGACAACTCCAAGATCTACAAAGAGAAAACCAAGCTTTACAACTTTTACTTTCTCTCTATCCTAACTTTTAGTTTTAGTTTTCATTCTTTAAAAAAAAAGAAAAAAAAAACAGGTTAAGTGTGTTTCTAGGCGATCGGATGGAAAAAGAAGAAGGGAGCACCCAAACAAAGCACATGCTCCGTTCTCTCCCAGGGTGCTCCAGGCGTAAAGCACCCCCACCATAAACGGATCACATGCTCCTTTGGGGTGCTCCAATTTTTCGCGACCAGGTAAGTAATTTGGGTTGGTTTGAGTCTGTTTTAATCGGTTTAAATCAAAAATACTTTCAATTTTTAATTGGTTTTCACCTTAAACCGGATCAATTTTTCCTTTAAAAACCAACCCTCTCTCCCCACTTCTTCTTATTCCTCGCGACACCACCTCTCTCTCTCTTTGTTTTAGCTCAATACTTAACTTCTGCAATTCTCAACCAAATTGAGTGAGTTTTGAGTCTAACCCACTCTGATTTTTTCCATGAGTCTGTTTCTGCCATCGAGTTCGACAACAAGCAAAGGTATGAACTCAAAAAACCATTTTTACAGTCACGACCCAACTTTGGGATTTGACTCTCTCTCTCTCTCTCTCTCTCTCTCTCTCTCCCTCTCTCTCTCTCTCTCTCTCTCTCTCTCTCTCTCTCCCTCTCTCTCTCAATCTATCTCTCCCTCTAACTAAATCACTTCTCTCTCCCAGCCGCAGGTTCTCTCCTCGCCGCTGCCGCCATCAAACCCTAAATCAAGGTTAGGGTTTTTTTTCTAAACCAATTTTCTTAGATTTTAGATTTTTTGTTAGTTGATTAGATTTAGGGAATTATTTGTTGAATTGTTTGAGAAATTTAGTTTAAGTTTAAAATTTAGAACTAAATTTTAGAATTTTATGGAAATTATTTTAGATTTTACTTGATTAGATTTAATAATTTTAAGTTATTTGATTTTAGAATTTTAGATTTATGTGAATGGTTTAGGAAATTATTTGGTGAATGGATTTTGAAATTAAGATTTTTACACATATTTTGAAATTTTCTAAATTTTTAATGAATTATTTGAAATTTTCTAATTTTTTATGATTTTTTTCAAAAATTTTATAGTTTTTAAAAAAAATTTAAAATTATAGAACATTTTTAAAAATTGTTCCAAATTTTTAAATTGTTTTGAAATTTTTTTAATATTAAAAAAAATTGAAAAAAAATTCATTTTAATTTTTATATTTTGAATTGTTTTTTTTTTTTTGAAATTTTATTCAAGTTTTTTGAACTTTTTGGAAACTGATGCAAGTTTCAAAAAAATTTTGATTTTTTAAAATAATATTTTGGTGTTATATAAAAGTTTTTTTTTTGGTTTTTGCAGATGTGAGGGCAGCAGATTCTCAACGAGTATTCGACATATTTGTCGAGGTCGAATGTTTCGGTACCACATACACCTAGAGCTGGTACGGGTAGGAGTTCTCAAACCGTTGGCGCAGGGTCTGATATTCCTGATATGCAACCCCGGGGACAATCGATAGCCAGGCTGAGCGCATCGACAGTTAGACTCAGGTCATCATTGAGCTTCAAAGTATTATGCAGCGGCTGTACCAATATCTAGCGCAAAAAGATTCTACAACGGCTTCTTTTTTTGGTAATTTGGGGTCTCGACCAACTTTGGATGATGGGACCGGGACCGGGGACGGAAGTGGTACCGGAAACAACAACAAACCTTCCGCTCGATTTTAGATTTTCTAAAATATTTCAATTTAATTTTAATTTCAATTACAATTTTATTTTTGTTTTGTAAAACATTTTATTTTATTTTAATTTAATTTGAATTTTATTTTTGTTTTTGTAAAAAAAAATATTTTAAAATTTATTTTAATTTTCATAAAATATATTTTTAGCTAATTTTTCTTCGTCCTGTCGCAATTCCGTCGCAAATTTCCAATGCCTAAAAAACATTCGTCGTAAGCCCGTTGCAAATTTGCAACGGAGTTGCAACGACCCAAAAATCAGGAGTCGCAAATTGTCGCAAATGTGCGATGAAGTTGCGACGCCAAATCTGCAATGCGCTTCCGACGGAAGAAGACCGTCGTTTTTCGCGACCACATTATTCCGTCGCAGTTTTGTGGTTGCAAATCCGTCGCACTTATTCAAATAACCTTGCGACGACGATTTTACAACGAGTTTACGACGGATAGAAGCTGTTGTTATTTGCGACTACGTAATTCCGTCGCAAACTGCGACAGATAGTAGACGTCGCAATTTGCGATTAATTAGCCTCGACGGTCATTCCTTCGCAAACAGTGCGACGGTTTTGCGACGGATAGGCATTTGCGACACTCGTATAATGACAAAATTTTGTATGCCGCAGTTCCGTCGCAATTAATCTATGTTAAGATTGCACCATTTATGTGATTTTAACCATCTCTCTAGTGACCATTGATGCAGAATTTTGAGTACTCGGACAAGTTGAACCACCAAACTCGGATCTCTCTCTTTCCAGAACATCCCACTTCACTAAGGTTTCATCGGAATGACATTAAACTCTATTTTATCTGGACGTAATCTGAACTTAAAATCTTCTTGTTATGGGCATTAGACTAGGGGAACAAGTTTATATTCAAGACTTCTTATACCTTTCACCACTCTTGATGATCCTGAATAGTTAGCTCATCTTTAGCTAGTACCCACCTCTAGCCTAACCTCCTTGTAGACCACTTGCACTCTTGTATTTCATTTTCATATGTGCAGATATGTGCAAAAAGGTCAGAGATAAAATGATTGACACAACCTCTAAATCACTCTTGCTGAAGAAATCGCCAAAAGATGAGAAAGATTTCCAGGAGCACCTGCTCCATATAAGAGCACCCGCTCCAAGCAGCAGTGTCTGATCCAGCGCACCCGCGCTAAGCCGTTAGAAGTTGAGAAAAAGTTTCGGGAGCACATGCTCCAAATATGAGCACCTGCTCCATTCTGCCCAATGAAGAAGACAATTAAAACATATGACCTGCTGGGGTATATGGGCCGACGGATCAACATTTTCATGCTTAAGGGACACACATCATGTAAGAAACCTCCTTATCTAAAAAAATAAATAATATTTGTAAAATGATAAGGAGAGGAGAGTTAGTAACTCAAAGATGTGTCACTCGGCACCTGTCAATCACAAGGCAAGAAGAACCGAGATTTGAGGAGTTAGAGTTTTCAAGAGAAGAAGAGTGATTAGAGGTTGTGGAACTTCAATGAGTCCATTCTCTCTTGCCATTTTGTGCAATATGCTGCATTCTCTACAAACTTCGGTAACCCTTTAAACACTCTGAAAGTCCACCACTAAATTAGCTTCTTTATTCCCAAGCATTGTCTCTCCTAGGTAGTGCCCATGATGAGAAGTTCACACCACCCTTTAATGGAATGTAAAGAGTTTATTGTCTGGATGGTGAACTTTATGTGTTTGTGGATATAACAATGGAATGGGGTTTGAGAAGATGTTGGTTGGTTTTGGCAAGAATGTGCTACTCCTGTTCTAAAGTATGTGGTCTGCAGATTATGGTTGAATTGCGGTTGCTGATATTTTGAGAGTTCCCGCGTTTTCAAACTTCTCTCCCGCAGCGTAAGTGATGTAGCCCCAAACGAGTGGATCTACACGGGTAGAGGTTTGGTAACCTTGCAACTGGCTGCAGGCTCTCTTTGCTTGGTAACCACGGAATGGGGAACTTCTTGATTGGCCGAAGGCTCTCTTCAAGTTGTTCAAGGGATGGAATCGAGGGGGAATCGAGGACGCCACACAAGAGAGATGGAAATCTCTGTGATAAGTCTAAGGCCGAGAATACTCTAAGGTTTTGCACAAGAGAGTTTAAGCGGCTAGGGTTTTAAGAAAAACTCCGGTTCTTTTATCGATCAAGTGTAAAAAGTTATACAGACTGAATGAGGGGACTTTATTAAATAGTCCTGCAGCCTTGACCTACTTGGGTCGAGAATTACATAATTAAATAAAGGCATAACACTTGGCCGAAATTGCTAACAAGTCCCTAACATAAAAAGAAAGAAAAGGAAACTAGAAAAGGAAAGAAAAACTGCGCACAAAAAGAAAAGGAAACTTGTTAGAATAATCATAAGTACGTTTACTTACCGTGGTTCGAACCCTGGTGGCCGGCTGGGGGTTGGGACGTCTTGGACCATCTGGGCTGTAGTAGTTGTTTGTTGCTCCGTTCCAGACATATTGACTGATATGCTGAACAGGCTGGTGACCGTCAATCCTTGTAGCATAGGGAAGAACATAATATCCTGGGAGTTGGTCGTCGGTCCTTGGGTAGTTCCAGTCGGATCGGTTGATGGCCCTAAGGTAGGATGGAGTTCTTCGATCGGGCCGGCCGGTAGTTCCTCGAGGATCTCTCGGTTGAGCAGCCTTCTCTTTAGCTCTTCATGCTCTAGCAGAGTGATTAGGCTCTCCACTTGTTGATTGAATTCTTCACGCAAATTCCGAGTTCCAGACCTAGTCCTTGGTGTATTCCGCATGACTGGCACGGTAACCTCCAGGCCGTCCTGGTCCGGTACTTCGGCTGGTTCACGGGTCGTGGCTTCATCATCCCCTCCCTCTTGTAAAGATTCTGACCTCAGTATTGGATCTTCTGCATGGAAAGGAGTCAAGTCAGTAACATTAAACGTGGGAGATACTGTTAACTCACCTGGAAGTTCTAGTTTGTAGGCGTTGTCATTGATTTTCTCCAGGATTCTGAATGGGACGTCTCCTCTGGGTGCTAACTTGGACTTTCGTTGGTTTGGGAATCGTTCTGTGTGCATGTGTAACCAGACCCAGTCGCCCGGCTCGAACGTGACCTCCTTTCGGCCTTGGTCTGCGCGTTCCTTGTACTTGGTCGTTTTCTTCTCGAGGTTATCCTTAACCCGTTGATGGAGTTTCTTCATGAAGTCGGCCTTAGTCTCTCCCTCTTCACTAGAATAAATAGCTTGGGGAAGAGTAGTGAGATCTAACGGGGACAATGGGTTAAACCCATAAACAACTTCAAAAGGAGATTGCCTAGTGGCAGAGTGTTGAGCATGATTGTATGCGAATTGAATGTAAGGTAAACAGGTCAACCAATTTCGCAAATTCTTACCGACCGTAGCTCTCAGGAGGGTTGAGAGCGTCCGGTTCACTACCTCTGTTTGGCCGTCGGTCTGCGGGTGGCAGGTAGTTGAAAATAGGAGCTTTGTTCTTAACTTCTTCCATAAGGTTCGCCAGAAGTGTCCCATGAACTTGGAGTCTCGGTCGGAGACAATGGTCCGGGGGATTCCGTGCATCCTCACGACTTCTTTGAAAAACAAGTCGGCCGTCTGGGTAGCGTCGTTGGACTTGCTGCATGGGATAAAGTGGGCCATTTTGGAGAATCGATCCACCACCACGAGGATAGAGTCTCGATGATTGAACTGGGGCAGTCCTAAAACAAAATCCATTGAAATGTCTACCTATGGTAGGTTAGGAATAGGTAAAGGTAAGTAAAGACCGTGAGGATGGGACCTTGATTTTGCCTTCAGGCAAGTGATGCAGTTGGTGCAGAGGCGTTCCACGTCTCGTTTCAGGTGCGGCCAGTAGAAGTGTTCGGTCAGAACACTGAGCGTCTTATCTCGTCCGAAGTGGCCCATTAGGCCTCCTCCGTGGGCCTCGCGTACTAACAGCTCTCTCATGGATCCCTGTGGAATGCAAAGTTTCCTGTCCTTAAAAAGAAAACCGTTATGTTGATAATAACCTCCGATTGCGGCCGTGGTGGTCGCGGTAAAGACTTGTCCGAAATCCGGATCGTTGGCGTATGCATCCTTGATGTGCTCGAATCCCATAATTTTGGCCTCCATGGTGGTGATGAGGGTATCTCTCCGAGACAGGGCATCAGCCACCACGTTCTCCTTTCCCTTCTTATATTTGATGGCGTATGGGAAGGTCTCTATGAATTCCAACCACTTCGCGTGTCTCCTCTTCAGCGTGGTTTGTCCTCTCAGGTGCTTGAGTGTCTCATGATCTGTGTGGACAACAAATTCTTTTGACAGCAGATAGTGTTGCCATACTTCTAAACACCTTACCAGGGCGTACAGTTCCTTATCGTACGTGGGATAATTGAGGGAGGCTCCACTGAGCTTCTCGCTGAAGAAAGCGACCGGCTTGCCTCCTTGGGTTAGCACTCCTCCGATTCCTGTTCCAGAGGCATCGCATTCTATTTCAAATGTTTGGCTAAAGTTAGGGAGTACCAGTACGGGTGATTGAGTAAGGCTTTGTTTGAGCTTTTGAAAGGCCTCCTCTTGGGCCGGTCCCCAGCTGAATGGGACGTTCTTCTTTATGACGGCGGTCAGGGGTGCCGCAATAGTACTGAAATCTCGGACGAACCGTCTGTAGAAACTGGCCAGTCCGTGAAAGCTCCGGACGTGTCCGATCGTCGTAGGGGTCGGCCATTCTTGGATCGCCTTGATCTTGTCGTCTTCCACCTTTAAACCCTGCGAACTTACCACAAATCCTAGGAAAACAACTTGATCAGTGCAAAAGATGCATTTCTTAAGATTGGCATAAAGTTGTTCCGACCTAAGGGTAGATAAGACTTGTTCTAAGTGGCTAAGATGGTCCTCTAAACAAGTGCTATACACAAGTATGTCATCAAAATAAACCACGACGAACTTACAGATGTAGGCCCTTAGAATGTGGTTCATGAGCCTCATAAAGGTACTCGGTGCGTTGGTGAGGCCAAATGGCATGACCAGCCACTCGTACAACCCACGTTTTTTTTTGAAGGCCGTCTTCCATTCGTCGCCCTCCTTCATCCGAACTTGGTGGTAGCCGCTTCTTAGGTCGATCTTGGAGAAGATCGTTGCTCCACTCAATTCGTCCAGGAGGTCGTCCAGCCGCGGTATTGGGTGTCTGTACTTGATGGTAATGTTGTTGATGGCACGGCAGTCAACACACATCCGCCACGATCCATCCTTCTTGGGCACCAATATCACGGGCACAGCACAGGGGCTCAGGCTTTCGCGGATGCATCCTTTGGACATCAGGTCCTGAACCTGTCGCTTTAACTCCTTGGCCTCCTCGGGATTGATCCGGTAGGCGGCTCGGTTTGGTAAGGGTTCACCAGGGATCAAGTCTATTTGGTGCTCTATGCCTCGGACCGGTAGAAGGCTGAGTGGAATCTCTTCAGGGAAAACGTCCACAAACTGTTCTAGAAGCGTCTTGACCGACGATGGCAAAGGTGTGTCCTCCTCGGTACCTGAAAGTATACCTTCCTTGAAGATCATGAGCAGCACCGTTTCTTTAATGGAAAGTGTTCTATTAATAGTACTAGCAGAAACTAATAAGTTGGTTTTACTAACCTTGTCGGCTTTGGCTCCTCGGTCCATGGCCTTTTGAAGTTCGAAAACTTCCTGCAGTGCAAGTGGAGCCAAATTGTGTTTCTTGTTGTTGTGGACGAAGCTGTAATAGTTGGTCCAGCCGTTGTGAAGGGTCTCCTTATCGAACTGCCACGGTCGCCCCAACAGGATGTGGCCGGCCTGCATGGGTACCACGTCGCACAACACTCGGTCGGAGTACTTGCCTATACTGAACGGCACCTGTACTTGCTCATTGATCTGTAACTCTACTTTATCATCGACCAATCGGAGTCGGTAGGGTCGCGGATGCTTGGTCGTGGGAAGGCCGAGCTTATCCACCAGGTACCTGCTTGCCACGTTAGTGCACGAACCACCATCGATAATGAGGCTACATACCTTAGCCTCTACGCTGCATCTTGTGTGAAAGATGTTCTCCCTTTGAATAGTGTCTGGATTGTACATGGCACTAAGAGCTCTCCTGGTGACGAGGATCTCCCCGACCTCGGGGTAATCAGTTACCTCTTCTTCAGACTCGATCGGCTCTGGAAGCGCCTCATCCTCCGACTCGTACTCTCCGTCGTCGCGAAGCACCATGACCCGTTGGTTTGTGCAGTCCCGAGCGTAGTGTCCCTTTCCCTAACATTTAAAACAGGTAATATCTCTAGCTCGTGGGTTTGGAAACTTACCTGGGGTAGTGGTAGGTTTCGGGGTGCCTGTGTTGGTCTTCTTGGTCCGGTCATCTACTGCGACCGATTTTCCCTTGTCGAAGCTCCGCGGTTGTTGGGAACTCCAGTTGGGCTTGGCCCGGCTCATAGCGGCTCCTTTCCGCTTGATATGCTGCTCGGCTTGGAGGGCCACGTGCAGTATTTCGTCTAGATCGTTGTACGTCTGGCGTTCCACCTTTCGGACGATGCGATCTTGTAATCCGTCTAGGAACTGGGCCATTAAGGTCTCGACGGAATTGTTGACCTCTAACCGGTTCTTGAGGGTTTCAAACTCCTCGAAATACTCCTCTACGGTCCGGGTCCCTTGGCTCAGCTTCCGGAACCGTTTCTGCAAATTCCTATGGAATGTAATCGGTATGTACCTCTTGCGGAGGTGGAAGCTCATATCAGCCCATGAGGTGATGGGGTGTTGGTGTCGTCTTCATCGTTCGGCCACCTCTCTGTCCCACCAAGCCAGTGCGTTGTCCGTGAGCTGGGCCGCGGCTAACGTCACCTTCCTTCCTTCCGAGTAGTTGTAATACTCGTAAATGTATTCCATCCGCCTCTCCCAATCCAGATAAGCCTCCAGATTGATTCTCCCTGCAAAAGTAGGAGGCGTCAGTTTTAAATCCTTACCTTGCCAAGGCGGTTCTTCTTCTGTCTCTCGTCGCCGGCCTCGGTCAGTATCCACTCGGTGGTGGTCTCGCGTGCGGTCGGTCCGGGATTGGTCGGGGGCTGGTGGTGGTCGCACAACTCGGGTTCGTTCATGGTTACTCGGCGCGTCCGATGTGTACTCCTCTTCGGAACGTCGCTGTTCTAACCGGTCCAATCGCTCCTGCATCGTCTGGAGATTGGCGAGTATCTGAGCCAGTGCATCGTCACTCGTGCTCTCCATGGCTTCCTGAAAGAAAACAAAACCCTAAGACCAAGTGTGGTTATGGGTTTCTAAATCGCAAGAAAGAAGTGGCAAAAGGAAACAAAGAAGTTTGCCTTAAATATTGATCGACAACAAGCAGATAATATTCGAAATCTCATAAATGGCAACTCAAATAAAATCGAAAAGGTAAGATCTACGAAAAAGGAAAGATGCAATATATATATATTTTTTTTTTGTAAATTTTCGAAAATGGAAGTTTTCTAATGCGAACCCTAGATTTTTTCTTTTTTTGAAACAGTAAGATGCAGGCGGCTATGGAGAGGTACAATTCACGCAAGCAATAAGAACACTAGCAAGTAACTATTCAACCCTAGCAAGATCTATGGAACAAGAACTAACAAACGATAACCAAATCCTTTCTTTCTTTTTTTTTAAAAAAGAAGCAAAGACAGATCGCGACTAAAGAAATAGAAGCAGAAAAAGTAATGGATAGATATAACCTGATCTTCGAGTCTAGGCTCTGATACCAGATGATGTAGCCCCAAACGAGTGGATTTACACGGGTAGAGGTTTGGTAACCTTGCAACTGGTCGCACGCTCTCTTTGCTTGGTAACCACGGAATGGGGAATTTCTTGATTGGCCGAAGGCTCTCTTCAAGTTGTTCAAGGGATGGAATCGAGGGGGAATCGAGGACGCCACACAAGAGAGATGGAAATCTCTGTGATAAGTTTAAGGCCGAGAATACTCTAAGGTTTCACACAAGAGAGTTTAAGCGGCTAGGGTTTTAAGAAAAACTCCGGTTCTTTTATTGATAAAGTGTAAAAAGTTATACAGACTGAATGAGTGGACTTTATTAAATAGTCCTGCAGCCTTGACCTACTTGGGTTGAGAATTACATAATTAAATAAAGGCCTAACACTTGGCCGAAATTGCTAACAAGTCCCTAACGCAAAAAGAAAGAAAAGTAAAACTAGAAAAGGAAAGAAAACCTGCGCACAAATAGAAAAGGAAACTTGTTAGAATGATCATAAGTACGTTTACTTATCGTGGTTCGAACCCTGGTGGCCGGCTGGGGGTTGGGTCGTCTTGGACCATCTGGGCTGTAGTAGTTGTTTGTTGCTCCGTTCCAGACATATTGGCTGATATGCTGAACAGGCTGGTGACCGTCAATCCTTGTAGCACAGGCAAGAACATAATATCCCGGGAGTTGGTCGTCAGTCCTTGGGTAGTTCCAGTCGGATCGGTTGATGGCCCTAAGGTAGGATGGAGTTCTTTGATCGGGCCGGCCGGTAGTTCCTCAAGGATCTCTCGGTTGAGCAGCCTTCTCTTTAGCTCTTCATGCTCTAGCAGAGTGATTAAGCTCTCCACTTGTTGATTGAATTCTTCACGCAAGTTCCGAGTTCCAGACCTAGTCCTTGGTGTATTCCGCATGACTGGCACGGTAACCTCCAGGCCGTCCTGGTCCGGTACTTCGGCTGGTTCACGGGTCGTGGCTTCATCAGTAAGCTTGTGTTTGTTTGAGGACAAACAAAGGTCTAAGTCTGGGGAGTTGATATGAGGCGATTTTACCTCATTCTTACCTTCGTTTTGCAGCATTTATTGAGTCTTTTTAGTCTTTATCGAGTTGTTTCAGGTTACAAAGGAGCTATAAAATAAGATATGAGGAACTGGAGCCTCTAGAGCAAAAAGGAGTCAAAATGAAGGAAAATAACCCCAGTTTGAAGAATATCACACGATGGAGCACCTGCTCCCCTTCAGAGCACATGCTCCCTTTCAGAGCACATGCTCCACTCTGGAGCACATGCTCCATTCGTACTGATATATCATGGTTTTTAGTGTTTCTAGTCATGATATAAGTCTTATTATTAGAGTCTTTTATGTGTTTTTGGAGTCTTTTTAGAGTCTTTTCAGGTCTAGGTACGTTTGGAATACATTTGAAGATTTTGGAGCATTTTGAAGTTAATTTGGAGAAGATGCAGAAAAACTAAAGTCACAGACAAATCAAGGGATTAGTGTCACCCGACACCAGCCGTTGGTGTTGCTCGACACCCATCACGCGGACAAATTCTTGGACTTATCTTAAAGAACTTCTGATAAATTACATAAGTGGTCCAAAGTTTCCAATATTTGCAAAGAACCCCCAGACGTGTTTTTCCATATTTTAGTAGGTTTAGACTATTATAAATAGGATTTTAAGGTCATTGTTTAGACCTAAGTTTGATTCTATTGAGAGTTGTAGCAGAGCTTTGGAGAGAAGAATCTGAACTCCTTTAGAGAAGATTTTGAACTCCTTTAATTCTTTACTCTTCTCTTTTATGCAATCTTATTTATTCATGATGTTTGCTTCATTTACCATGTCTGAGTAGTTTCCTTGTTAGGTTTAGGGTTATTCAAAGGTGATGATGAATTGTTAGATTAAATTAAATTGTTAGGATAAAATCTGTAGAGTTCTTCGTCTATATTTGTGTTTCATGCTTATTCTAGCTTCATGACCTAGAATCTGATCTTAGGTTAATTGGTTGACACGAAAGTGTAATTAATTTCCTGAACTAATCGCAGATGAGCAAAATACCTATATGAAAAGAAATTTGGTTTAGGATTTTGTGAACAATTGAACCTACACTTAATGCTTGTTTGAATTGATAGGACTTGCAAAGAAATTTGGAATTCTAGGATTTAGACATAGATAATCTCTGCAGCGAAAGTTGATTGATTTTACATTATTGTTTCAAGTTCAAGAACAGTGCTTAATAATTCATAGCATTCTATTTAGATATGCAATTTGGATTCACCCGAGAATTTCACTAGGCTTAGAGTTTTTCCTGATTATCTTAGAACCAATTGTTTACTGCTTTCTGTCTTTAAATTTACTTGATTTCGGCTAGCTACAATAAAATACTGCAATCTATTGTGCGATCCAGAATCCCTGTGGATTCGATCCCTAAATACTGAAACACCCCTACCCGGACACACGACCCGGATTGGTTGTCCCACTTCCTAGTCTCTGAGAGACTAAGGCCCTATCCAAACAACTTAACATTTCTAATCAAGGAGATTCCTCTATCTACCATTATGCGGAATTTAAAGGAGATAGATAATTAAAAGGAAACTCTTATTGATATAATAAGGATTCGATACATCATACTAAAGTTTGCCCGAAGGCTTTACATGGACCGATCATATTCTATCCAGAGCTCCTAACACACACCACACATCATCAGGGGGCCGCCGGACCGTGCACCTAGGCTTGGTCCATACTCGGACCAACCTCACGTCCTGAAAAGATATAAGTACGTCAGAAACCGGACTAATCCGTAACCGAACTATGCATATGCTTCTCAGAACCCTTATGTCCCGTTAGTATAGCCAAAGCCTATCCTAACACATCCTAAGACTTTCCCTAGTTGTACTTATTCATTCAACCAACCACCCCACATGACCAAGTAGCAACCAGGTAGCCTTAGGGACAAACGGACGAGCCATTTGTCCGGAGGAACCAACGACCAGAGACCGTGGCACTCCTTGGCACGTATCAGCCTTTCGGCCGACCGCGGCAGTGCTTCGAGTTCTCGCAACCGGACCACCTGTACTGACCGTAGAGGTACGGACACTCACACCGGTTCTGTGGGTCCAAGTCGGAACTCGGCCGTGATGGCCTTTGGCCCCAAGGGTGCAATCTCGCCGAACAGTCACAATGGTTCGCAAGCGGACCAGGTCCATCGGCCAAAGTGGTTTTACCGGCCCAGGACACACGTTAGTATGCCGCTGGTACGTTTACACACCCGCACCGGTTCACCCTATCCATTTGCGACCGACCGTAAGGCCCCTTGCTCCAAACGGTGTCACTTGCCGAACAGTCACGATGGTCCACAGGTCGTGTCTATTCGACCTTAGGCACCAACCGACCGTCCCGTCTGGATTCATTACGAACCAGACGATTTCCCATAGGCAACCGTCAGTTCTCTATTCGTAACTGTTCACAGGCATACGGACGTGACCATATGGCCGAAGATTCGTTTATGGATTCAACCCGGATCGGCCGACAGCCTAGATCCAGGCGCACTAAGCGACCCGACCCTCGCAACCGTCATTCACACTCTAAGAAATGCCCAGACCAATCGCGACACCAGATAACCGCTTTCACATGCGTCTGGCCGAGACCAATACTCACGGATCAGCCGTATAAGAAAGGTAGTGAGGGAGACAAGACAAGGTAGCGAGACAGGGCCCAGTCAGTCCGGTTCCGGGATCACAACGGTTGCCACCGGCGATCCAGGTTCGACGGTTAGACACGGGTTAGTCAAACGTACCTTTTGGGCTTGATCAGGATCGACAAGGCCCTTGCCTTTGTCGATGGCCGGAACTTCTTCTTCCCCGGACATCTTTCCCGGTCGTAGCCTCTCTCTTTCTCACTTTCCGATCGTAATCGGTTATAACTCTCTATTCTTTCTTTCTTACGGTTTTCCCCTTTCAGGAACTGATGCAAAACAAGGCGCAGGGGGTCTGGTATTTATAGGCGAGGCCTTGGCCTGTTCGACAGGCACCAATGACCAGTCGCCATCTTTCGGGAAGGGTCGCCCTGGTTCGTGGTGTCCCTACGAACAGATACCTCTTCCCCACATCCATTCGCACTCCTACCCCTTCCCCTGTCGCACCAGCTTACCTCCGGAGGTGACTGACACTCCCCGGACACTAGCTGACCCAGCTAGCTCACCAGGTCACCAGCTGGTCCCAGCTGCGGGTCACTCCCTCCAGCTGGCCGAGCTGGCCGTGAGCTGAACCAGCTGACCCAGCTGGAGTGTCACTATCCATATTGGACCGTGAGCTGCCCCAGCTGTCCTCAGCTGATGTTCTTACTCGGGTCAGGCTATTTCCCATCGTTCCTAGCTCGGATAAGGACCAACGTCCCTTCCGGCTATCTCCCTTACGGATCATGTCCATTATGACCAAGGTCTTTCGACCCGGCCTCTCTTTCTGGGCCCATGGTCCGTAATTGGACCTTAGTGTGAATTCGGGACGATACAAATACTACTTTTGTGCCTCTGAATTTTGTGGAGTAGTTCTAGGGTTCATTTGAGCATATCAAATTTTGGCGATGTTGCCGGGGATTCTACGATTCACCATTAGATTTAAGTATTTGTTTTTGGCTAGATTTTTCTTTTCGCTTTTACTCACGCGTTTTTTCTCCTTTATGTGTTTTTGTTTTCAGGTGTATGTCTGATCGCGAAACTAGGAGTAAGAAAAACACACAACTTTTGAGCCTTACAAATCAGGAGCTTAGGAATTTGGAACGAGCGAAAAACAAAGCAAGGACATCAATTTTAGCAAGGATGGTCAATCCGGTCATTTTAAGGCAAGAAGTTGATGGGACCTTACGAGACCAACAGAGTCACTTGAGAGATGAACAGGGACGAAAAATTGACGATCAAGGCAATGTCATTGCAGATTAGCTGAATCAGGTCGTGGCACGAGAGAAGACCTTAGCTGAATTAAAAAAACCTCCTTGTGAACAAGAAATCAGTTTATCTTGCTGCAGAAGTGGAGACAGTTGAACCAGCTAGAGGGTGTGAAGAAGAGGATGTAAATTTCATCAATGGAGTTGGGTTTCAGAATCAGAGATTTGGCAATCATCAAGGTTATGGTAAGAAGAGTTCATTTGCAGGAAATCAAAACTCTTCTAGCTACAACAAGCCATAGCATAGCAATAGTAGCTTCCAAAGGAACTTTGGTGCATCTTCCTATCAATCACCTCCTCCACAAAGCCAAGAAAATGAGGTCAAGACTATGTTGGAGCAGATCTTAGAAGGAAAAACCAAGATGACTGTGGATTTCAATGGCAAGTTTGATGCTCTGTACACTGATCTCAATGGGACAATTGAATCCTTGAACACTCATGTTAAGAAGCTAGATATTCAAGTTGCTCAGACTTTTGAGTCTGTCAAAAGGCAAGAGGGATTCCTTCCTGGAAAGACAGATAATAATCCTAGGCATCATGTTAATGCCATCACATTGGGAGATGAAAAAGAGCTGGAAATTGTGTTCAGAAAGGGTGGAAATGTAGAAGACTTCATGGACTTAGAAAAATCGGAAAATGCAGATTTTGACTATCCAGACCTGGTGTCGCCCGACACCAGTAAAAATTCTCAATATTTCAAGTTCTGACAGACCAGTGTCTATCCAGCCCAACACTACACGCTCGACACCCACGGTGGGTGTCGCCCGACACCAAGCATAAGACCTGCCAGAACCTGTTACAAGTCCGAAAGTGGTGGAAGAAAATGTCTATAAACCAAAGGTTCCTTACCTCAGATCTCCTAGGAGGTATAAACAAGAGATAGAAGATGCTAGATGCAAGGAGATGTTGGACAAACTGATGGTTGAAATAACTTTAGTTGATACACACAAATTTCACCTTCACTTAAAAGGTATGTTAAGAGGATGGTTGCAAATGATGTGACTCCTGAGGAAGGAGCATTGCTTACCAGGGATATAAGTGTAATCCTCTTGAACAAGACCCCACCAAAGAAGAAGAAGGTGATAGTCTCTGAACAGGTCCGTGCCATGATTCAGAGCAGAATTCCAGAGAAGTTACCTGATCCAGGAAGCTTTGTGCTAGATTGTTCAATCTCAATAGGAAGGTTTCCTCATTCTCTCTGTGATCTTGGCTTAAGCATTAATTTGATGCCTTACTCTGTTGCTGCTAGACTTGGAATGACTGATTTCAAGAAAACTAGGATATCTCTTATCCTAACTGATCGATTCAAAAGGATCCCAGAAGGTATCTTAGAGGATGTTCCTATAAAAATTGAAAGCTGCATTATTCCCACAGATTTTGTAGTTTTGGAATATGGTGAAGAATCTAAGGATCCTCTTATTCTGGGAAGATCCTTTTTCGCTACAGCTGGTGCCATCATTGATGTGAGAAAAGGGAAGATAGAGCTGGGTTTGGGTAATGTGGTCATGAACTTTGACATGGATAAGCTAAGGAGGAAATCTACCATTGATGGACAGACATTTTCAGTAGAGATTTCCATGGATGATGGTCCACTTGAGAAGCATTCAGAAGACATTACTGCTGGGTAAGTCGCAAAGTTGGATGCTAGTGAGCAAGTGAACAAGCTGGTTGTTCAACAGGAATTGGCTGAAATTTCTGAGAAAGCTGCGCTGAGCTTGAGGATTGGAGTAGAGATAATCTCTTTAGGACTAGGGTAGAAGATGAGGTTCCAGTCAAAGACAAGTTGATGGAGGATGATGCTTTTGTGTTTGAGACCAAGATTTCAGAGCTAAATTGCAAAAATAGTGCAGGAATTCGTGCTACAACTGAAGGTGTCACCCGACACCCCACTCGAGCAGACGGAGCGATGTCAACCTGGATCGACACTGGATGCCCGACACCAACCCTGGTGTCTCCCGACACCAATGTTGGGTGTCACCCGACACCAATGTTGGGTGTCACCCGACACCCTCCACAGGTTGGCCCAGATTTGCCTAAAAATGTTATATTTATAATGATTATCTTTCTACAGGTCCACCAACTGTTGTTAAACAGAAACCTCGACGTGTCTCACTCCAGAAGCCTCCAATGAAGCATACATACACACTTTCAGGATCTAATTATAAACTACCTCATTTCATCAATCATACACATCCATCTGTTTCACACTTATGCAAGCCACGAGATTTTCGTAGAGCGCTTGGCGTTTCTTTTGATGATTCTGCAGGAAAGAGAAGTGTACCACCCAAATTCAATTCCCGCCCTGCTGCTGTTCCTTCTTTCCTTGGTCAATATCATGCACCTACTGCTTACACACCACCATGGATGATGAGGAGATTTTCTCAGAGACATTCATTGCCACTTTCTGATCCACCAGATGCCTGAACCCCGACACAGTCAAGCTAATGACTGAAAATTAGCCTGAGTGGGAGGCAACCCACTTTTAGGTAGATTTTTCTTTTACTTTTTATTTTCTTTTTCACTTTTACTCTGTTTCTTTCGTTTTTCAGAAAAAAAAAGTGATGATGGAAAAACAAGGAGCTTGGACCCAACGATAGGTGTCGCCCGACACCAACGATAGGTGTCGCCCGACACCAACGATAGGTGTCGCCCGACACCAACGATAGGTGTCGTCCGACACCGCCTATAGGTTAGTATTGTCTACCTTGTTTCTTTGTTTCATTCGTATTTAATTGGTTTATTACCAATCTTTGACTTAATAACACTGGGGACAGTGTTGTTTAAGTCTGGGGGGAGGTAGTTGCTGACATTGTGTTTTGTTTTGAGAGTTGTGTCAAAATTTTGTTGGGATTTATGAACTATCTCTTGGAATGTTGAGCTGGTTGTTTCCACTTAGTGACCATATCTGTAGGATCAATTCAATTAAAACTAATGAAAAATCCAGAGTCTGACCAGTCTACTAGAAATACCCATACTTTCAGAAGATTTCAAATGCTTGAGCTATTTTCAGAGATTTGTCAATTGTAACTAGTGTACAAAGGTCTTAATTCTCTCATTCATACTTAACATTTGCAACTTTTGTGAAAAGCCTATGGTACTCCTCTCCCTTAATCTAAGTAATAAAGTGAAAAGATGATATGATTCTCTTTCAGGTAAAGGCGTAGGAAAATTTCCCAGGACCCCATTATTTTACTTTGAAAGGGATGATCACACAAGGGTGGAAATGAGGGATATGAAAATTTCCCAGGACCCCATTATTCATCACACCTTTGCAACCTAAAAAAACAAAGAAGTTCTTAAAATGAAAAAAGAATCATAAGACATGAATAAGTCTGGGGGAGAGAAAGAGTACCAAAGAAGTAAACCAACCTAAAAAAAAAAAAAGATTGTCTTTGTCACAGTATTGTATGGGAAAGAGTCTATAAGGTTTTTAACATTGGGTGTATTGGCGATTTCTCTATGCAATGAAGGATAGTGGATGATGTTGAATTTTGTGGAGTTAATCTATAAAAACTGCAATGTGGCTAAAGAGAAGTACATGGTGGTCGATTTTTGAGTTGGTTCTTAAAGAATGTGGATTACAAGTTTAAGCAGTTGGTGCAATTATTCTGATTGAGAATGTGAGATCCCTGTTTTCAAACCTCTTTCACAGGTCTTAGTTTTTTGTTTTGCTTGAGGGCAAGCAAAGGCTAAGTCTGGGGGAGTTGATATATCATGGTTTTTAGTGTTTTTAGCCATGATATAAGTCTTATTATTAGAGTCTTTTATGTGTTTTTGGAGTCCTTTTAGAGTCTTTTCAGGTCTAGGTACGTTTGGAGTACATTTGAAGATTTTGGAGCATTTTAGAATTAATTTGGAGAAGATGCAGAAATACTAAAGTCACAGACAAATCAAGGGATTGGTGTCACCCGACACCAGCCGTTAATGTCGCCCGACACCCATCACGTGGACAAATTCTTGGACTTATCTTAAAGAACTTCTGACAAATTACAGAAGTGGCCCAAAGTTTCTAATATTTGCAAAGAAGCCCCATACGTGTTTAGACCTAAGTTTGATTCTATTGAGAGTTGTAGCAGAGCTTTGGAGAGAAGAATCTGAACTCCTTTAGAGAAGATTTTGAACTCTTTTAATTCTTTACTCTTCTCTTTTATGCAATCCTATTTATTCATGATGTTTGCTTCATTCACCATGTCTAAGTAGTTTCCTTGTTAGGTTTAGGGTCATTCAATAGTGATTGATGAATTGTTAGATTGAATTAAATTGTTAGGATAAAATCTTTAGAGTTCTTCATCGAGATTTGTGTTTCATGCTTATTCTAGCTTCATGACCTAGAATCTGATCTTAGAGTAGTTGGTTGACACGAAAGTGTGATTAATTTCATGAACTAATCTCAATGAGAAAAATACCTATATGCAAAGAAATTTGGTTTAGGATTTTGTGAATAATTGAACCTACACTTAACGCTTGTTTGAATTGATAGGATTTGCAAAGAAATTTGGGATTCTAGGATTTAGACATATAAAATCTCTGCAGCGAAAATTGATTGACTTTACATTAGTGTTTCAAGTTCAAGAACAGTGCTTAATAGTTCCTAGCATTCTATTTAGATCTGCAATTTGGATTCACTCGAGAATTTCCCTAGGCTTAGCGCTTTTCCTGATTATCTTAGAACCAATTGTTTACTGCTTGATGTCTTTTAATTTACTTGATTTCGTCTAACTTAAATAAAATACTGCAATCTATTGTGCGACCCAGAATCTCTGTGGATTCGATCCCTAAATACTACTTTGGTGCCTCTGAATTTTGTGGAGTAGCTCTAGGGTTAATTTGAGCATATCACGTACGAAACAGATATGGAAACTTCACTTACCTAGTTTTGGGACGCGATGAAGGAAGAAAAGGGGGAGCCGTCACCATCTAGATCATCTAATCTTTCATCTTCGATTTCTACAGCTTCTTGTACACATACATTTGAGAGTTTTTGTAACCTATACTTTTTTTATAAGATTTTTTGAGAGTTTCTACTTGTAAGATTTGGAGAAGAATCGCTGCCACACTTGAGAAGAATTCTGAACCTTTGTCACTTCTAATTTATATTTCATGGATTCTCTTTTACTTGTTGTTGTGTTCTTTGATTTCATGTCTGAGTAGATCCTCTAGTTAGATCAAGAATTTCAATGGTATTCATGAGTTGATGGGTTGAACACATATAGGGATTTGAATAGATTGTTTTCACCAATTGTTAGTCTTAATGCATGGATTGAACTGATCACTTAATTCATAATTTTTAGGTTAATCTATTCATCAAAAGTGTAATAGGTTGCTAGAAGAGACTTTGGTGAGCAATTTGTCGTTAGCCAACGACAGTTGATATTAAGGCAAATTGTGAGCATATCGAACATGTGCAATAATGTTTGTCTGCAATTTTAGGGCCAAGCGACAGTTTATGATTCTAGGTTGTTAGATAGTTTTCCGACTCTTTGCTCTGAATTTCCTGCGAAAATTCCTTGGTCTAACGCTTGTTTTATTTGAGTTTAAATCATCGTTTAATTTGGTCACTTGTTTCGCAAACAACAAAACTAACTTGCTTGCTTAGCTTCCTTTCAATATCTTATAGATACAAAGTGTAACACTGGTCCTCTGGACAATCGAACTTTCCTTTATTACAATCATAAGCTGTTTAGTTGTAGTAGACTAAAAGAACTAAATCCACCGTATCATATATGTTATACAACACTTTAGATAAACACATATCTCAACTTCATCAAAATTCCTTGCAAGATAAACTAGTATATCATTCTCTCATAGTTAACCTACTAAAACACATCTCTAACTATGATAACATTCTAAACATTAAACCTCATATACTAAACCAAACTTTATATAAATATATACCTCAATTTCTTAAGAAAATCTTGCAAGATAAACTAATATCTCATTCTCCGCATACTAAACCTGAAACACATCTTTAAATGTGATCAACATTTTAAACATTAAACTCCATTTGTTAAACAAAATCTTATATAAACTTATACCTCAACTTTTTCAAAAAGAATATAATGCCCCAACCACCTCTACTAGTGGGCCCCCATGTCCGCTCACTAGGCCCATGGGATGGCCTACCCTTGTCCAACGGTCGGAACGTTAACCGAGAGGTTTGAAAGTCATGATAAACTGACCCTACAATCACCACGTGACCGTTTCCCGTGTTTTGGCCTCACTCACACGGTACCACAAATGACTATTCACCAATCCTTTGAGTACTCCAGCTCAAGCACGCTTAGCCCTGGTAAGTGCACTTTGGTGACATAGGTAGCCAAATCAATTATTTTAACCTCTCCACATAAGTTATCATATACCAAAAATCGGGTAATCATTCATGGTACCAAATGTAACATTCGTCTCATCCTTACTCGAGAAAAGCGTGCCACTACACTTAACTTATATCTCAAATACACCAATTTAATAAAACTTCCATAATAAATCGAAAAATCCAACAAAAAACAAATCCAATAAACCAATAACTCGAATAAAATCGTACAATAATGTTTAAAAAAAAAATACTGAAAACCGTAAAATCTCAAAAGTAGCACCCGAACCGTAATAGCGTAAATCTAGTCGTCCGTCTGACCGGAAAAGGGAAGAAAGAGGAGTGAGTAACAGAGGAGTTACTCAGTGAGGTAAGAGATGATAATCACAGAAAACGTAATATGGGCATAGCACTTCAAACACGGAAAACAGATTAAGTATGAGCAATCACGGCACCTAAAGCACCAAAACAACAACCAAATGGCCCTACTGACCGTCGGGACCCTCTGACCAGGTGGTCAGCATGGAATAAGTGTCCATCGGCACTGCCGGGTTTGACGATTTATTGATCTTAAGGCACCGGACAGCAGATCGGCTAGGCTGCCCGCACTCCCTCTCACACACGGCGTAGATAGAACAGAAGTTTGTCACTGTACCCCGCAATCTCTAACCTCTAACATGCTCGACTACTTATATAATATATATATATATATATATATATATATATATATATATATATATATATATATATATAATAAATAATAATCATTTAATTAACATGCACAATCAATGGGTTGAATCCTCTATATCCCTATCTCCAATTTAACAATCAAAACTACCTAGAGTGGATCAGAGAAAACAGATCACATTTCACATCAGAGAAAACAGGTCAAACGGACCATGTTTGCCTAACCAAAACTCACATCTCAAGAGATTAGTCGCGGATCAGCACTACACAGATATGCTTTGGAAATACGGATATAACTTTCTACTGATACCTCAGATCAGAACGAACGTGGTCTCTATGCTAAGAAGACATTCGGGGCTTTGCAACGATAGGTTTATTGTATTATGGGTCCTCTCGGTACACTGGGAAATCGCCTCCCAAGGTAGCGGGGGATTGATGATGTGAATCCGGCACAGCTCCGCTTATGCTCGAAGAAACAACCATAACTTTCAGTATACAGATCCGAATAATAAATTGGTTTCGGAAGTAGATCAACGAACGAGTCAAGAGCATACCTACAAAGTTGCAGATCGAATGGATTAGAATTACTAGTTCGGTTCTCCCTTCTCCCAGACTAGTCAGATCTGCTTTCTAGGTCTTTTTTGGTGGTTCCGGTGGCTTTTCCTTTAAGGTTGCTATTCGACGGCTAGATTTCGCCAGGGTTTCGGTGTGATTATATTTTACAGGAAAAATAAAAGAGGAAGGAGGTTATTCATAGGGAAGGGAAACCTAGGGTTTTATTTAGACAAGTTGGGCCTAAATGGGTCCAAGGATTTGGGTCGTTACAATTCTTCCCCATTTGATGGGAATTCGTCCCGAATTCCAAGACACAAGATCTCCAGAAAACAAGACCCCAAAGCCCAAGCGGAACATAAATCATTTAAGGAATTGACAGATGCCTTCAAAAGAAGTACGAGAACTCAAAAGTTTCAAATAGGGAAAGATTTATCTAGAATTTCAAGAAAACAAGGAAATAACTTCAACACCTACAAAAGATAGAAGAACACGAAAATTAGAAACAACTATGGAACAAGAAAGATGAACCGAATGAACTTCGACTGAAACTAAGACTAACGATTAATAGATCAATAGTAGATAGAATGGGTGCTAATATTATTTTTCTTTTTAAAATCCCCCAGTCCCAGAAAATTTTGAAAACTGTTGAAAACCGGATTTGCAAACGTTCTTTTCAACACCCGCCTCCTGGGTCAGAATCGGGACGGCAAACCCACTCTGATACCAAAATCTAACATCCGTCTCTTCCTAACTCGAGAATGGCGTGCCACTACACTTAACTTATATCTCAAATACACCAATTTAATAAAAGTTCCATTAACAATCGCAAAATCCAATAAATAATAAATCCAATAAATCGATAACTCGAATGAAATCGTAAAATAATTTTCAAAATAAAATACTGAAAACCGTAAAATTCCAAAATAGAACCCGAACCGTTATAGCATGAATCTACTCGTCCGTCTCACCTGAAAAAAAAAAGAGGAGTGAGTAACAGGGGAGTTACTCAATGAAGTAAAGGATGCTAATCACAGAAAACACAATCTGGTCATAGCACTCCAACCACGGAAAACATACTAAATATGAGAAATCACGGTACCTAAAGCAGCCAAACAACAACCAAATGGCCCTACTGAAGGATCCAGTGACCGTCGGCACCCTCTGACAAAGAGGTAAGCATGGAATAAGTATCCATCGACACCGCCGGAGTTTGACGATTCATCGATCTTAAGACACCGGACAGCAGATCAACTAGGCTTTCCACACCCATCTCACACAAGGCGTAAATAGTACAGAAGTCCGTCTCTTTACCCCCACAATCTCTAACCTATAACATGCTCGACTACTTATATAATATATATATAACAAACAATAATCAATTTCTTCGCATTCTGCGCATACTAAACCTGAAAAACATCTTTAAATATGATCAACATTTGAAACATTAAACTCCATATGTTAAACAAAATCTTATATAAACTTATACCCCAATTTCTTCAAAAAGTCTTGCAAGATAAATTAGTACCTCATTCTCTCATAGTTAACCTGAAATAGATATCTAACTATGATCAACATTTGATATATTAAACTCCCTATGCTTAACAAAACTTTGTATAAATATATATCTCAATTTCTTCAAAAAACCTTGCATGATAAACTAGTATCTCATTCTCTCATACTTAACCTAAAACATATCTCTAACTATGATCAACATTTGAAATATTAAACTCCCTTTACTTAACAAAACTTCATATAAACATGCAACTCAACTTCTTCAAGAAGACTTGCAAGAAACACTTTATATGAAGCTTCTTTTCATTGTGTTTATACAAATCTCTTTGTGTTTATTTTCAGACCTTTAGTTTATTCTTATACTGAGCACTATATAAGTTCAAGCATCATTTCATTGTAAATCATATTTCAATCATCAACTAATATACAAGTTTTTTCTTTCTTCAATGAGTGTGTTTGATTAAATTACTTTCTCTAACTCAAGTGAGTGATTCATTTGTCTGTATAAAACACAGGATCAATTTTTTTTATGTGATTCAAGTAATATAATTTTGCCAAGGATTGAGAGAATCAATCATAAGCTTCAGTACGATTTCTATCTTCTATCCACTTCCACAAGCAGCTGGTTTAGGAATCTTCTAATCATCATCTGATCAAAGCTAGCATTGGAGTGATTATGTGCCTACATCATCTCGTATCAGAGCTTCAAAATCTTCTACTGATCAGTTTGTGTCTATCTAAAATCAAAAATCATATGCAAAAAAAGAATTGTTCGCTTTGTTCTGTTGTTTATTTTGTCTTCTCTCATTTGAATTCTTAAATCGAAAAGCCATAAAAATTGTTTTGAATTTCGTTTTAATACAAAAAAAACATTATTTATGTCATTTGTGTTCTTTGTTCCTTATCATTTCAAATAAATAAATAAAAATATGTATATATATATTTGTTTGCTTTTGAATTATTCCTATATCTGAATTATCATTCCATTTGTGTGCCATAATTAGTTTGTGTCATGATGTGTACATCTATAAGAAACATTATAGAAAAAACGTTTAGTCATGTGTTATATTACTAAAAATGCCACTGTTTTTTAATGATTTTTTTTCAGATGTTCATTAAGGTTATTTTAGTCAAATCATATATCTCAATTATGATTAAAATTTAAATCATAAGTGAATCGAAAGCAAATCATATGATATCTTTTTAAATCACATGGTATCTTTTCAATAGTCTCAAAATTTCAAATGCAATCAAAATTTTCACTATCTTTCAACATCTTCTTTATTTTAAATATACAAATATATTTCCTTTTCAATTATAACAAAATTTATACGAATATTTTTAATCTATTTTAATGTTTTTATTATTAATAATTTCGTAGTTACTATTAATTTTAGTTAAATTTTGATATCATTATAATTATTTGATGGGTCGCTTGCAAAAATGACCTATAATTTGATGTCAATTGCAAATGTAACCTTCTATTTTTCTCTCTCCAACAAATGGCACATTGTCTCACTTCTAACCTTGGTAGATCTGATAATTCACGAAAATGCCATTACTTATGAATATATTTGATTTTATTTCGAAAATGACAAAGACACATCCTCATCTTCTTCACTTATTCACGAAAATGTCATCGACATCAATTCTTCCAACCACCATTAAAAACCAGATCTGAAGCTCTTAATGCTCTATCCACTGCAATTTAACCCCTTAAAACTCACCACTTGAGTTCGCCAACTCATTTTCACAATTTTCTCTTGATTTTCATCTCTAAAACTCCTACATTCACATTTTTCCAAATTTCAGACCCGTTTATATGTGCATAGTAGGTGATTCTTGCATACATAGAGTCTGGGTTTCTTTGGTGGTGGTCAGCCTCACAGTTTTTGACAGTCGACGAAGCTAAAAACCAGATTCAGGTAATTCAAACATGATTTTCTGGGGTTTTCCATCTGTTTCGCGGAAGTAGACTTCATTTGACGTCTCCTAGTCAAAGCATATGTTAGTTTTGCATTTGACCATTTGGCGAGTAGACTTCATTTGCAGTCTACTATTTTGCTTTGGTAAGAAAAAAATAGAGGACACGTCATACTCGTAGTGGCCAGGTTAGTTTTGCATTTGATCAAGAGGAGGGCTTTTCAGAGAAGTCTACTCGAGAAGTCTACTTTTAAGCGAGGTTAATATTGCATTTGACCAGATTTTGACTTTTATAGTAGACTTCGGCTGACGTCTACTGAGGTTACTTTTGGGGTTGATGGAAACATCAAAACATTGACCAATAATATCATTTAAATAGTAGACTTAAGTAGCCGTCTACTTAGGGCAGTAGACTGCGAAAGCAATCTACTATTAATTTAATCGTAAATTTGGTCAACACCAGAACTAAACGAGTAGACTTCACTAGCCGCCTACTGAGGAGTAGACTTCTCCAAGAAGTCTACTCAGATATTTGAATTGCAAAACTAACCCGAGAGAAGTCTACTAAAAAAAGTAGACTTCTGCAAGAAGTCTACTGGAAGTCAAGAAGTCTACTGCTGATATGAAGTCTAACTCGGAAAGTCAAAGTTTGGTCAATTGCAAAACTGACCCATTTTTCAGAGTAGACTTCAAGTGAAGTCTAGAGAAGTCTGCATTCGTTAATTGTCAATTGGAAAAGTAACCCGGGAGAGTAGACTTCAATTGGAGTCTACGCGTTAGACTTCATGGATAAGTCTACTACGTAATGATTTTCTTAAAGTTGTAATTATAGCATATTTATAACTAATTTTTAAGATTTTCTTGTTCATGTGTTGGGTTTAACATACATACTTGCGTGTGTGTGAGTTTGCCATGTTTATTTGTTATATGCATTGCTGAATCAGTTTTCTTGTTTCATATTAAATGTAGGTCACTAGTAGTAGACGTCATTTGGAGTCTACTAGGATGACTTCATAGAGAAGTCTACTATGTAATGATTTTATTAAAGTTGTAATTATAGCATATTTAAAACGAATTTTTAAGATTTTATTTTTCATGACTTGCTTGTGTGTGAGTTTGACATATTTATTTTTTATATGCATTGCTGAATTAGTTTTCTTGTTTCATATTGCAACTAGGTTACTAGTAGACGTCATTTGGAGTCTACTCAGATGACTTCATAGAGAAGTTTACTCTTTGTACTTAGATTTCTAATGTGTTTTTATTGTCTTTTTTACAGAGAATGGTGGTTCACGTACCAGTTGTTTACGGAGTATGGATGATGCAAAATCAATCTTTGCATTTCGAAGTGGATAAACACAAAGGAGGGAGAATGTTCAGCTTGTGTGATGGTTGTACACTCAGTGAGCTTCTTCAAATTGTAGAAGATGATTTCTGCGTGGACAAGAAAGTAGATATTATGGAGTTATCTTATCTGTTACCAGATGTGATGCTTCAAAAAATGCCTACAGATACCCCTCCTACGTATGTGACAAGTGATAGACAAGTTAAGAGCTTTATCGAATTAGGTAAAGAACATGTTTTTCGCCTTTGTGTAACTAGAAGGAGCATGGATACTTGGAATGTCGATGTAGAGGGACGTGGGGAAGATTTGCATTATGATGATGTTGAAGCATGGGACATGGAGGACGATAATGTGGATGATGTTAATGGTATTGCCGGTGAGAATGATGATGAGTGTGGTGCGACGGATGGTGTAGACGCGGATCTAAAATATGAAATTGATGCGTTGGATGTGGATTACAGTGATTATGGGAAAGTGAACGATGAAGATGAGGATGAGGATGAGGATGAGGATGAGGATGATGTTAAGGATGAGGATCATATCTCGCCTGATGTTGTGGGTCGTCGTGTTCAAGGTGGACGGTCCAATGGCACCTGGTCTGACAATATTTTTGTCATGCAGAGCTTTCCTAGGAAAGAAAAGCTTGTATCAGAGCTGAATTTAACGGCTGTGATGTTAAAATTTGCATTCAAAGTGTATAAGTCAACGAAGATTTTGTTTGTGGCAAAATGTCATGTGGGTGGATGCATTTGGAAGCTTAGAGCGGCTGTGAAGAATGAACCAAACACATTTTGTGTGACAAAGTATGTGAAGACGCATACTTATTCTATGTCGGACCGAGCAGCTATCCGTAGACACCGCACACCGAAATATATTGGAAGTTTATTCATAGAACGCGTTGGAATCATTGATGGTATTGTGCCGAAGCATATCACAGATGCAATGAAGGCGATATTTGGGATGAACCTGGATTATACGACTTCATACCGAGCTTTGATATATGCTCAAGAAATGGGGTACATCAGAATATGGATATGAGAGGCTGCCTTCCTATTTGCATGAAATTGAGAAAGCAAATCCAAGAAGTGCCACAGACATTGTACATGATGAAAAGAACCGGTTCAAGTACCTGTTTATATCTTTTGGGTCTTCAATATCTTTTTTTAGGTACTTGAGGCGAGTTATTGTGGTTGATGGAACTCATCTAACTGGGAAGTATGGAGGGGTGCTGCTAGTTGCGGCGGGGCAGGATGGCAACTTTCAGATATTTCCGTTGGCTTTTGGAATTGTTGACTCAGAATGCGATGCTTCTTTGGAGTGGTTTTTCACAAAATTGTGCGGTTGTTTTTCAGACGAATATTCGATTGTCATAGTCTCTGGCAGGCACTCCTCCATAGCTAAAGCATGCAGCAATGTTCTACCCTGGGTAACACGCGGAATATGCTACTATCATCTACAACAAAACATTGTCACACATTTTCGTGGGAAGAAACTCATGTATTTGGTGAAAGGTGCTGCTTATACGCATACGGTTTCCGACTATAACCGATATATGGATGCACTCCGACATGTAAATCCCAGCCTTGCTACATACTTGGAGAATGTGGATCCAAGGTTATGGTCACGAGTTCACTTTCACGGAGATAGATACAATATAAAGACAAGTAACATCACAGAGTCTATCAATTCTGTATTTAAGCAAGCCCGAGGATTCCCCATATGGTTTCTCCTTGAGTTTATTCGAGAGAAGTTAGTGAGGTAGCATTGTAAAAGGCGGGAAGATGCTTTGAGTCTAACTACTCGTCATAGCCGCGGTGTTGAGTATTTATTGTCCATTCGTCAACATTATGCAGATAAGATGACGGCTGAACGCATAGATGGTTGGCGTTTCTTTGCCAATGGTGGAACACGAGATTGTATGGTTGATCTGGAAGCTAGAAAGTGTGTGTGTGGTGTTTTCAATGTGGAAAAAAATACCATGTTCACATGCTATTGCAGCTGCAACTGAGGCGTGTGTTCATTTTTCTATGCTTCTATGCCCTACGTATACGACTCAGTATTTGTTTGCGGCATATTCGGGTAATATTTTTCCCGCATCCGCATCTACTGCAGAACCTGAAACTTTTCCAAGTCTTATTCCTCCAATTGTTAAGCGTGCTCCTGGGAGGCAGAAGAAATCGAGGTGACAAACTTTGCTAGAAATGGCAAGGAAGAAGGGGACCAAACCTAGAAAGTTGCACAAACATTACAGTTGTTCAAATTGCAGACAACCTGGACATACTTGACCGCATTGTATAAGTTACTCTCCTTCAGGGTTTGTATTGGTCTGTTGTATTCTTGTGTGTTCCCAATTTTTGTTTGCTCACATGGTTGCTGTTTGTTATAGGTGATGAGAGAAGCCGGACAGTGATGTCTACTCTTTCTTATGGATTTGTAATGAAGTCTACAAATATTCATGACGTCTACTCTTTTAATATAGTATACTCTTTGTAATGAAATCTACTTTTAGTCATGACATCTACTCTTTTAATGAAGTCTACTATTTGTAATGAAGTCTACTCTTCGTAATGAAGTCTGCTCTTTTAATGAAGTCTACTTTTTACATGTCAGATACTCTATTGTAATTACGCCTATACTTACCTTTATGTACGTGTCGTTTCGTTTATTAAGTAATAAATAACTTTGTTTATATCGAGTAGTCTCCACTTACCTTATGTACGTGTCGTTTCGACTATTACTCATTTTACTTAGTATAAATGCCCTCTTTCCTCATTGTCTTTTTTACCTGTTTCATTTTTTTTTTACCATTTTCATTTCCTTCTTCCTTAATAGTTACAGTTTCATCAAACAACCTAAAGAATGACCGAATCGTCTTTACTCTCTTTCCCAACAGAGATTCAAGATCTTATTACCCAACATGTCGCCAATAATTCTCTGCTAGATCTCTTTAACTTGAAGAGAACTTGCCAAACACTGAAAGAAGTTTCAGAGCGTCCCTCGGTCTATGCTTCCGCGAATCTATTCAGTTTGACTGCATATCACTGGTACGGTGGTGCACCGTTCGTGGTTACGTGTTACGGACATGGAAATCCAGACACAATTTTCCTGAAGGGCGCTGAAGACTACTTCCACTATGAGAGGCTTGAGGATGGAGTGGAAAGGATTATACTGGCAGCTGATAGAGGATATGTGTTTGCTATGTATACATATGCAATGTTACACAAGGTATTTTATAATGATGCCTCTTACTTCTTTTGGTTTACCAGGAAATCTATCCATGAGCTAAGTACCAGTGTCCTACTAAATGGATGGGGTTGGCCTCATTTGCTGCCTGCCTTATCCGAAAAAATGTAAAGTTTCAGAATTTCGTGCTTCCCAATTTGTACACTTGCACTTGTACTCTTTGCAATCATTGGTACTATTGGTACGATGATGAAATAAAGGATGCTGGGATGTGTGACGAATGTTTCTGGACAAGGGAGTTGAGAATTTTTTTTAAAGTTCTTTCGTGTCCCGTTTGTACCAATGTAATGAAGTCTACTATATATGCCGAAGTCTACTCTTTGTAATGAAGTCTGCTCTTTGTAATGAAGTCTACTCTTTGTAATGAAATCTACTCTATTTAATGAAATCTACCCTTTTAAATGAAGTCTACTCTTTTAAATGTAGTCTACTCTTCGTAATGATGACAATTAACTACTAAACGGTTCCTTATTTATGATGTAGTATAAATATTCAGCCGTAAGTAACTTTTTACATGTCAGATACTCGATTAGTCTATTCGAGTAGTATACTCATTGTAATGATGCCTATACTTACCTTTATATACGTGTCGTTTCGTTTACTAAGTAATAAATAACTTCGTTTAAGTAATAAATAACTTTTGTTAATATCGACTAGTCTCCACTTACCTTACGTACGTGTCGTTTCGACTATTAGTATAAATGCTCTCTTTCCTCATTTGTTTTTTTACCAATTCATTATCTTCTTTACCATTTTCATTTCCTTCTTCCTTAGTAGTTACAGTTTCATCAAACAACCGAAAGAATGACCGAATTGTCTTTACTCTCTAACCCAACAGAGATTCAAGAGATTATTACCCAACGCGTCGCCAATAATTCTCTGCTAGATCTCTTTAACTTGAAGAGAACTTGCAAAACACTGAAAGAAGTTTCAGAACATCCCTCGGTGTACGCATCCGCGAATCTATTCAGTTGGAATTCGTTTCACTGGGAGGGTTCAGCGTTCGTTGCTGCGTGTTACACACATGGAAATCCAGACACGATTTTCCTGAAGGGCGCTCTAGACTACTACTACTCTGAGAGGCTTGACAATTGGGTGGAAATGATTAAACTGGCAGCTGATGGAGGATATGTGTTTGCTATGTATACCTATGCAATATTACGCGAGGTAATTCATAACGATGCCTCTTACTTATCTCGGTTTACCCGCAAATCTATCCGTGCGGTAAGTACACGTGTCCTACTAATTCGATGGGGTTGGCATCCTTTGCTGCCTGCCTGATCCGAAAAGGAGGAAGCGTTTGATAATTTCTTGCTTCCCAAATTGTACAATTGCCCTTGTACTCCGTACAATCAATGGTTCTATTGGTACGATGATGAAATGAAGGATGCCGGGATGTGTGGAATGTTTCTGGACAAGGGAGTTGGGAATTTTCTTTTAAGTTATTCTGTGTCCCGTTTGTATCATTCACTTAAAGATGTAATGAAGTCTACTCTTTGTAATGACGTCTACTCTTTGTAATAACGTCTACTCTTTGTAATGAAACCTCCCCTTAAATGAAGTATACTCTTTTCAATGTAGTATACTCTTTGTAATGAAGTCTACTCTTTGTAATGAAACCTCTCCTTAAATGAAGTATACTCTTTTCAATGTACTCTACTTTTTGTAATTACGTCTACTCTTTGTAATGAAGTCTATTTTTTTAATGACATGTACTCTTTTAATGACGTCTAATTTTTAACGAAGTCTATTCTTTTTAATGAAGTCTACTCGACGTACTGAAAAATAATAACATTCACCACATAGTTTAAGTCAGAAAGATACAAATATTAGTGGTTAGCAAAAGGCAACCGCATCACACCCATTGTTTGAAAAAATAAATGGTGTGCAAAATTAGTATGAACCTGCGAGATGTCTCATACCGGTTCATTCAAGTCCAATCCTGTCCAGTCGCGGTTGTCCAGACCTCTTAATGTCGTCTCCGCAAATATATCTCCGGCTAACTTTTCACGGATACCTTTGATGTTGGAGTCGCACACGGTCGCAGGTACAGGGATTCGCAAAGCATGGCATTCAATGTACTTGACGCAGAACACACCACAATCACCACTCTGGATGTTCAGAGACATTCCTAGGACCCGTTCATGTGTGTAAGCATCTAATGGTCAATCTACTTTGTCACCGGGGCCAAGCTCCCGAAGAAGGTATGGCAGCATCTCCGCGATCGGCTCCACCGTCTCAATTACTTTGTCGTCTCTGTACAGTGACTCTGCATTGTCCCATATGGTAATGTGTCTCTTCGGGATAGATATCCAGAGAGCTATCCAGTGGTCGGTCCCTATGTGCATTGGAGCGTATATATCGTCGATCTTAACCCCCCCCCCCCCACATCTTCTTTGACTGGCAGTATTGTGGGCTATCTCCTGAATGGAGTTCATACGCTCCCGCTGGTAGTATTCGCCCTAGTCCATTGGGGTTTGGTGGGCAGTCTTTGAAGGCTTGATACTTTTTCGACCACATCGTCCCGAAAAGAGAATCCAACATGCAAATTCTATCCGACCAGAACCATTTAGGATGTTCGGACATGCGCTTCCGGAGGAGATTAATCGCAGCATCTAAGTGCTGCAATGTAGCAAATATGTTTACTCAAGATGTCTACTAAAGATGTCAACTCAAGAAGTCTACTCAAGAAGTCTACTCAATATGTCTACTCAAGAAGTCTACTCAAGATGTCTACTCAAGAAGTTATTCAATGTACCGTGTCTTTAAGCCATTGATGTCGAGTGCGGAGAATGTACCACCATTCAACAGTACCATCTTTTTTTCTTTTCAGGTAATCACTGCAACCAACAAATAACATTTCATGTCAATCTTGAAACTAGTAACTACAATCTTAACAAATTTGGTACTTACGGCTGTGTCTTAAGCCACTCAATAACTTGTTTTGTCTTGTCTTTGTCAACAGGTGCAAATAGGTCATACCCACCGCAATTGAGTGTTCTTTCCTTTGGCCGCTGGAACAAAGGAGGAATCTCTTCCTCTTTCTGTTGTGTTTTTTCTCTGGTCGGCCTATCCAATTTCGTGGCTGTGGTAATCTCAGCGGCCTTTCTCCTAGTGTTTTGTTTCTCTAATCTAGCCGCAATTTCCTCCTGTGTGAGTTCATGATTCCCAAGAAACTCGACACTAGGTGGTGGTCTTTGGTCTCTGCCGTCGTTAATGCTTTCTTCTGCTTGAATTTTCTGCATTTTAATAAAATAGTATACCATAAACCAAAACGCTTAAGGAACAACTTGAACAAGAGAAACACGAAACTTTAATAAATTTATTTTGTTGGCATAACAAAATTTAATGAACACGAACACAAGGAATTACTTGAACAAGAAGAAACACGATTTGCAACATTCCAACATAACTGAAATGCCCGTGTTTTTAAACTAAGCCATATTTTCTCGGTTTTCTGTGACGTTTTCTCACATCATTCTGTTCTAGGGGGGAGGGATCGGAACTAACCCGACCATGCTGCTCTTGTCATTGGACTTGACATGCTCATCAGTCCTCGCAGTTTTCACATGCTCCGACATCTTTGCAATGGAATGCTCGAGAGCTTCCACTCTCTCGGACAGGACCTCTATCTTTCCCGCAGAGTTGGTGAAGCCTTCCCTCAATGCCTCCACGACAACCGAAGAGAATGATGTGACACATTTATCCAAGTAGGTCTTCAATGCCTCCACGACATTTAGCCCGGTGTCTTCTACCCGAGAAGAGGTCTCGTGTCGAGACCTCTTTCTGCTTTCTGAATCTGACTCGACTTCTCTTTTCTGCTTCTGCTTGTTGTCCACGACGGCGACCTTCGCTTGGATTAAGTTGTTATTTGAGACATTAACACCATCGAGAAGCCAATCATTTTTCGTCCACACCCATGTGACACCGTCAGAGAACTGACCCAGCACTGCCATGACGACGTTTTCAATCTCAGAATCCTCTTCATCATCATCATCCTACAATGGGAACATTTCTGACGGACTCTTCATCACGCAGTGGTTAAAGCGGGTCTACGGGTAAAAAATACATCACCCACGTTACTAAACAGTCACTATAGTATAATCGATAAGTCTAACAAGAAAGTGTACTTCATAAGTTACCTGCTTAAGCATGTTCTCTTTCATATACTTTCTACCCTGTTGTCCGTTGTAGGCCAGAATCGGTTCCACTGAGCCACCGTGTTCAATGGGACATCCGTATTGGTGTCCAAAGTCCGGCATGGCCTGGTACGCCCATACCTGAAGGACTTCCACAAACCCATCGATGGTGTAGGATCTGGTTAAGTCTATCTCCTTGACCGACTCGATGAGGTTCTTGTATGCTACCCTTCCCCAAGGGAATTCCTCAAACTCATCAATGTCCATTACTAGGCGGGCACGCTAAAATCTTGTGCCTGAACTTGATTTCCTTGCTTCAGTAAAGCCAGCATATATGGCTAGGTACCCTAACCGGATACGATCCTCCCTACTCCAAGTAGGGGCATCCGTACATGCACGTGTCAGATCATCAATACTTGGACCGACATCGATATGGATACCCAACCTTCTCCAGAATTCTTGCATCTCGGGGGTTACGTCTACGTCGGGCTGCTCCAAATTTGGAACGTGCTTGAATTGAGTCTCGTGATATACTCGAACTCATTGAGAGAGAACCTCAATGGGTTATTTCCAACTAGGCTCCAAATTTCGTACTTCTTTTTGCACACTAGCTGGAACTCGAGCATATAATGCACCACCCGCGATGCCCATCCAAAATCCAATTTGTAGAACTTCAAAAAGACACCCAGTCTCGACTCTTTTAACTCATTCCACTCATCTGGAAAAATTGCTTGTTCCAAGGCGGGGAATAGCTTGGAGTCGTTGCTGTAATAGGTAATGCTCTTTAGTGGCTGTGGTTCATCACCTTTGCTGAATTGCCTTCGGGGAAACACTGGCGTTGCTATTCTGCAAAACTTAAGCCACAATCAGGAAAGGAAAGCAGAAAAGAAGTCAACTCAAGATGTCGACTTATACTCAAGATGTCTGCTCTCTACTCGAGATGTCTGCTCTCTACTCGAGATGTCTGCTCTCTACTCGTGATGTCTGCTCTCTACTCGAGATGTCTACTTCTACTCTTCTACTCGGGATGTCTACTTCTACTCGGGATGTCTACTTCTACTCGGGATGTCTACTTCTACTCGAGATGTCTACTTCTACTCGAGATGTCTACTTCTACTCAAGATGTCTACTTCTACTCAAGATGTCACCTTCTACTCAAGATGCCTCCTTTACCGTTTTACAACGAGGGGGCCAGATACAAATCTCAAGCGGCGGCGACGGAATAATATAAGTACAACGTAGAGGAGAGGCGAGGAGAGGCGACGGAGGCAAGGAGAGGCGACGGAGGCGAGGAGAGACGACGGAGGCGAGGAGAGGCGACGGAGGCGAGGAGAGGCGACGGAGGCGAGGAGAGGCGACGGAGGCGAGGAGAGGTTACGGAGGCGAGGAGAGGCGACGGAGGCGAGGAGAGGCGACGGAGGCAAGGAGGCAAGGAGAGGCGACAGAGGCAAGGAGAGGCGACAGAGGCAAGGAGAGGTGACAGAGGTGACGGAGGCGAGGAGAGGCGCAAAGGAGGAGATAAGAGTATGCGATTAAACCAATTAGGTTAAGAAAGTACACATATCGATAAATCAAGAGAAATAGGATGAAGAAAGATTACCGGATTGAGGCGAGGAGAGGCGTCAGAGAACGGCGGAAGCTTAGGGTTTCGGCGACTGATGCGAGTAGTGGCATCAGAGAACGGCGGAAGCTTAGGGTTTCGGGGACAGAGAATGGCGGAAGCTTAGGGTTTTGTTTATTTTTTTTACACAAACAGTAATAAATACTACAATGTATATACTGAACGGTTAAAGTTCTCGAGACAATTTACTTACTAAAATCATTACTTATTTCTCAAGACAAACAACGACGTTTCCCATTATTTTTATATTTTATTATTTGTCAACTGCTATAATCATTACTTATTTCCCGCTTATTAATTTTAACTTCCCGCCTAAGCAGACTTCACAGCGAAGTCAACTCAAATTCCCAAATTTTCAATTGGTCAAATTTTAAAAAATTAAAATTTTCAGATTTTCAGATTTTCAGATTTTAAGATTTTCAAATTCTCATATTTTCATATTTTTAGATTTTCATATTTTCAAATTTTCAAATTTTCAAATTTTCAAATTTTCAAATTTTCAAATTTTCAAATTTTCAAATTTTCAAATTTTCAAATTTTCAAATTTTCAAATTTTCAAATTTTCAAATTTTCAAATTTTCAAATTTTCAAATTTTCAAATTTTCAAATTTTCAAATTTTCAAATTTTCAAATTTTCAAATTTTCAAATTTTCAAATTTTCAAATTTTCGGTTTTGAACTTTTAGAGTTTCCCAGTAGACTTTACTTGTACGCTTACGCGAGAAGTCTATTGGATAGTGTACTCGAGAAGTCTACTATAAAGTGTACTGGATAAGTCTACTTTTGTTTTGTTGTGTTCTTATGAAATTAGGCAGAAATTTCAACAAAGGGGAAATATATATGTCAGATGACCCAGTTATTCAAGCAGGAGAAATACATATTACAGACCTTACTCTAATCCTAAACTAAGATCTAAAAAGGGCAATACAAAGGTAGATGGTCAGACCTATGACTGTGAGGATTACACCAGCCACCATCTGCTTCTTCATAACGATGCTAGGATAATAATCGTCAATTAGATAACAAAGTAGTGATAACTCTGCATCAATCTGAGGCATAAAAGCAGAAGTCTCTTCTGCTACTCGGTCCCTACATTCCGCTTTCTTTTCCAGGGCGACTCTGAGATCTTGGATTTCCTGCGTCACAGCCTCATCCCACCACTTGAATATATGATGGCAACCATCCTAAACAAGCACATAGACATCCACCATCATATTAATATGGTTAACACTCAAATGGAGAAAGAACAACACAACGACAACCTTATTACCTTATAGTTCTTGCATCCATAGAATACGCGACCCGGATTTTCATCTGTAGTGGATGATTTCATGATAGACACCAAACCGCATAAACATAGGTCGGAAAAACCAGATTTTCGAGATCTAAGCATAGGAGTGGGGGAGGTCACTTCTGGTTCTCCGGCACTCCAAAGATCCCTCGAACTACTCGATGGTTGACTGTAGCTGTATCGACCCATCTCTGGGTACAAATCAAACAACAAATCATTGCAAAACGTATTAGACATCTAAATCATCAATATACTTGAAACAAATCTATAAACAAGTTGATTTCAAGGCTTACTATATATTCAGATCTGTTAGAGAGGGAGAGAAAGAGACTATCACCGTATAGTGAGAGAGAGATACGCGGCGTATTAAGAAATTAGGGTTAGAGTGTCGGCGACTCTGATTTATATTAGGGGGTCAATTTCCGGTTAAGTTAAAAGTTCGGTTAAGGAGACGGTTAAGGAGACTTCATGACAAAGTCTTCCTCCCCCTAAACCTCTAATGAACAGTACACCCCTAACCCCTAAATTGATAAGTTACATAAAATCTAACATTAAACAATTTACTCATCATTATATTCTTAATTTTGTTTTCCAAATAAGCTTAAATGTAATATTAAACTCTCATTTATATAGATTCTTTTTATCAAAACCATAACCATGCTATATATCCATATCAAATCCTATACTCCAACCTTACATGTATTTGGCTTCTACCCTCATTTATCTTTGTTCCCTTAAAATGACCAATTTTTATGAAATTTTATTTTATATAGGTGATAATTACGTATATGATATTTATGTATACAATTTTTTTATCAAATTAATTTTTAAGAATTTTATAATTAAAATCTAAGATTTAATCACAGAGTAGACTTCATATAGAAGTTATGAAGTCTACTATTATACTTTTACATGATATGGAAACTTTATTTGTTTAAAATGACCGATTTTTATGAAATTTTATTTTATATAGGTGATAATTACGTATGTGATATTTATGTATACAAATTTTTTTATCAAATTAATTTTAAAAATTTTATAATTTAAATCTAAGATTTAATCACAGAATAGACTTCATATTCTATATGAAGTCTACTATTATACTTTTTCATGATATGAAAACTTTATTTGTTTAAAATGATCGCTTTTATGAAATTTTATTTTATATAGGTGATAATTACGTATGTGATATTTATGTATACAAATTTTTTACCAAATTAATTTTTATAATTTTTATAATTAAAATTTAAGATAAAATCACGGAGTAGACTTCATACAGAAGTCTACTCATGAATTCTACTGTTTAAACGTAGACTTCTCAAGGGTTATAACGGTCATTTCTCATTTCGCTTTTTTGTTTGGTCTTTAGGGAGAAACTGATACTTTCACTACCCCTACGGGTTAGTTTTGTCGAATGTCCAATATGGGGTGTAGATTTACATTCAAAACCAAATAATGGGTTAAAATCAGCAATTCTCCCTTATTTGATTCAGAGCTTAATTGACGGGTAATCCTACTTTATTTTATAAATGTGAAATTACATTTTTCAAACTAAAATAATTGTTTTATGAAAAATAAAATAATATACAAAATAAAATGGTGTAATATATAATTTTTTTTTATAACGTCATTTCATTAATATCATAAACCATTACAAAGTTGTTACAAATCAAAATACAATGAATACAAAATCAATTGATAGAACTTTCAAAAACAAATTATTGCATAAGCAGATATATGCACCATATAATGCAATCGATAAAACATGAAAAGTGAACATTCTCCATATACGATCTTCTTTTGATGCAAATTGTGTGTGTTGGTTTGCGACTTGTAGCAACCTTTCATAATTACACACTGCATAATAAAACTCATTGCTTCCGTTGAATGAGATTCTGTTTCGACAATTGGATACCACTGATTTTGTATCCAAGACCTTCTATGAGGGTTTAACTTTGACTTTCTCCTCATCGAATTTAGTATTTGACATTGCCTCTGTTTATTGATGATGATATTCTCCTCTCTTTTGACAATTTTCCATACCCAAATCCGTTGATTATCCAGAAATCTTCTTCTCCATTGTTGTCTTTGAAACCTTGTATAATCCTTGGTCTTGTCGTTAAGGTCTGTGAGAGAAGCACTCAATCCATTCACTGTACTGAACCAAAGAATACTCGGATCCCATATCCAATCTTGAGAATTAACTCCAAATCTCGAGCAATATGAAGCAGATCTGATTTGGACATGGTGATAAAAGGAGTCGAACGATTCATGAGTGAATCGAGAAGAACCGTATGGAGAAAACTCTAACGGAATGCAACTACCACAAATTTGTATGAATAATCTTCGAAATAAGGGCAGAAAGTCACCCTCACAAAAAGGGACAAAGAAGAAGAGATGTTGAAATTGATTCATCAAAGAAAACAAAATAACAATAATCAATTAAAGTCTTATTTTAGATTAGAAACTTAAAAAAAAAAAAAAAAAGAGTACGGCCGACGTCAGAATCGACGCCAGCCGAGAATGGAAAAACTAGTGTAAACTGAGTGTGTTTGGTGGTAAATATTAAATGGAGACGATAGCGGTTGCTCTCGATGTTGCAGATCGAGGCATAAAAGGAGTTATTGAAAAACTATAAATATATATATTCAAATCGATAATCATATTACATAATCATACTATAACTATATAATTAATAAAAAAAATTATATAGTATTACCATCTATTTCAAAATAAAAGTATAACATATCTCAAACTATGATTTCTAAAAATATATTTTTTCATACAAAATAGAAAAAATAAAATCAAAAATCAAAAATCAACTAAAAATATCGTCTATTCTCATAACATATTGAAACTATATATTATATTTATGAAAAAAAAAACTGATAAAACACTTTAAACATCTAAATTTATAAAATTGTATTATTAGTATATTAATAAAAAAGAATTGAATAATAATAAAAAAAAAATATCATCTTTAGGATGGCCAGAATCTAGTAAACCATTAAAAACAAAACAAAAGTTTATTGTTTGTTTTGTGTCCTATTTCATTGCCTTATTCAGTTTTCACTCTCCACTAAGATTTCCAAAACCATATTTTTTATTATCATTTTGTGCATTCAAATTTAGACTCTCAACACGATTTGTGTTTGCATTTATTAAAAAAGAAAAGAAAAGAGAGAACTGCATTAACATTGTCTGCATAATCTAGTTCCCATATCTTGAATTCTATTGCCAAAAACCAAAAGAGAAATCATTCATTGCTTCATTTAGTTTCTATATTCTTGTTTGTGTTAATTCGATTTGATACTTTCCTTTGTTTGCAAGGTACAAACCTATAGCAAAATAAAAAATAAAACAATGGAGACCTTCAGTGTAAAAAAAAAAAAGGAGTCAGAGATGAAGACTATGGAAAAGAGAAGAAGAGTACGAAGATGAAAACCAATCTTGTAGTGGATGAGGAGAGTCTGACAAAAAACCCATGGCATGCAGAAACTGATTTCAAAATCAGTAGAGGAGAAGAAGACTACTCAAGTTCTGAAGCAGCAGAAGAACCATATGAAGCGGAGATGGAATCAAAACCACCAGACTGCATAAATTTTATTCCAATACCTTGTGGTGTGAAAATAATCAAAAGAAGACACATATGAAGAATACAACCCTCTTAAGAAAGAAGAGAAGCCAATCAGCTATGAAGTTACTCCATACATGGTACCTGCTCAATATAAACCACCCGGCACAAAGAAGCCAACCAACAAAAGGAGAAGCTCCCTAGTATTTTCAGGAACTAGTAAAGACCTTGAAATATACTTGCAGTGGGAAATCGACATGGAGATGTGGTTACAAACCAACAAGATCCTAATGGAAAAGAAGTTAGTACAAGCTATCTCAGTCTTTACGAAAACAGCTTATGAATGGTGACTAAAGGAGAGCATTCCAACTGTCTGCAAGAAGCCAATTGTAGATTGGAGAGAGCTCACAGCAAAAATGCACAAAAAAATTTGTTGAGAAGCTTCAGGCCATACCAAGGAGAGTGAAGCCAACAACAAAACCGCAGCCTATGAGAAGAGAAGTTGCACTCCAGGCATCCACATCTAGCTCTAATGCTATATCAAAGTCACCAAACCCACCAATGTAATGTAAGTCTTTTAACTTTGTAAATTTTTAAGAGCCAACATGTTATAAGTACCATAAGAGAGGACATTTCCCTGCAATTTTCTCCGTTAAGAAATTGTTGAAAGAAACTTCACTAGAAGAGAAAATAGAAATACCTAGAGAAAGTGATAGTTTGGTTCAATCTGATTTATTAAATCTCAATTCTAGTATAATGCACTTGTCTTTGTCAAAAGGATTTGAAATCGGACTAGAAAATATGAACAAAGAAGAGGAAGTACAAGCCATTGGCATCAAAAATGTTCAATGGCCACGACAAGATATTATGATCAATGAGGAAGATTCACATTTGGCACCAGAACTTGTAATGATGAGAAAAGAAAGCATCAAAGAGAAACTACCAGACCAAACTAAGAACACTAAAAGTGTTGGACATGTAAGTTTCTCTTTGACTCCACTTGTTTCTCATGATGTCACAACTGTGTTAGAGAGTTCACTAAACATACAAGGGCTTGAGGAAACAATTTGTTTAAACCACAAGTAGAAGAAAGCTTTGCTAGTGGTAAGGAATTAGATTCAACAAGTTAATCTTATCCTAAAAAATCTATAATGCCATTCTTTCTTCTCAAAAGTGTCAATCTTATTTCAGGAACTAAAAGAACAAAACACAAGGAAGTTTCACCAAAAGAGAACTTGCTCCTAGACCATGTTCAGAACCAAAGAAGGAAGGCGCCAGAGGTGATTATTACCAAGTCCACCGAAGAAGTGAAAGCTAAACCCGGAAAGAGTAGAGGAATAGTCCTGTCCCACCAGCTCAAAGGAGAGCCACCAGACATGCTACACATCACCAAACCACAAACATACCAAGGCAAGACCATGGACTTTCAAACATTTCCAGTTTCTAACTTGACTTATCTCTGGGCAGGCAAACCAGTTTTGAGGCAAAACTCAGTCAAGGGGGAGTGTATGAGGAGGTCATCAGACCAGTAGCTGAACCAGATCTCAATCAAACTGAAGGTACAAGGCCAATTAGACCCGAGGAGGACATATGTTTCATGGAGCATCCCGAACTAACCAGAGGGATTTAAGCAGTAAGTCAACTTTTTCCAGAAGCTTAATTCACGGCCAAGTGGAATTGGATCCATATCTTTTCAGACCAAACCAGAATTGAAGTTACAAACCGGAAGATTTCAAACCACCTTGCTATTGAAGCTGATACAGACCTATGTCCATTGTTTCATGTATTCCGAATGAACCACGAATATTCAAGACATAAAACCACTTGGTAAACCTTCTCAGCTCATATAGAGAACTTCTTGAAGTAGAATTAACCCAAAAGAAGCTCATCAAGGAGATATTAAGTTCATAAACAGAGTCACTCCGAGCTAACCCGATTTGGACCAGTGTGCACTAATTGGAAGATTGCGACCAAACCAGGAGGAATTAAGTTATTAACCGACTTGTTCTGGAACCTGGATTTATCAGGGAATCCGAGAGAATTTGTATCATACAAAGATCAGCTTTGGTTTGAAAGATATTTGATTTCTAAACTGAAGGATCCTCAGCTTGCCTTATTTGAAACTTCACGGGTTTATAAGGCTTCAAACGTATCTCTGGCGCCCAGGTGACTTTGTGCTACTTCTAGAATCTTCCTACAACAAACTAAGGTGCACCTGAAATTACAGGATCAGGTGGATCCTCTTGCTACTCCATTTTCCTTTTATGGCTGTATTGACCCTTGGTACCATAACTCTCCAACAGCTATATTATCAAGGCTACAGCGACTTAAGCATGGATTCGATGCATCTAGACACTCTAAGACACCACGTATTCATGCCCTTGTTTTCAAGAATGAAGTAAACCACGATTTCCTATTTCATCCAAAGACTGCCATCAATTCCAACAGTTCTTTTCATTTATTTGGCATTATTTTCACTTTGTGTAAATTTTCAGACCTTTAGTTTATTCTTGTACTGAGCCCTATATAGCTCCAGTATCCTTTCATTGTAAATCACCTTTCAATCATCAAGTAATATACAAGTTTATTGTTTTACGTCAAAGAGTGTCTTTGATTAAATTTTTTTATGTAGCTCAAGTGAGTGATTCATTTGTTTTTACAAAACACATGATAAGTTTGTTTGTTTAATTCAAGCAATCTAATTCTGAAAAAAATTGAGAGATTCAACCAAACCCAAGGATTGAGAGAGTCAATCACAGGTTTCAGCACCATTTCTACCTTATATCCACTTCCGCAAGCAGCTGGTTTAGGAATCTCCTGATCATCATCTGATCAAAGCATTGGAGTGATTTCGTGCCTATATCAAGTCTGTTTGTTAGGTTTAGGGTTTTTCAAGGGTTAAGAATGAATTGATTGATTGAATTCATTATTTGAATTGAATATGTTCGGAATATCATCAAAGTTCTTCATCTGGATTGTGGTTAATGTTTATTTTAGCTTCATGACATAGAATTTGAACTTAGGTTAATTGGTAGACACAAAAGTGTTATTGATTTCCTTAACTATTTCAGATGAGCAAAATATCTATCTGCAAAGAAATTTGGTTTAGAGATTTTGTGAACAATTGAACACAAACTTTTAATGTTTGTCTGAATTGATTGAATTTGCAAAGAAATTTAGGATTCTAAATTTAGAAATTGATCATTTCCGTAGCGAAAGCTTGTTGATTTTACAACTATGTTTCAAGTTCAAAACTGGTTCTTAATTAAACCCGTCACGACTTAATCATTCTGCAATTCAAATGTATCTGAGAATCTCCTCATGTCTATCAGTTTTTCCTAACTGTGTTACAACTGATTTAATTACTACTTTCTGCCTTTTATTTACATTGATTTGTCTAGCTTAATTTGAAATTACAGTCTATTGCGCGGTTCTGATCAGTCTCTGTGCGACTCGATACCTTTTATACTGCTTCTGTGATTCTGTGTACTTGCAGGATTGCTTATAGGGTTAGAACTCGAGTATATCAATTTTTTGAAATGGGTTCGCTAACCAATCAAGACAATTTACTTCCCAAACCGAGCCTTTCGACTTCATTGTTATCAACCACTGATATTTTGGGACTCAACTTCTTCCGCTTTTGTTTCACCAGTTTCTAAGTCTCTTCAACTTTTAACTTCTATGAATTCTTTTCGATAGAAATGCCTGGCATATCTTGTGTGGACCACGCGAATGTCTTCTTGTTTTATCTTAAAAGAAAAATCAAGCTGCTCTTCAGAGGTTCTTCCAGCAATGTGTCAGTATTTATGCATTTCCTAAGGCTTGATTTGTCGATTAACCTGAGATTTACCTTATATTTTATTGGTGGGTCCTTGATGATGAATGATTCCTCCACCATGCTAATCTTTTTTATGAGATGCATTTTTCAGAATTTGTAGGAACCCCCGAAGCAGGATCTTGAGACCATTTCGCTTCCTTTGATTGTATTTTCCATGCCTTTCTTGGAATTTTCACGCATGCGCGGTAAGTGGAAGGTACTGCTCATGATACAGCCATCAAACCAATCACCACCCAAAGCTCACACTACATGGACCCGAGACGATTCAAGGAGGTTAAGGAGGCTACATCAAATTCTACTCAACCAAATAACGTAGGATTAAAGATTCATCAGCCCATAATATGTTCTAAGAAAAATGATCAAGCCAGAACCCAATTGGCGTGATCATATTTGGAGATGGTTCACAAACTCCCACCCGGAGTCTTAACCGAGCCATGGAAGCTGCCCCAAGGAGAACTAGCTCAGGCCAATCACGTCAGACTTGATATTCATCACCAAACCAGCTATTTGGAGGAATTTGATCAGGAGAAGTCAGCCCAGGTTCGAGTTGGATCAGGAGTTGTTCAGTTGGCCTTAACCGAAGACATAGGTGCAATCAAAGGAGGATTCAGACCGGACCAGAAGGAGTTACGCCAAGGACCGACTTTTTCTATTAAGCCAACTCATCAGAGGCCCATTTCAAGTTGGAATCAAGCCCATTGGAGTTTAGGAGAAGGCGTTATCCAGTTTACAAACCGGGTGAACTCCAAGTTACTCGAGTTGGACATCCACGCCTTAATTGGAGAATTCCGGTCGAACCATGAGGAACGAAGCTATGAACCGATCTGTTCTGGAATCTTGATTCATCATAGATTCTAGGAGATATGTAATCAGACCGAAATACGTTACAGTCAATCAGCTACAAACGAGACTTTGGCGACCAAGAGAGGAATCTAAGCATTCAGGAGACACATCTAACCATCCATAAAAGTAAGCTACCATCTTACCATGCACCAGAAGCCACATGATCAGGCGGATCCTCTTATTTGTATACTTACCATATCCGGATGCATTTACACTTGATGCCATTAATCACCAACGGCTCTATCACTAGGACTTCTGCGATTTTGACAACCTCAATGACGACCAGAATGTTCCAGAGACACTCACATATCCCCTTAAACAGTCTAGATACAAAGACCCCCTCACTTGCCCCATTTGAACCGATTTGCTCATTATTGTCCAACGGCTAATTTTTCTTAAAGTTTCTGAGCTCTTTCTTGTTTTAGACCTTTAGGAACGTGTGTAAGAGCTCTATATAAAGCTCCATCCTGTCTCATTTGTAAACCACCTTTCAATCCAAAATTAATCAAAGTATTTTCGTTTTCTGTCAAAGTGTGTTTCTTTGAGGAATTGTTCTTGTTCTTTAGGATAGAGTGTGCGATTCACTTCTATTCACTAGGAGCCACGAATTAAGTTTGTTTGTGAGATTCAGGCAACCTTATTCGTCGATTGAGAGAGTCAATCAACAACTACCACCTTCCGTCTCCATTCACTACCGACCGAGCAAAGAGAGCCCGTCGGCTAGTTGTTTCGTCCTCCACCACCACTGAAATAGGACCACCCCCTGGTTCCTATATCAACTCTTGGCGCATTAATCCAAAGAGTGTCGAGAATTACATTATAGGTAGCAGGTGCCTCTACCACTATGAATTCACACACCATTGTTTTTCGGCCGCCCCCACATGTAAAATTACCGACATGACAGAATTAACAGTCTTTATCGAATTGGCTTCTCCATTGATTCAAACTCAATGCCTACAACTTTAAAAGCTTCATAAACCCTTATTAATCATTTTAAAAATCATAACTCTTACTTAGCCTGAGTGGATCCAACCCATCCTTCTTGAAACACATCGATTGTGATGATCGTCTATCTGAGATGTTTGCGATGTTCAGATTCGATTCCCTTTAGCCAAACATTCCTTCCTCTTCTACTCCCTCATTTTTTAAATTCCACAAGGTCCAAACCTAAGTAATTTATACCAATTGGTTTGAACGCATCTTGACTAATCCCAAGTGTTTGAACGCTTAAATGGCCAAACCGGTTGAGTAGCTTGGCCAGATTTGATTTCCATTGATTAAATCAATTAATCCATGGCCATATATGCTTCTCTAAATACTTCCTCTAATTCCCGCATCAATCTGATCACTTCCTTTTACTTTGGACAAGTGTTGACTATTACTGGTCAACTCGGATCTTCCACGGCCACGTGTCATTCTTTTGTACGGGTTATTATAGGAATGGTCGAAGGACATAAAAATAAATAAATGGCGTGTAGACAAATATTCAAGAGTTTAAGATAAGTAGGGTGAAGAGCGAAGTGAAGCGGGAAAATAAGAGAAATGTGGGAGCAAATGAATTTAAGTATCAATGAGTTCACATCCTTTTCTACAGAAATCAAGATACAAATGTAAAGGGAAATAAATAGAGAAATGTATTGGGTGTGTGTGACCAGAAGGATATGTCCTAGTCTTCGTCCTTGTCTTCGATCCTTCATCCTATTTTTATACTTTGAAATCATGTTTAACATCTTTATTTACTTCTCTTGATTTGACATTTATTGGTATTTACTTTCATGGAATCAGCCGTTACGAGTCAAAGTGCATTAGTGTTCTTTTAAATAATTCATCGGTTCATTTTGGTATTGACAACTGGTTTGACCTCTTATATTTGACCGTATCATGTACTTCGATGTCTGAGATCTCAACTTAACTTTCCTTCATACTTTTTCACTTTGATACTGCCATTTTACTTCAGTTTTAGGTGTCCAAATGACTCCTTATTAAACCTAATTTTATGAGCCGGAATTAATTTTCCAACAATTAGCCCCCCCAATTACTTAAGTACAAGTAAGTTTCGTCTTCTGGAATATCATGAGTTAGAACTTTTAAGTTAAAATCTCGGTGATTGTGGTCATTATCTCATTTGATTCATTCATTGTGATCTTTTTTCCCTTATTTAAATGGATCTTGCTCACTGATTTATCGTTTTTCTTTATCCGCTGCCTCTCATTTTCCTATAAATCTTATTTCTCTTCTTTTCTTGATTCTCATCATCTTACATCATGACTGCTTCTCCAACAAATTTCTTTCAAACCTTTCATAGGAAGAGGAACCATGATTCTTCTTCTTCTGGATCTGATGGCGAGGCTTCTAATGTTGAGAGTCATGATGGGAAGCATTCTTTGTCTTCGGGTTTTCCTTAAGGATGAGATCATGGATCTTTTGCCTTTGGGGAGAAGTTCCTCGGTCGTCGAACGGTAGAAAAGAGAATCCATCTAGAAGTGATTTGTATCAACGCTTAATCATAATCTTCTGATTGTGAAAAACCTGATCGTGAACACGACTTAGTATAAGGCATTATTATGAAGCGGGTGCGAAGATCCTCTCCCCGAGCCATTTGTCGGAAAAAGGTCTCAGGACTTTCATTTTCTTCACGGATAGAATTGGTTGAGTAAATAACTATTTCGGTGCTCGTGATTCTCTTTAAGGATCAACTTCCTGTCTTATTTACCCTCGACTATTTAAATGTTTTTAGTTGACAGTTTCACAAAACAACATTGTAGAATGATATGAAAAAATGCTTTACGAATCGCCATCCAATTTCTTTACTAAGATATATTCTCTTTGTCGAAATAATGAAACGACCGATGTCGAAAACTCATGACGTACCCATTGTTTTTTCTATTTTTTGTCAACTCGTGACATACCCACTGATGTGATGGAATTTAATGAAATAGGTCGAAAATGTGGAAATGGAGAAAACTAAGCTCCTATAAAAATTTTCCACAAAGAAAACTTCCAGGCTTCTCTCTTCCATCCTAGACGATTCCAATCTTAGGGATTTATTTCCCAACAAATATACTTGAAATTTTCTCACTTTTTACAAAAATTGTTGATTGTGTAATAATGAGTTCACAAAAATTTGAAAGATGGGAGTAAGATTAAAATCACAAAACTAGTATCGTCCAGCTATGAATTAGAAAAAAAAAATATATTATTTCAATCAACTCTTCAGTTGTTCTATATTTTTGGGCTACAAGCACTAGTAGATAACTAATTAACTATGAAGACAATTATTTTGGTAGCAAGCTTTTACAATCTTAGGAGTTCAACTTGTATCGGAATTCACCCACACTACTGCAAGAGTCACAAGAGAAGCATACACTGAAGTAGGCAGCTTCTGCACCACTTTTCCAACTCCTGGGACACCTTCCGTGGCCTTTTTTGTAGCAATAGCCACCGTTGGAGCCACAATCAACGATATGATCAAACCCTGACTCACCACCGCGAATGTGTCAGCCGTAAGCAGCTCAATAAACTTCACAAACTCCTCCCGGTCAATTTCTCCATCCAAGTTGATATCGCAGTCCTATTACAAAAACAGCACACAACCAATATGAGCACTCCATAATTACCGTACTTTCCTAAGACTTAGACTTGTTTGTTAGAGTTTGCTTTTATTTAACCTTTGAATCTCTTAAACTTTTCGTGTAATAGTTATCTGTTAGAAGGGTGCGGTCGATTAAATGCCCGAGATAAAAAAAATTAACTATCAAAATTCATTTCTAAATTTATAAAATTGCTCAAAATTTCGTAAAAATTGTCAAATTTATCCATAATTTTCAGAGTAGTCCTAATTTGCCACTTAACCATTTAACGATTTGGATCACCCGGATTTCTTGGATCCTACCCACTATATCCATTTTTCTATTAGAATTAAAAATATATATATATTTTACGATAACATAAAAACGTTGTTTTGATTTTCCATTTCACATATAAACACAAAACGCAAAAGCAGAAATTTGGGCGGTTGCGTTTTTAACAGCGTCTGTATAAATTACCGTCATCATGCTTCTGACAAGATCCCTAGTAGGCGGATCGAAATGAGGACCAGGCAAGCGCTTGTTTATGTCACTGAAAAAAACATCCCAACAAGAGAAAAAAAATGAAAACTGCGAAGATTACAATATTAAGTTTCTAAATATGTAAAACACTTAAAGAACCGAACATCTTACTTGTAGACGAGAAGCACGGCGATGTATAGCTCTTCAAACGTAAGATTGGCTCTTCCGGTTTGAAGCTTGAACCGATCGAAAACCCGATCACAAATCGCCAGTACCTGCTTTTGCCTCCACTGCTTACCTGTAATTTACCAATCGCAATTCCATATTATACATAGCACATAGGAAGCAATTTCAACGCATATTAAAAACTGAAAGCAGTTTTAAACAGAAGGGAAATAATTAACCTCGGAGCTTGTCGAAGACTTGTCCCATGGCGATGAATTTCTTCTCGTCTCTGATTGCAGAGAAATGATGATGATGAAAAATGAGGCTAATCTGATTTGTTAATTGATTTTTCTTACTTAAAAAAAAAAAAAAAAAAAAAATCTGTGGATCTGAGTGTAGGCGTATAGATCCAAACTTTTTTGTCCCCTTTAGTTCAAGAATTAGGGCCCATATAGTTTAAAACCCGGTGTTGCAGGGTAAACTACGGTTTCGGATAATAAAAAATATATTTTTGGGAATAAAAGAAGAGATAATTTATCTAGTGCTGCAAGAGCAGCTCAGATTGTGTGGTTCAATTTCCGATATACGTAAAAGAATGTGAAATAGCTTAAAAATAATAATAAATGTTTATATTACAAAATAATATACAAAAATTGACAAAAAATAACTTTTATTAAAGAAGAAAAAACTATTATACACTTATTTTTAATTAATCTAAATTCTTATTTTTTTTATTAAACATACTCTTATTTTTTATTTTTCTAAACCCTACATTTTAAATCCTAAATCATAATACTTAAACCCTAATTAATAATTAGTGAAACTGATAATAGGCATTTAGTCTATGGTAATCAATACACACTACTATAAAGAATGTAGTATAAAATGGGTTTGTCGAACCATTAGGGAGACGATGATACAATTCAATTGTTATTAATTAGCTTAAGTCAAACTGCAATAAGAGAAAAAAAGAGGTATTCTATTAAACTAAATAATGCTAGAGCCTTGTATCACTCAAGATCCAATGATGAGTTTGAATGAGAAGAACCTTTACTTTAAGCGAGTAAAGATCCAAACCTTAAGATAAGATGAACAACTAAAAAATTAAATTTGGACTAGCGGAAAACGATTAATCTATAACCGAATAAACTTTAAGATTAAAAAGGGTCATTGTTGGGTTTTCTTAGAGAGTAGGGGTCTTGAACATGATCAACCAACTCGGAATAGAATCTCAACAAGTAACAACTTGGAGCTGGATTCTTTGGTAGGAGGTTCCTAAACAAGATTATCACATGGTTTGTGCGTAGAACCCATTTGCTTTCTATGCCACCAAAGCTAGATTTTTCCTAATGACGGTGCAAAGGGCCAAGCTTTATCGTCAAACCTCATAGAACCGTAGAGTTTCTTATTCAACTAGTTTCCAAGGTAAATGATACTCCACCTGCTCAAACGGTTTAGGCTTAAACTCAAAGAGTGTTTATCTCTAAGAGAAGCCTAAGGACTCGTCTTAGGTGATCAAGCTACTACGAATATTAAGAAGGGAAGAGAAGAAGAATCCTAGTTTTAAGCTCAAAACCGAGTATGATATCGATCAAGACACCTCTTTTACCCTCAACTCATCAAGAACACCCTATATGAACTACTTGCTAACCATGGAGAGAGTCCCAAAATCGATGCGGATGAGAGACCCTTTCATGGTTGAAAGGTAAGGAAAAAAAAGAAAATGCAATAATAAACAAGAAAAAGCTTAAATAAACCTTAAATACGTATTAGATATTAAACAAGCATTAAAACTTAACAAGGTCAAGCTTCCAACAACTTTTTAATGGCTGAAATAAAGTTCGACAAAAAGGGAAACAAAACAAAACAAGAGAATCACTAAAATAAAAAATGACTGCTTTGGTCGTGAGGTTAAAGGAGCTTTATAGGAGTGGGTGAAAATTCCTACCGGGACCACTTTGGCCCGCGTGATGAGCTGGATTCGTCTTGTAGTGATGGGCATGGTGCAGACTAAAACGGCTGTACGGATTCACATTCACATCGGGGAGTGCCTGTTGTGACTAGCCGATGTGCAAACTTGGCGTGCAATGCATCAGGTTCTTCCTGTTGTAATTTGGCCGATGTGAGAAATCAAGTAGTTTTGCACCGGGTTGATCTTGTTGTACGTGTCAGTTCCTTCGCGAGAACACCTTTTCTTGACCAACTTCCATGAGAATTATCTATACGCATGGCTACTCCTTCTACACTTATTAGTCACCTGAAATACATCTCACAAATGCAAGAATATGCATAATCCTAGTCTAATGCAACATAAATATTGAATGCGGTGAAACCTTAAGAAATTATATGAAAATGCATCCAAATTGCTACGAAAATACTCATGAATGAGATGTAAAATGCGGAGACATCAAAAACCAAACTCATTAGTATAATATACCCTAAATGATTATTCAAATTGAATATTATTTTGGTTTAAAGATATAATTGTCTTTAAACCCATTAATAAATGTTATTTTTGTTATTTTCACGTTTTATACTATTTTTGACATTAACAATTTTTGATGCTATTTTAGGGAATTTTCCAAATATGTATGATTATTATAGAAAAAGTGTTTAATAGTATTTAATTGGTGAGAAACAAATTTAATATAAAATATATATTTAATGGGTGAAAAATAATAAATAATATATAATAAAAATTTAGATTAATAATTATTAATAATATTAGTATGATCATACTTTAAAAATTTATAGTCTAATATTCATTAATTAATATTTACATCTATTGTTTATAAATTTTAAATACCAAAATTTATTTGAAGTAAAAGTTTAATCTTTTATTGACTAATAGATAACGACCTCTGAGTTGTATGAATTTTTTGTTTGATGATTTCATTTAAAAATTATTAATTACAATTTTAAGATTTAATTTTAAAATTTATAATAGTTAAACTTTCAGTTTTTTTCCCTTTTTCAAAAAATTTAATATTTTTGAGAATATATTAGTGTCAATCTATTAAAATACATTTTTTTAAAAAAATTGTTTATATTTTGTTTTAATTTGTTTTTAATGGGTGTAGACGGTTTACGAACATCAGTTTTCTATAATTTGATATATTCAATCACATATATATGAAAACAATGTTAAAATTAACGTACATGAAATCAAATTAAATTAATAAATTAAAATTATGACTATATCATATAGATCGTTTGTCACATCTTTCAATAAAAAAAGAAATTCTCATAATTTTGAAATTAATAAAAAAAAAATTCAAAGGACATTTGAAAAAAATTGTTGTTCTATGCACACAATTCTTATTCTATCAATATCTTTAATTTAGAGCTAGATTTCTAATCGCGCTTTTATGGCGTTGAATTATTTTTGTTGACAAAATTTAAATTTAATTAAAATAAAAATCTTTTGTTTTATTTTTAATTTTAATTTTGTTTTTTATTTTTAATTTGTTTCTCTCATATTGAAAATCCAGGTTCCGAAGGTATAGCAGATGTTAACATGTCATAATAAGAATGATTGAAGAGAGAGATGAAAGTACCAGATATCTGGGACGGAAGTTGAAGTCGAGGCTACAGATTTATCAGAACACGACATAGGACTAGAGGCATTAAGCTTGGAACTAATGTAAGAGATCATTTGTTGAAGTTGATCCTTTGAGAAATTGTTGCTCAGATCATCAACACCAGGCTCCTTGATCGAAGACGTTGATCCCATAGCAGCCAAGTTTGTGTTTCCCACTGAAGTAGCTTTCTTAGCACGAGGATGACCAGGTGGATATCCATGAACCTTGTAGCATTTGTCCACAGTATGGCCAAGACGAACACAGTGAGAACATTTCGGTTTGTGGTAACCACCCTGTGCTGCAAAAGACGTGATTCTGTTCAGGAAGAGAGGCTTGAGTCTGAAATGCAGTTGCATGAGATGACAATTTTGATGTATTTCCCACCACACGCTGACTTTCATCTTGATCCAGCATGTTATAAATCTCATTCAAACTTGGTCGTGGCTTCATGTTGAGAATCTGACCTCTAATGTTGTTAAAGGAGTCATTTAGCCCCATAAGTAACTGTATGATTCGACTTGTCTCATCATCATCAAGAAGTTCCTTAACATGATCACAGTTACATTGTTTCACCAAACTGGATTTAGTGTTAGCAAGCTGCTCCCACAATGTCTTCTTTTTGGTAAAATATGTAGAGAGATCAAATTCCCCCTGTTTCAAAGTCATCACGGCCTGCTCAAGCTGATACTTCCTTGGGAGATTGCTTACTCTGAAGCGTTTGAACAAATCATCCCACATCTCAGCAGCATCTTGGTAGTACAGAATACTGTCATATATCTCTTTGCACATAACATTCAAGATCCATGACTTCACCATGCTATTACAACGACTCCATATCTTGAAAGACACATCATCTACTATCGGCCTAGGAAGAGATCCATCTACGAAACTGAGCTTGTTTTTCACATCTAGACTAATCCGGATTGCTATAGACCAACTATTGTAGTTTGTACCATCAGGAGTATAAGCAACAATAGTCAGACCTGGATGATCCGCTGAGTGAAGGAAAAAGGTCTATGAGTACTATCGAAAGATTCAGATAGCTTCACCTTTGATTCAAGTCCACTGGGAGTCATCGAACGTCAGAACTGTTGTTGAGGTGCCATCACCGGAACAGATTCGTCAAGGATCGTGAAATCATGCTTCGATTGGACTGCAAATCCACTATCTTCTAAAATCGAGCTGTGAGTCTTCATTTTTCCCCCTTTCTTCGTCATCGTTGTCAAAACCAGCTCCGTAGAAGATCAAAGGAGAGTGAGGAAGACAAACAAGTGTAAAATGAAGAACTGAAAATCAAGGAAAAGAGAAGATTGAAGGTGAAATCATGGAGAAAAACGCGGAAAAATGCTCTGATACCATAATAGAAATCATGAACAAAAGAGATTTGTATAAAATGATTTCTTATTTCTCGAACAATCTCGATTTTTGGTACAAGATATATATACATTTACCTAACCAAATAAACCAAAACAAAATCAATTCTATCTACTATACTAAACCGGTATAAACCGGACTATACAGATTGATATAGCCACCTCTTCTTTAACTGTGGGTTTTCTATGGAGCTTTGGAATCACCTTTCCATGGGTCTGTCTTCCTCACTCTCTTTGGATGTCCTTGTGAACAAGATTTTCAGTAATCGTCTCTTCTCCCACTCGGTTTTAGGAGTGATTATCAGGCTTTGGTTACAAGTTTGTGTCTACCTCATTTGGAAGGAACGAAATCAGCGTATCTTTCTCTCCAACTCATCTCCTGTTGCAGTGCTGCGTGCGTCCGCGGACCGGTTGATGCGAGACCGTCTTATCTCCTTTCCTGTAACCAGTGTAAGCGTTCCTTCTCTCTTTGAATTGTATTTTAGCTCTTTCCCAGGTGTGTTGTAATCTCTTTCTCTTTTTTCGTATTGGTGTAATAAGTTTGCTCTGCAACATTGTGCATTATTCAGAAAATGGTATAAAATTTTACATGCATACCAAAAAAAAAAAAATCAAACTTGGAAAAAAGTCTGGTTACTATTTACACCTCTTCATTTTATCGACTAATATGGAATTCTTTGGATCCGCTTCCGGCTTCTACAGCTCTATCATTAATTCCTTAGAAATTGAATATATTCATCTGCCTGCATATTATAAAAGAATCCTGAAATCTATGAATACAACATCTTCTCAGTAGGTGAAAACCAAATTAGAAATACCAAGTAACTGAAGAATACCAATAACTTGGGCTCATGCTTTTTCTTTGGAGGGCTTCAAAGAAACCCCGAAATCCACGATTCCCACTAATGAAGATGTAAAAAAAAAAATACGTTTCTGAAACCAGAAGAGAAAAAATGGGAACCTATATTCATTACTAACAGTCAAACACAGAAGAAACTATTAACTAACGAAACATGCTGCATACATTGTACCTTGATCTACATAATTAATTGAATTCTTTGTGGCTTTTCTTACTAGGTTTTTCTTTTGTTCGTTAGAGGACTCATAAGAGTCACTGTCAACAGCTCCCTGGGTAAACTATATAAAATTATAGTTTTTCACACGATTAAAAATAGGGACTCTTATTCACCTGGCTACAAATTATGTAATATGATGGAAATCATCCAAAACTTTTTTTTTATTACTGTCATATTTTGTCCATATTTTTCATACCCATTGTGCCCCTGTTACATGTTATAAGAAAAAACGTAATTACAAGGAATGTCATTACTTTTCAGAAAAACGCGCTGCCACGTCAGATACCGCTGACGTGTATTAATGAACTCAGCCGCAACATCAAATGACGGCAGAGTTAAGTTATGTTACGGCTGGTTTAAATAAAATGGCTGAGTTGTTAGTAAACGGCTGACTTACACGTATAATCCATCCAGTGGTTTCGGCTGACTTATTAAAATCTGTCAGAGTTATAGGACATCGGCTGACTTACGAGCATAACCCAGCTATACATCATGGCTGATTTATATCCAGATGGTTGAGTTGTCAACATTTCGCTGAGTCATTGTCTGGTTACGGCTGAGTTAACTTTGGCTAGTTGGCTGAGTTTTCTCTTCCTCACGGCTGACTTACTTTATTAATGAAAACTCGGCCAGTTTACGACTGACTAATTAGTGAAAGATTAATTACTACCATAGTATGCTTTGACGGCTGACTTACTTACGTCACGGCTGTTTTAAAGTTTTTTGGTCTGAGTTACGACATGAAACGGCTGAATTTGGCAGCAGATTTTTCCTTCATTAATTACTGAAATAGCATTCATGTTACGGCTGATTTAATATTTATTTGATGGCTGTTTTAAGACAATTTATTTACTTGTTCGTTTGGTGGCTGACTTGCACATGACATCAGTGACGTGGATGCATATTTCCACGTCATCATCATCAGGATAAATACGAAACGTCGTCTTCTTACAATCTCATATATGTTGTTCCTTCACTCTGTTCTTTACATCGACATAGATCCAATTCGTCATCCTCTTCCTCTTTCTTCTTGATTTTCGTTCACCCTTTTCCGATATATGATGGATTCGGTTCCAGTAATGGTAGTCTCGGGTAATTGGGTAAAGAAACACAAATTTGTATTTAACGTCGATCATCGAGGGTCTAGATTTGTGCAGCTACATGCAACAACAAAGCTAGGCGAGGTTGAAAATTTGTTTCTCCATGAATACAAACTCAATGTGTTGAGCCATCGGGTAAAGCTAAGCTACATGTTATCGAACAAGGCTATGGAAAATATGTCTCCTGGTACTCCACCAATTTATTTATCCAACCATCGGCAGCTGGAATCTTTTATAAGCCTAGTCAAAGTCGAGAGACTACAACTCTGTGCGGAGTTTACGGATCTGTGCAAAATTAGTTGGACGGACGGATCGAGAGGGGAGATGAAACGACAAATCAGTCCTGACTCAACATCAGACGGATCGAGAGGGAAGATGAAACGACAAATCAGTCCCGACTCAACATTAGACTCAAGCTTTCATAGTGTATGCATTGATTATAGTGAAAATATCGAAGCAGCAGATGAAGCTGCCGAAAAAGTGAATGTAGCTGACGGAGAAGCAGACGACGAAGAAGAAGATGATGAATTTTCAAGCCGATTTGATGTTTTCGACGATTCCGATGGTGAGTCATCGGATGACGAAAATTTCACTGTATACGGCAAGCCGCTGGAAAAAAACAAGGATTCACCAAATCTGACTCCAAAGAAGAGTCCTCACAACAGTGAGACGACCGGATCAATAGGGAATTCGGCAGCTGTAACGACTGGCGCAAAAGGGACTTCGGAAGCTTTAAGTTTGCAGATGTCTTCCCTACACCTAGCTGTAGGACAACGATACAGGAGAAAAGAAGCGTTGGAGCTTGTAGTAAAACTTCTTGCAGTAAGGGATGGATTTGATTTTACGGTACCAAAATCAAATAAGAATGTAGTGGTTATCAAGTGCTGGTTGGATGATTGTCTTTGGAAAGTTCGTGCATCTGCAGATTGCGGTTTTGGCAGGAAAAATGCGGATTTACAGTTTTGGTGACAAAAACATTGATATACGTTTTTGACAGAAAATACATATTTGCGGTTAAGGCATAAAATGTGAATCTGCGGTTTTGCAAAAAATTAGGAATTTATTATTTTTGCGGGAAACGCGAATTTGCGATTTAGATTGAAAAACGTGGATTTACTGTTTTGGCGGAAAAATGTGGAGATTTTGACGGAAAAACCTGAATTTACAGTTTTTGTGGAAAAATGCAGATTTGCAGTTTTGACGGGAAATTATTATTTTTTGGAATTTATTATTGCGACTGAGTTACGGAGTTGTTACTGTAAATCAGCAAAAAAAAAAAAGGTTGAATATTAACTAAAAGCATCGTAACTCAACCTTAATATGTAGTTTTTATTTAATCGCGTTATTATTTCGACACTAATAAAGTTTTACGACTACTTCAATAAATTATAACTCAGCCACAATACTTAAATAAAACAGTCACAAATGGGTGTAATATAAGTCAGCCGAAACTATCATAACTCAGCCGTACTACTACTGTTACGGTACCAAAATACAACAACCGAATTAAAAAACAATAAAAACTCGATCTGGGTTAACACAGTAGTAATCCGCAGATCAATACCCCAATTTCTCCCAATTCATCTCTGTCACCTTGAAAGCTTCCTTCTCCCAACCCGCCAACTTCACCTCCTCACGCGCCAGACGGATCTCTTCCTTCAGGTTTAATCCACGTTTATCCAACGTCTCTAACAGATCAAGTTCCGCTATCTTCTCATGGTATATGATATCTAACCGGTGTGCTTCTTCTGTCTCCCTCATTGTTGATTCACCATATTGATTATCACTTTGAACCTTGTTTCTCGTTCAAACATCGCCACCCTCACATCATGTTCACCATACTTGCTCTTCTTTGAACCAGAACCGGAACCTGATGCGTCCATTTACCACAGTTGATGTATTGCGTGAAACGAAAATGGGTTTGTAAAAGGGTTATGTGCACGAAAGAGAAAAAAAAATCAGAAGTAATTATGTAGAGTGCGAAAACGTCGCTTCTACAACGACACGACGTTTCGGATGCTTCGCTTGGGAAGAGAAAAAATTAAGAACTTTGGAAGTGCATATATTACCTTTTTGTGAATCGTGTTTCCAATTTAGTCAATATTCTCATTATTATTTACTGTATTAATCAATTTTTATTTAATCGGGTTATTATTTTGACAATAATGAAGTTTTACAAATATATCTTTCTAATATGATTTCAATTTTCTCATATACATCATCATCAAATGAATTAGTTATATTTTATTCGGATGCAACGTTTTTATTTTAACATAATTATTAAATATATTTATTTTCATAACTCATCATGTACATTATTTCATTAAACAGCCGTCAAGGTCTTATAACTCAGCCGGAAGAATTATAACTCATCCGTAATATATATTTTTGATATAAAACAGTCCATAAAACTTCAATATACAAACAAATAACATATAAAGCAAAATAGCCTATAGAAATCCAATGGTGTTTTTATGTTTAAAAAAGAAAATTGAAGTAAGAGATATGGTTAAGCAGTGTGATATGAAAGGTTGTATGCGACTCATTTATTTACCACGAAAAGGTGTATATGGGTACATATATATGTAACTTCCACCATGAGTCTATAAGTCTATTCGCTATAATTACTGAGGATTTGCATCGCTTAGGGAAAAGAGAAAATCAAGTAGTAGGTGGAGTTTTTTTTTCTTTCTAGGAAGAGGCGATTTGTATTTGTCGCTTCTTTACAAAAAAGTGATCCTTGGGAAACACAACAATACGTGTATACACACATATTAAATTCAGTAGTTATCACATTTCTTACATTATTTTAATTCATAATAATGCAAAACATCCGAAACTTAAATAAACAAATTTTAAAAATTAACGAAGTCGTATTTAGCGGTATAAACATACGTAATGGCTGAGTTATATTCTGGTTACGACTGAGTTGTTACTGTAAATCAGCAAAAAAAAAAAGAATCTGTTGATCCTGGGAAAACGCAACAATACGTGTGTACACGCATATTAAATTCAGTAGTTATCACGTTTCTTACATTATTTTAATTCATAATAATGCAAAATATCTGAAACTTAAATAAAAAAAAATTAAAAATTTAACAATGTCGTATTTAGCGGTATAAACATATGTAATGGTTACGACTGAGTTACGGAGTTGTCACTGTAAATCAGCAAAAAAAAAAAAGGTTGAATATTAACTAAAAGCATAGTAACTCAACCTTAATATGTAGTTTTGACTTCAAACATTATAGAACATCGTCTTACTACTGCATCACCAGGAGAACGAGAAAATACTACATTTCCTATGTGGTGTTTCCAATTTTCAATATTCTCATTAATATATTCTCAATGTTAAAGTCATTTTTTATTTAATCGCGTTATTATTTCGACACTAATAAAGTTTTACGACTACTTCAATAAATTATAACTCAGCCACAATACTTAAATAAAACAGTCACAAATAGGTGTAATATAAGTCAGACGAAACTATCAAAACTCAGCCGTACTACTACTGTTACGGTACCAAAATACAACAACCGAATTAAAAAGCAATAAAAACTTGATCTGGGTTAACACAGTAGTAATCCGCAGATCAGTACCCCAATTTCTCCCAATTCATCTCTGTCACCTTGAAAACTTCCTTCTCCCTACCCGCCAACTTCACCTCCTCACGCGCCAGACGGATCTCTTCCTTCAGGTTTAATCCACGTTTATCCAACGTCTCTAACAGATCAAGTTCCGCTATCTTCTCATGGTATATGATATCTAACCGGTGTGCTTCTTCTGTCTCCCTCATTGTTGATTTCACCATATTGATTATCGCTTTAAACCTTGTTTCTCGTTCAAACATCGCCACCTTCGCATCATGTTCACCATACTTTCTTTTCTTCGAACCAGAACCGGAACCGGATGCGCCCATTTACCACAGTTGATGTATTGCCTGAAACGAAAATGGGTTTCTAAAAGGGTTAGGTGCACGAAAGAGAGAAAAAATCAGAAGTAATTATGTAGAGTGCGAAAATGTTGCTTCTAGAACGACACGACGTTTCGGATGCTTCGCTTGGGAAGAGAAAAAATTAAGAACTTTGGAAGTGCATATATTACTTTTTTCCTGAATCGTGTTTCCAATTTAGTCAATATTCTCATTATTATTTACTGTAATAATCAATTTTTATTTAATCGGGTTATTATTTTGACGATAATGAAGTTTTACAAATATGTCTTTCTAATATAAGTCTATTCGCTATAATTACTGAGGATTTGCAACGCTTAGGGAAAAGAGTTATTACGTGCTGAGTTATTATCTTAAGTCGGCTTAGTTATTATTTTAAAATAATAATCAATTAAGTTTTATTTTAAATTTTTAAATACAATTCTTATATTCATGTTCATTATACTATTGACAATAGATGTACATTCATTCATTACCAAGGAAATATCATGAAAGAAAGTATAATTCGTGAAGCTGTCCAAGTAAAGCACAAAAGGGTTTGACAATGTAAGGGTTTATGGTTTAGGGTTAGGATATGTGTTATATCGTTTTGCTGGATAGGTTTGAAAAGGCACAAACATGAGGTAACTTAGTGTTATTTATCAGGTAATCTTCATAGAAATGGCAATTCTAATTTAGTTTGTACATGAAAGTGTAAAATACTCATATTTACTGAATTCATCGTTTGGCTGAGTTATCGTAACGAGACGGCTGAGTTAGCCTTTGTCGAAGGAATCGACTAACATGTGTTATATTGAGAGAATCTGTTGGTCGATATTGTTCACAGAACAAAAGTTCTTATTGGGATTTGTGAAGCGGATCGAGTTTTCGTTTGGGGAATAGGGGAATTTTTTGAATTTTTATTTTCTTTGCAGGAAAAGCGTGTTTATGGGGGAACAACAACCCCAAGATGATTAAGCGTCCACACGCATAATAAACTCATTGCACTGGAGTAGTTAGTACATCGTTGTAGAATAAAATAAAATAAAAAAGTTTAATTCAGAATAATAAAAAGAAAAAATTAAAAATTTATTGAATTCGTGGTCTGGCTGAGTTATTATCTTAAGTCGAAGGAATCGAGTAACATACGTTATATTGAGAGAATCTGTTGGCGTGGTTGAGTTATCACAACTATATGGCTGCGGTCTAATTTGGTAATTCCACAATGAACCTTCACCTTACCGATGACGTGGCATCCGTCTACAACGTTTGAAAACGTAATCGTTGCCTGCATTATGATATTGAATTCGTGTTATGGCTGAGCTATCATAATGAATTCGCTGTTTGGCTGAGTTATCATACCGAACTCGCTGATTATACGTAGACACGCAAGAAAATATTTCAACCCTATCGTTTTAACGGCTGAGATATAATTAATTTAATAAACCAATATTGTTTAATGGCTTAATTATCAAAGCATTACGGCTGAGTGAACTACCACAAATGTTAATTTAATAAACCAATAGTCATTTGTGGAAAGACATGGGTGAACTAACACATATGTTTATTTTCCCTTAAATTGTCAAAAATAAAAATAACCTAATTCACTAAACATGTCTGACAAATCTTTCCACACTATCATATTCATCCATTCGGGCTTATCGCCCAAACTACGCAATTTGTACTTGATATCTTGAATTTCTATTACGTATACTTGCCGAGCCGTCCAGTTAAACTGTCTCCAAACCGTTAATGTATGTCTCGGATCCCACGTGTATTTACGCTACACAGAAAAAAAAAATATTGATTCATAAGAGTCAAAATAAGTTTTTAGTTTGCTTACTATCAAGGGAAATATCAGTGCTTACCGCGAGTGTGAAAAACCATTTTTCTTATAATGGAATGGAATGTTACGATAAGTCGGCCACGCATGCACCCAATTGTTTTTCAGGATCTCCTTGAAGGCGACAGATAATGTGACCTCGAACTCTTCATACGTGTTAGAGGTCTTGTCAACATTGAAATTAAACCAATACCAGGGTTTAGAACGGGAAGATTCTCATGACCAGCAGCGTTTAGGATCGCTTCAACCTCTTTCTCAAACTGACTGTTGATGGAAGGAACAACGTCCATGTCGAAAAGAAGTTGTAACACAGATAAAAATAGAGAAAATGAGATACAATATGAGACAGGGAGAATAAGATCCGAATATGAGATGAAAAGTTAGGGTAATCTAATATAAATAGAGAACTAACGGAGAGGAAGGCGAAAGGTTACGTTTGTAAATTATGTTTACGAGGCAAATTTCCTTTTCACAGAATACGAAAGGTTGCGTATATATCACATGGTGATTATTTTCATGTCTGATTTCTCATAATCATTTGAGAAAGTACATGGGTGAACTAACACATATGATTATTTTCAGATCATTACAATAAAATTTCATTTTCAATAACCTAAATCCAAAAAAAGGTACAAGAAATCTTTCCACACTTTTTTATCCATCCAGTCGGGCTTATCGACAAAGGAGTATCTTCTAAGCCTCCAAATGAGGCTTCTAATCTCTTCTCTGTATACTTCTCGAGCTACCAAGTTAAACTGCGTCCACACCATAAAAGTATGTTTTCGGATCCCACGTGTATGGACTCTTCCATCTGAGAGTAAACTGCTTGCAGCTACTATAAGGTCGTACGGGGAGAGGAAATACATCGTTCAGCATGTACGGAATCATTTCCCTAAACGGCCTACAAGCTTCACGAATTTGTGATTCCTTCTCCGGATCCACAATGCTATCGTAGCAATCAATGTGGCCACGAATCAGGTCCACGTCCAGCGCCAACCAATGATTACCTCCGGGTTGTACAACGAAATACACATGCCAAACATCAGTCAGCCACATCTTACGAGACTGTTGATCTTCCGTATACAAACCTCTGGCTACAGCTTCATAGTTGGTCCCGTTAAACTTGAAGTGCTTAAGTCTCATTTTGAACTGACGGTAATCATGGATCATGGCAGCTGTGAAGTACTGATCTATAAACGCAATGCCGTTGGTATGATATGGGCAGGGTTCTGTAATCAACCTACGTCTGAGTACTCTCAGGTACGCACTGATATTCTGGAATAAAAAAAGCATAACTCAGTCATAATGTATAATACGTCTATCTCAGCCGTAACGTATAAAAATTATTACTATAACTCAGCCGAAATAAATCACAAGTCCTATATTACTTCGAAAAATTATAACTCAGCCATAATGTATAATAAGTCATATAATAACTCAGCCATAAAACTTACAGATTCATCCAGCCATCTATACGTTGGCTCTGGCCACGCCTTTCGCGGGGAAATGATGACCCTATAGAACTCACGAGGGTCTTTAGTCTTTCCCAATTTGATGCCCCTGACAGACAAACACAAGTCAATATGTTAAAACATTGTTAACAAGAAGCTGTAATTAACAAATTAATGAACAAGATCATACTTCATTGGTGCTAGGTGTTCCGTCAGTTTCAGTAATCTATCCGGATCAACAGGTGCCATAGGATCATATATTGCAGATGAAGGTTCACAGTTCTTCCTCATGCATTTCAGTCCGTCGTCTCTAATATGAGGAAAAACACTTGTTGGCTTATCTTTTAGTTTACTCATATCTTTCCCCTTAATGGACAGCTTAACACTCTGATTCCTGAGATCACTTATCAATTTAAGCCTTAGCTGTTCATCCTCATCATCCTCAGACTAAGGTATCATGCGCATGTCGTCCTCCATAACATCAAGTGTGGTATCTCCTACTTCTTCATCATTATTGTCTTTTCCATCATCATCACCAGCTTTTTCATCAAGTATCTTCTGCGGTTCATCATCACCAGCTTTTACATCAGTTATCTCAGCCACACCATCATCTTTAGTAGAAGCGGTTTCACCAGCTATTTTAGAAACTGATTCAGAAACTGCTTCAGCAGCTAAACTATGCAGTGCATCATCAGCTGATGTAAACTCTTCTTCATTCCGCTCTGTAATGACAATTAATTTGTTCACATTTTCAGTCTTTCTAGGTCTTCCCCTAACCTTTTTTTCGGTTTCCTCTCCAATGCTTGCTTATCCTTTAAAGCTTTATTGGCATCTGCTTTTGCTTTTTTTTCCTGTGCTGCTGTCTTTGTCTTCTTATTTCTCAAATTTACAGGAGACCGCACAAAACCATCATGCTTCTTACCATCATCTTTCGCAACAGCCACCTCAATGAGATTATCAGTATCAGCCACTTCCATATTCGTAGTCAGGTTCTTCTGAACATTCTTAATAGTTTTGGCATCCTTCCCCTGTATAACATTTACAAACAAAATAAGATAACTCAGTCATAATGGTTTTTTAATTCAGCCGATATAATGATAAATCAGTCGTAGGTATGACACTGTCAGCTTACCAGAGGATGACTACTTGCAGATTTCATAGGTGGCGCTGGAAAGGTAGACGGGGATGGGTCGACAGGATCTTTTCCCTGAGTGGATGCGTCGACGGGTACAGCTGATTTTTTAACCACAGTGGATGGGTTGACGGGTGTGGATGAATTAACAGCCAACAGATCCTGGAGACGGAAAATGTTTGAATCTTTCCACTTGTTCAACTCTTTCAATTCACTCTCCACCTTCTCTAGCTGTGAAGACATGCCGTTCATGCTTGTAGCAAGATTATCAATTCTTGAGTTGAAATTAGCCTTCATATCCATAATGAGTTTTCTAAGCGACACATTATCTGCCTCCTCATTAAAATCCTGCAACACATGATACACAAAAAAACTCATAACCAAGCTAACCAAACTAACCAAATATTAAATATCAACACAATATACCATATCAATTACCTTTGTTTCATCATTCTTATTCCCGACAGATTCATCAAAATCAACATCCTTCTCCTTCAAGCCTTTATGTGATGGGAATCAGGACACGGACGGCACTTTCGGACCAGACAGGGAAGCATTTGGTTCGCGGATGGAGGTTGGCCAGAGCAGTACAGGAAACCACGACCGTGGTACGGAGACTGTTGACTGTGGTACGGGAATTCATGACCGTGTCGTCTACCGTATCGACCCAAAACGACCCGGAACTGAGCTGAGGAAAGATCAACAACCGAACGACCGAATTCTTCGACCCAGACTTCAAATCTCACACCCAAGTGACCAAGAAAATGAGAACGAACGAGTCAGATTGGCTTTGGTACGGGGAAAGTCGGAAGACGGACGAGAGGGCCCCTTTCTCGGACGTGAAGAACAGCCGGACCAAGGGACGGACGTACTACAAGGGCCATTTGACAAGTTCAAGCTCAAGGGACTTCAGATTCAAGTTGAAGCCATGATTCAAGGCTGTGGACTTAAGCTGGAACCGACAGGCCTTCCAAACGGCTCGACCTGGTTGACCCTGATCCAAACAAGCGCGGCCGAGTAGCCGAAGAGTCACTTCTGGAGTAGCCGAAGGGTCAACTCGGCCTAGTCAACTCTTTAATTAGTTACGAGTTTCTAAGCTTAGTTTTCTGTATTTTCTCACCTAAACTCTTTGCTCTAAAATTCTATAAGTGTCAAAACTCTTCGAATGCAATAAACACCTTTTGATCTTCTTTATCGAACTTTCGTTCTCGTGAGCAATCGGCCGCGAATCTCTCTGTTCTTTTCGGACAGTCTAACTGCTGGTAAGGGTTACTTCCACAGTTATCCTCCCAAGGGCGTCGTGGTGGGTCATATCCACGGTCCAAAGGAGAGGGAATACTAGAGGCCTTCCGCATCCTCTAACGGTCCCTAACAATCCATCGCAATCCGTAAGTGCTAGTAGCCTTCGGACCAAGAACTATCCAAGGACGTACCACCTGAAGTACTAATCCTAGTCCGACCTTCTATCATTATGCTTCTTTGCGATATGATGAGAATCATCCAAATCAGCTAGTTTTTTCTTCTTCTTCTTCTTATTATTCTCAATCATCTTTTCAGGCATCTTCTGATCCCAGAAGCCTGGGACAAACCTCTCATCATATATGTCTTGGATCAGATTATCAAGTTCTTGGTCTTCTGGTTGATCAGGCCATTCATGATATAGATCTCTATCATTTCTAATAATCATATGCATCACACGCATCTACAACATAAGATATAATAAACAATAATCATCGTAAACCATAACTCAGCCATCAATTGTGATACAACTCAGTCATTTATGGTCCATAACTCAGTCACATTTAATTATAACTCAGCTATCAATTAACAATAACTCAACCGTCAATGACTCATAATAATATATAACTCAGTTTAAATCTTACCTTTTCATTTTTTTTTATTTCTTCATCAATGACAGGACCCAAATTGTGCGGTTTCCCTTCCATCGCAATAGAGGACTCATATCCCCGTCGGATGGGTTACCAAAAAGTGCTCCAAAGCATGTGATAGATTCATAAGCCCATGCTTGTAACGCGTACACCAGACCGTTGACGGTGTACGTCCTTCCGGTATGACTAATGGTCTTGATAGACCCAACAAGAGACTGAAATGCTACCCGACCCCATGGATAATTATTCAAGGCTTCATCATCAAAAACTCTTTTAGCAGATTCCAACGGTATTCTAGAGTTGTGATGAAGTCCATGGATACCAATTGCTAACAGGAACAACCGCCCCATCCATTTACGCCTAATGTCTTGTGGTGGCCATGCCCGACATTTACCTAATCCATTAATAAGCTCATCTAAAGTGGGACCTTCTCCAGCAGGCACATTCAACTCTATGAAAAACGCTCTGTAAGCAGCTTCAGGTTCAAATGGCTCTGTAGACAACAGATGTATGGTCAAACCCGTGACATGCTCAAACTCATTCAACCCAAATCTGATAGGTTGACCACCAATGAGAAACCAAACCTCATTCTTCCTTACTCTTAACTGTCTGCATAGAAGGTAGTAGACAGTTTTACCAGACCATATAATGGTTCTCTCAAAGAATTTGGCTGCTATTCCAGTTGGGTGCTCCTTAATTTCATTCCACACAGTTTCACCTACGGACTCTCTGATTGTATCTATATGTTTGAGTAGAACACTGTGGTTAATATCTTTATTATCCAGATTAGACTGCCCTTCCGCATACAGTCTTCGTGGGTAATTCCTTGGTTCATCCATCTGATAAGAAGATTACATAAAACAGAGTATAGTTATATCAAACAGAATATAAATCACAACCGAAACATTGGGATAGTATAACTCAACCGTATACTAAATCAGGACATATAAAGAAACTCATCGACATATACCAATATAAACCATAAATTAGCCCTAACACAACCTGTAACTCAGTCGTAATAAACCAGACACCAAATCCAGTAGATCTATCAAATCAGCCACAACGACGGCGGAAATCAGCCGTAATAATCACCGATAAAAAGCCACATATTGGTATATCAACCATAAATTATCCCTAACACAACCCGTAACAGTCGTAACAAACCATACACCAAATCCAGTAGATCTATCAAATCAGCCACAACGACGGCGGAAAACAGCCGTAATAATCACCAATTTCAACTCTTAGTATCACCGCTAGATGTTTCATATAACAGTTTAAAGCAGAGATTTTTACGCAAGTTTAGGAAGATGAAGAAACCCCGTTGAAACTGAGACGAAATGCGACGGAGATATGGCCAGAAAAGATGAAATTTCGGTCGACTTACGGTTTAAGGTTCATCGCCGGAAAGAAAAGGAGAGAAATTTTTTCGCCTCCGTCGAGTGAACAGTTGCTAAAAGTGATGGACGCTTCAGTTTCCCCTTTGATTGCGACGTATTAGTGACGTGGATATTAATTTCTACTTAATTTTATTTTGTAGTTCAAACAAAAAAATTTTAAACAAGGGTGTTAATAGTAATTTTACAAGGACGGAAAACATACGAGTTATTTTCAAAAAATGTATCCCACGATAGCAATAAACGAACCTTTGTAGCCCATCTAAATTAATCTTTCTTAAAAATATCAAATGCACTCTTCGATTCTTTGTTTTCATATTATAAGAACCAACTGATAATGATGCCACCGTTCGTAAAAAAGGATAACTAGTATGTGCTTTGGGTCAGCCAAGCAAACTTACTATATGTACATATAGTGTTCACACTTTGTGCCATAACTCCAAACGGCTATATATTTGCTGCATCTGCAACTTGAGCGTGGATACAGTGCATTTGGACGTTCCAAGACACCACATCTTCACGCCAAAGTTCTCAAGATTGAAGCACATCTCACTTTTCTTTATTTCGGGTGATTCCTTCTTTATGCCATCAACTGCTTGGTTTTGCATCAACTTTATTTTTTTTTTTTTCTAGTCTTATATAACAAAGTAAAATTTTCTTAAGACAAGTTTTGAGAGTTTTCCATGTGTATTCTAAATTTTTAACATTTTTTTTTTACTTTTCTCTATCTATTTTGTTGTCTTTAATTTAATGACTTATAACTAATGTTAATATTTTTACAGTTTACTATCTATCTTTTGTGTATTATGTTTTAATTTAATATTTTGTATCTATTTAATACTCTTATAGTTTTTCTAGTTTAAAGTTATATCCGTGTACTAAAAATCTATATAAGCTCAAGTTTCCTTTCATTGTAAATCACCCTTGATCATTGAAAGTAATAGAAATCATTTTCCCTTTTCACAAAGTTTCGTGTTTCTTTGTGTTGTCTGTTCTTTAGTCTTAAGTAATTGATTCACTTAGTACTATTGAAACCTGTGGATTAAGGCTTGTTTGAGTGATTTATACAACCTTAGTTCCCCACGGATTGAGTGAGGTAATCATTCCACCGATTGAGAGAGTCAATCAAAGCTTCACCACCATTTCTACCTTCTATCCACTTCTGCAAGCAGCTGGCTTAGGAATCTACTGATCATCAAGTGATCTTAGCATTGGATTGATTCCGTGCCTACATCATTATCTCATTAAAAGAAATAGATTAGACAACACTGGTGAATTCACAGCTCAAGCGTTTAATGATTATTGTATGGTAACATGAATTGAAGTTTAACATTATGTAGCTCATGTTCGGGAAAACGGCTTATTAGTACCTCAATTTTTGGCAGAGGTGTCAATAAGACATTATACAATTTTGATGTGTTAATTAGTACCTCAAATCTTCGCAGATGTGTCAATAAGACGTTGTACAATTTTGATGTGCTAATAAGTACTCGAACTATAGAAAATATGAACATAAATACATAAATTTTATTTCATTTGTCCAAAACAAGAGATATCAATTTCTTTATATCATTCTATATTCTTAAAAGCTTAAAATTTAACATTTATATAATAAAGTAGTATTGTTACTAAATCTCTTCGGATATTTTATTGATATGATCTTCAAATTAGATATTTTTTTTTTCATTTTAGGGGGTGATGTAACCCTCAGAACCAGTACCAGGCTATCCAACCCGGAGCCAGACATGGAGGGGAGAAACATGAAGTTGAGGAGAGCTAAAGAGACCAGTAAGCTGAGTTCAGCTCAAATGGAGACCAAGACCAAAAATTCCAGCTCCAAAAACACTTGGATCATACACTCAACCCATCTAGGAGATACCATGAAGAAGAATTATTCCAAAAACGTTTCCCAAGAAGAAGTTATTGGAGGTCCAAACAAGAAGATCATCAATGGACCCAAAGAAGACCAACGAGCACTAAATGGAGTGGCCCAACCAAACCAAGAGGATTTAAGCAACAAATCCAATTATTTTGGATTCTAAACTCAAAAGGGAAGCAAGGAAAACTAGATTCATATCAAACCGAATTCAGAGATGGAAGTTATGGATTTTACAAGTTGGCAAACCAGATTCGGACTGGACTGCGCGACCGGCCCAAAGATCGATCTGCACAGCCCAACTCACTCACAATCTCGACCTCAGATCACTTGAAGAATTTTAATGGACTTCTCATGATTCCAGAAAGCCCAAGACCAGACGAAACAACCAATGGAGGCCCAAGTTATCATCTATTCTCCAAAACCATACAGCTTGGTTCTATTTGAGGAAATGTCTAAACCAATTCGGTTTAGGAGCTCACAGAATTATTTATGGCTACCAGGAGACATTATTACTATTCTAGAAGAACTCTACAACTTTTTAGGAAGCACTAGTCCACACAGGATCAGGCAGAGAAGCATATGGATCAACCTACCTTTTTTGGACTCAAGAGCATTCAACATGAAATCATTTGACAAAGACCAAGAGATGTATTTTGAAGACAGCTATGAATTGAGACTATATTCCGTGAACCTGGACACTCTAAAGGATCACCATTACCTTCCTAAGCTATCAAGATTCAAAGGAGTCAACAAATCCCCCTGATTCAGCCTATTTCCTACATTATCTCCAACAGCTAGTTTTCTATTAAGTGCATAATATTTTTGTGTTTAATTTCTTTGTACATGAGCATTATATAATCTCATCACCACCCTCATTTTGTAGCCACCTTTCAATCAACCAAGTGAAATATAAAGTTTGTTTCAGTTTATTTCAAAGAGAGTTTTTGTTTAAACATTTGTCTTTAGTTTCATTTGAGAGATTCATTTGATTTTATAGATTATAGGATTATGATTGCTTGTGTGATTCAAGCAAGGCTAGTTCTCCAAGGATTGAGAGAGTCAATCATACCCAAAGATTGAGAGAGTCAATCACATCTATCCATCATCCATCCAACCGGCTTGAAAGAGAGTGACTTTAGTCCAACTTTCAACCACCATCTTCCATCCCTTGTGAAACTCAGTTTTGAGGATCACATCATCTGGTATCAGAGCCTAAAAGGCTCCTAAATCAGGTTTTATCTATCCACTTATCCCATTTTCTTTATTGTTCTTATTTTTCTGCATTTTGTTCTTGTTCTTGCTATCATTTAATTGAAAAAAAAAAATTATTTTCTTTGCTTATTTGTTTTCTGATTTGTTTTATTTTATAAAAGTTATAAAAGAGAAAATAAAATTTGTTTTTATTGCTTAATTATATTTTGAATTGTTTTGTTTTCTAGAAAAAAAAATTAAAAAAAGGATATCATTTCGGTTTTGTTTTTTTAAATAAAAAGTTATTTGTTCAATTTGGTTTTGAGATTATTTGTTTCTATTATTTCTCATTTAAAAATAAAATAAAAATCCACAAAAATTGTTTTTGTTTAATTCTGTTCTTTTATATTGTTCATTCTTGTTTAATTTGAATTTAATATCTTAAAAAAAAAAGGTTCTGCCGTTGCATATAACTGTGTATTTTATCTGCATTTAGAATCTCATTTTTCACCAAGATAGTTGCATTTGATATCCATTTGCTGCCCTCAAATTTAATCCATAAAAGGTTTCCCTGATTTGTTCATAATCTGATTTAGCTTACTTTATTTAGTTTTGCATTCCACCTAGAATCATCTAACCATCATTTGCAATTGTTTCAAACCTATTTGCTGCATTTCCATTGCATTTGTTGGTAAATATCATTTAGTTTGCATCCACTGATTCATTCCTTTCAAAAATCAATTAGCATTTAGAATAGAAATTCTTGATTAGTCAAAGCATAAAATTTCTTCTTTCCGTGATTGAAAACCGTGTGCATTAGATACATAATTTGCATTAGAGTTTTGTGTCCAACACTTGTTACCTAATTTAGAACTTGGCAATATTAGTCATTTCTTTTGTATTCATATCATTTAAAAAAAAAAAAAAAGAGTTAGTCCATATTGTTTTAACATTTCACTTCCATACTTGCATATTATTAAATACTTGGTCCTTTCTGAAAATCATTTATACCAATTCATTTTATTAATTCAGTTGGGATAAATCCTTTTATTGGTGATATTATCTTGGACATTTCATACATTGTGTACTATCTTTTCAGGTACAAACAATGGAAGAAGAGGAACCATATGAAGATGAATGGGAGCAAGAAGAACCAATGTCAACTGATGAAGAAGACCACTGTGAGGAGGATCCAAATGATGGGGATCCTGAGCCAAAATCACCAGACCATACTTCACATGGTTACACCCACTAAACCCAAAGCAACCAAGGTAATAGTTGTAACCAAGGTAATAGTTGTGAACAATTTGATTTTCGTCTCCTAACCTTTTCAGGTCATAAGCAAGGACCAGAAGCTTATATAAATTGGGAGAGGGAACTTGAGTATTGGTTTCGGTTCCACAACATCTCAAAGGAGGAGAGACTAGCCCATGCTGTTAACTCACTTGTTGGAGAAGCATCTTCATGGTGGATAAGTGAAGAACTTATGTCCCACTACCTTAAGCCAATTTTTACTTGGGGAGACCTCAAGCAGCGAATGTACAGGGAGTTTGTACTGAGGTTCCACAACCAGGACTACACTCCTAAGAGGCTTATGTTTCAGAAAATTACAAGAGAGGCTAAGAAACCAATTCAGGTGAAGGAAGTTCAACAAAGTTCAATTTTTGTACCCTCACTTGAATTTCAAGAAAAATCACTTCAAGGTAAGTCCCCTAACTCTAACTCTGTTAAGTTAAAATAACCAACATGTTATAGATGTCATAAGAGAGGTCACTTTGCTACAACTTGTCCATCTAGAAAATTGCTAAGAGATCAACCATCAATAGAAATAAAATCAGAAATATCTAAAGAGAGTGGTAGTTTAGTTCAAGCTGATCCTCTAAATTCCAATTCTAGACTTATACACTTGTCTTTGCCAAATAGTTTTGATCCAGGAATAGGACAAGTAGAAAAATCTACAAGGAGAGGTGAAGAAAATATTACACACCAGACTTGTCCAAAAGAGAATGAGAAAGAAGAAGACAAGCAATTGGAGACATATGCACCACCAACCAATAAAGTGGAAAAGTCTGAGCCAATTACCTTTGATCCACACCAGATAGCAGCTAAATATTCTACACCAACTGGTGAAGGTCCTGGAGAAGCTTTATTCATCTTTGAACTAAAGCAAAGTAGCATTCAAGGTAGCAAAGAGCCAATTATTTTTCAACTTGCTAACACTATCAATGTGAGTTTAAGTATTCCAAGATCTATCTCTATGTTTTTAAACTCAGATATAATGCACTTGTTTCTTGTCAAAAGTGTTGAGATTATTTCAGGTACTAAGGACACAAGACACAAAGAAGTTCCAACAAAGAAGACACTGCTGATAAATCAAACTCTAAACAAAGAGGCATCACCTCCAATGGTGAACAAGACCAAGGCTATCAAATGGGTAAAGAGTAAAAGGCAGAGGAGTCACGCACCAGACCACAAAAGAGGAGTAATTATGTCCTATTTACTCAAAGGAGAGCCACCAGACGTCCAACAACAACCCCAACTCAGCATAACCCAAAACCGCCTCCAAGGTAAGCCCCTAAACCCTCATACAATTCAATGTACAAACTTGACTTATCTATGTGCAGGTAAATCAGTTCTGAGGACAGAAATTTTACAAGGGGGAGAGGATGATGTAACCCTCAGAACCAGTACCAGGCTATCCAACCCGGAGCCAGACATGGAGGGGAGAAACATGAAGCTGAGGAGAGCTAAAGAGACCAGTAAGCTGAGTTCAGCTTCAAATGGAGACCAAGACCAAAAATTCCAGCTCAAAAAACACTTGGATCATACATTCAACCCATCTAGGAGATACCATGAAGAAGAATCATCCCAAAAACGTTTCCCAAGAAGAATTTATTGGAGGTCCAAACAAGAAGATCATCAATGGACCCGAAGAAGTCCGACGAGCACTAAATGGAGCGGCCCAACCAAAAAAAGAGGATTTAAGCAACAAATCCAATTGTTTTGGATTCTAAACTCAAAAGTAAGGAAGAAAAACTGGATTCATATCAAACTGAATTCATACATGGAAGTTATGGATTTTACAAGTTGGCAAACCGGATTTGGACTGCACGGCGCGACCGGCCCAAAGATCGATCTGTACAGCCCAACTCACTCACAATCTCGACCTCAGACCAATTGGAGAATGTTAATGGACTTCTTATGGTTCCAGAAAGCCCAAGAACAGATGAAACAACCAATGGAGGCCCAAGTTATCATCCATTCTCCAAAACCGGACAGCTTGGTTTTATTTGAGGAAATGTCTAGACCAATTCGGTTTAGGAGCTCCAAGAATTATTTATGGCTACCAGGAGACATTATTACTCTTCTAGAAGAACTCTAGAACACCTTAGGAAGCACCAGTCCACACAGGATCAGGCAGAGAAGCATATGGATCAACCTACCTTATTTGGACTCAAGAGCATTCAACATGAAATCATTTGACAAAGACCAAGAGATGTATTTTGAAGACAGCTATGAACTGAGACTATATTCCATGAACCTGGACACTCTAAAGGATCATCATTACCTTCCTAACCTATCAAGATTCAAAGGAGTCAACAAATCCCCCTCATTTAGCCTATTTCCCACATTATCTCCAACAGCTAGTTTTCTATTAAGTGCAAAATATTTTTGTGTTTAATTTCTTTGTACATGAGCATTATATAAGCTCATCACCACCCTCATTTTGTAGCCACCTTTCAATCAACCAAGTAAAATCTAAAGTTTTTTTTCATTTTATTTCAAAGAGAGTCTTTGTTTAAACATTTGTCTTTAGTTTCATTTGAGAGATTCATTTGATTCTATAGATTATAGGATTATGATTGCTTGTGTGATTCAAGCAAGGCTAGTTCTCCAAGGATTGAGAGAGTCAATCATACCCAAAGATTGAGAGAGTCAATCACATATATCCATCATCCATCCAACCGGCTTGAAAGAGAGTGACCTTAGTCCAGCTTTCAACCACCATCTTCCATCCCTTGTGAAACTCAGTTTTGAAGATCACATTAGGGGGTGTAATTTTTAATGTATTTTAATTGATTTAAAAATATGTATGCATTTTACAATTTTAAGATAAATATACTAATTTTCAAATCTAATATGTGAATTTTAACAAATCATTACAAATCCGAAATTTTTTCATTCTGATTTTCGTATTTGTATTTTTAACAAACAAAATCCACACAAATCCACCCAGATTCATTGTGAAATCAAACCCATTAATAAATGGTTCAATCCATTAATAAATCCGTACAAATGTTTCAATTCATTAATAAATCTGTATTAATGTCTATTATTTTTGGTCAAATGAAATAAAGTTTGTGTATGGAGGTTCATGTTTTGTATAGTTCATGTACTAATTACCACATCAAAATTGTACAACGTCTTATTGACACCTCTATTAAGAGTTGATGTGCTTATTAGCACATTAAAACTGTATAATGTCTTATTGACACCTCTACCAATAGTTGAGGTATGAATAACCATTTTCCCGCTCATGTTCATACACAAAATGTCTTGGCTGAATCATTAATTAAACGTCTGAAATTGATTGCAAGACCATTGATCATGAGATCAAAACTTCCAACTTCTGTGTGGGGGCATGCTATTTTGCATGCAGAAACACTCATTCCGATAAGACCAAATGCATACCATAAGTACTCCCCACTACAATTAGCATTTGGTCGAGAACCAAATATTTCTCATCTCATAATTTTTGGTTGTGCAGTGTATGTGCCTGTACCACCACCACAACATACAAAGATGGGACCACAAAGAAGGTTGGGAATATATGTTGGTTGTGATTCTTCATCAATTATACAATACCTAGAACCACAGACTGGTGACATCTTTACAACATGTTTTTCTGACTGTCATTTTGATGAGAAAGTATTCCCAACTCTAGAAGCAGAAACAAAACAAGTAGGAAATATCAAATGGAGCGTACCATCCTTGTTACACCTTGATCCTCCTACTAAAGAGAATAACTAGAGGTTCGCCGAATTGTGCATTTGAAAAGTATAGCAAATCAGCTAATATATGCATTTGCAGACACCAAAACGGTAACTAAATCTCATATATCAGCCGAAAATGCTCCTGCTCGTGTTGAATACCATAGGAAAATGGAAGAGCAGATAATACACATGAGTGTAAAACAGGCCTGAAGCATGGTAGACCTGTTGGCTCTAAAAATAAAAATCCTAGAAAACAAAAGGAAGCTGAAACGCATAACATACCCAAAATAGCATAAAGTATTTTGGAGGAAACAAATGAAGAGACTACTGAGAAAGTAGTGGATCAGGAGCCCGAAGAAAACCATGAGATTTATATCAACTATATCCATAATAGAAAGATATGGAAAAGAAATGAAAATAATATCATTGATGATGCTTTCTCATACCTTGTATCAGAGGAAATAAATGAGGAAAACGAAGATCCAGAACCAAAATCTGTATTTGAATGTCAAAAGAGAAATGGCTGGAAAAATGGAAAGATGAAATACAAGTTGAACTAGATTCACTTAACAAACGAGAAGTGTTCGGATCCATTGTACTCACAACTGCAGATGTGAAACCAGTTGGATACAAATTAGTTTTCGTTCTGAAAAGAAATGAGAAAAATGAGATTATAAGATATAAAGCTCGTCTTGTAACTCAGGGTTTTTCTCAAAGACCTGTAATAAATTATGAAAAAACATATTCTCCCGTTATGGATGCAATCACGTTTAGATTCCTGATGAGTCTAACGGCTGATGAAAATCTAAAGATGCGACTTATGAATGTCGTTACGGCATACTTATATGGATCATTAGATACTGATATTGTAACGTCCCCAACTCCCACTAAGGCCCTGAGTATGGACCATAAGGCCCAAGGATAAGGATCAGGTCGAGAGAGATCAGTCATGAGGGAAATGGTCTATAAGGGTGATAGCCGGCAAAGACGAGTGTCTTGTCCGAGCTAGTTAAGGAGGGAAAGAGCTGAACCCGAGTGAAACACCAGCTGAGGTGGGGCAGCTCACGGTCCAGTATGGACAGTGACACTCCAGCTGGGTCAGCTGGATCAGCTCACAACCAGCTCGGCCAGCTGGAGGGAGTGACCCACAGCTGGGATCAGCTGGTGACCTAGTGAGCTAGCTGAGTCAGCTAGTGGCTGGGGAGTGACGGTTACCCCTGGAGGTGAACTGGTGGGACAGGAGAAGGGGTGGGAGCGTGAGAGGGCATGGGGAAAGGTTGCCTGGTCGAAGGGTCACCATGAACCAAGGCAACCCTTCCCGAATGGATGCAACCTTTTGCTTTTGCCTGTTAGACAGGCCAAGCCCTCGCCTATAAATACCAGACCCCCCACGCCAGTTTCATCATCAGTTCCTGCATAAGGAAAAACCGTGAGAAAGAAAGAAAGAGAGATAAACCGATCTTGAACGGGAAAGAGAAAGAGAGAGATTGCGGCCGGGAATATGTCCGGTGTGGAATAATTTTCGGCCATAGACAAGGGAATGGACCCTGTCGACCCTGATCATGTCTCAAAGGTATTTCTTGACTAACCCGTGTCTAACCGTGGTCCAGGATCGCCGGTGGCAACCATTGCGATCGTGGAACCAGAGTGATTGGGTCGTGTCTTGTAAACTTTGTCTGTTCTCCCTCTCTATCTTTCTCGTACGGCTGATCCATGAGTCTAAAGCTTCGGCCCAGATTCATGTGAAAGCGAATGTCTGGGTTAAGCAACCGGTTCTGGGTACACCTTAGAGTGCAAGTTAATGGGTGCGAGGGTCGGGTCACGTAATGTGCTCGGATCAAGGCCACGGGCCGATCCGGGATGAATCCTTAATGGACCCCTCAGCCACATGAGTCACGTTCGGGTACCATGAAGGGTGGCGAACTAGATTCTCTGGTTGCCTATGGGATTAGTCTGGATTGAAAATGATCCAAGACTGAATGGTCAGATGGGCCTGTGGTCGAACAGACACGACCTGGGTACCTTCGTGACTGTTCGGCGGGTTATACCCATTGGGGCAATAAGCCTCCCGGTCGATAGTAAACGGATCTGGTGAACCGGTGTGAATATATAAGCATACCTTGGACATGTTAAGTAGTGTCCTCGGCCAGTAAAACCTCTTCGGTCCGTAATCATGGTCCGGTTGTGTAACCTTCGTGACCGTTCAGCGAATTGCACGCTTTGGGTCAATAAGCCTTCACGGCCGGATTCCAACCAGGACCAAAGAACCGGTGTGAGTGTTGGCATGCCATGGTCGTGTTGGAACATGGCTATGGGCGACCAGACCTCTACGGTCACTTCAAGTGGTCCGGTTGAGTAATCCGGAGCAGTTCCGCGGTTGGCCGAAAGGCTGATTCATGCCTAGGATTGCCACGGTCATCGGCCGTTGGTTCCTCCGGATAAACGGTTCGTCTGTTTATCCCTAAGGCTACCTAGTTTCTACTTAGTCAATGGGGCGGTTGATTGAATGACTAAGTACAACTGGGGAAAGTCTTAGGATAAGTTAGGATAGACTTCAGTTATACTAACGGGGTATAAGGGTTCTGAGAAGCATATGTATAGTTCGGTTACGTACTAGTCCGAATACTGATATTCTTATCCCTTTTCAAGACATGAGGTTGGTCCGAATACAGACCAAGCCTAGGTGCACGGTCCGGCGGCCCCTTGATGATGTGTGGTGTGTGTTAGGAGTGCTGGATAGAATAGGATCATTCCATGTAAAGCCTTTGGGCAAACTTTAGTATGTTGTATCGAATCCTTATTATATCAATAAAGAATTCTCCTTATATCTATCTCCTTTAGTTCCGCATAAATGGTAGATAGAAGTTCCTCCTGGAATAGTTTTGTTAGAATGTTGGATAGGGCCTCAGTCTCACGGAGACTAAAGTGGAATTACCGTCTCGGGTCGTAGTATCCGGGTCGGGGTGTTTCAAGTTGGTATTAGAACATGCTTAATTCTAGGACAGTAAGGTTATGGGATAGTACACACACACGTCAGGCGCCGAAGGACTAGTGTTAGGTTTTTATTGTTTCCCTTGGTTCAATAGGCTATTAGATGGTTCTAATATTCTTTGAACTTGTAGGGTGAGAAAACCAAATCCTCCAAGAGGAGGAAGTCTAAGGGAACCACGTTGGAAACTACTCCGACAGGAGTAGGGACATCCAACCAAGTGGTTAATGACCCGACTGGACCTGTGGTTGGGAATGGGGAAACCGGTACGGCACTTCCTCTCCCAACCACTCAGACCCGGACGGGAGTGAATGGGACCGAGCGTGTGGGAGACGAGGAAATGGCCGAGTCATCCAACATGGACCGGGGCCATGTTGGTATGGACACCGGGACTGACAGTGTGAACCAACCCGCATCTCCTTCTGGGGAAGAGATGTGGGCAGCCCTGAAAACGGTCATGACTCAGATCCTCACACCGGCTGAGAATCCTACCATGGGATAGTCCACGGGGAAGGAGACTACTGGAGTTCGGAAAGGGGCCCAGCGAGTTGAGGACAAGGATGTGGTTGAAATGAACCCGCCTCGTGTGATCCGTAGAGTAGACTATTTGAGTTTACTGGATCACATTTCCCGTTTGAGAACTAAACACTTCAAGGGGAGCATAGATCCCGTTAAAGCGGATGAGTGGAGAAGCCGTTTGGTACGGAACTTCTGCTCGAGCCGATGTCCTGAGGACTACAGGAAGGACATAGCAGTCCATTTCCTAGAAGGGGATGCCCATAAGTGGTGGCTTACGGTGGATAAGTGCACTGGGGGTAAGCTAGTGTCTTTTGCGGAATTTGAGACAGAATTCAACCGCAAGTACATTCCAACCGAGGCATGGGATCGGATGGAAAGTAGATTCCTGGAACTCACCCAAGGCCAGAGAACGGTATGGGAATATGAAGAGGAATTTAATCATCTACGTAAGTACGTAGGACGGGAGTTTGAGGAGGAATCTACTCAGGTCCAGCGGTTTTTCTGTGGACTAAAGGTTGACCTTCGAGTCCACTGTGCGTAAGTACGTAGGACGGAAGTTTGCTTCCGTATCGGAACTAGTGGAGAGGGCTGTTTTGCCACAAAAGAAAGTGGGACCAGGAGAAGGATGGCCCAGGGCGATCCGATTGCCCCAATTGCGGCCGAAAGCACTATGGAAAGTGCTGGAGGGCAATGGGCGTGTGTGCCAAGTGCAGCAGGATGGACCATGATGTCTTGAACTGCCCTAGGCTGACAGAAGGGATGACCAGTAAATCGGGTAAGACCTGCTATCACTGTGGTAAGACCGGGCATTTCGCAAGGGAATGTCCCAGGCAGCAAGGGGGTAGGCAGGGAAACCCGAGAAGTAATCCTGATGGGGCAGCTCCTGTGGCTCAAGCCACAAGGCCAGCCGGGGTGCCACGGGGTTACAAACTTTCTAAGGATATTGGGGAAGATAGTACCTTCAATGCAATCACTAATACGTTATGACTCGAGCCTAGTCTTGAAGATTCTATGCATTGCATTAGAATAATGATATGGGGTATAATTCCTTAGCATTTTGGGAATGTGTAGAGACTAAGTATAGGTGGTGTAGAGGCACACACCTTGTTTGATTTCAGGACTACACATAGTTTTGTGAGTCCGGAATCGGTATGAAGGGGAAAGCTCAGGACGGAGGCCACCATAAAAGGCAGCATAGTGAATGCGGCCGGTGGTAAAGTCATGCTTCCTCTGGGCTGATAAGTACGGTTCCAGTCCTTGTTAAAGGAACCAAAATGCCTGTTGACCTAATAGTCATCGAACTCAAGAATCACGAGGTGATCTTGGGGATGGACTGGTTGGGAAGAAACAAGGTGACTCTCGACTGCCACCGGGGATGTGTGTGGTTTGAGAGGGACGAGGGAACGTTGGAATTCCAAGGAATCCGACCGAACTTGGGAAGCTTGTTGGTTTTGGCCATTCAAGCAGAGAGGATGTTGATGAAGGGGTGCGAGGCGTACTTGGCCACCATCAACATCCCAAAAATGGGAAAGGAGGCCAAGATGGATACCATACCGGTTGTCAGGGAGTTTGGGATGTGTTCCAGTCCTTGACCGGCTTGCCACCTGATAGGGCGGATCCATTCACCATCGAACTGGAACCAGGTGCCACACCACTCTCTAAGGCACCTTATAGAATGGCTGCGGCTGAACTGGCCGAGCTTAAGAAGCAGTTAGAGGAACTGCTTGAGAAAGACTTTATAAGGCTGAGTAGTTCTCCCTGAGGAACGCCGGTGTTATTTATCAAAAAGAAAGATAGGATTTTCCGGTTATGCATAGACTACCGAGGTATAAACCGGGTTACGGTGAAGAACAAGTACCCGTTATCTCGGATAGATGAACTGTTGGACCAACTCAAGGAGGCAGCCTGGTTCTCTAATATATATCTAGCATCCGGATACCATCAGATTCCTATCGCCCCCGAGGATATCAGGAAGACCGCGTTCAGGACCAGGTATGGCCATTATGAGTTTGTTGTCATGTCATTTGGTCTTACCAATGTTCCTGCAGCCTTCATGAAAATGATGAATGAGGCTTTCCGAAATTGTCTCGATGATTCAGTGATCATCTTCATTGATGACATACTCGTCTATTCAAAGACAGAAGCCGATCATCAGAAACATCTGAGGGTGGTACTGGAAAGGTTAAGAGAGCATAAGCTCTATGCCAAACTGATTAAATGCAGCTTCTGGCAGAGGACCATCGGGTTCTTGGGACATATAGTCTCGGCACAAGGTGTGTCAGTAGATCTGGGTAAGATTAAGGCCATTAAGGAATGGCCCAGACCAAAAAATGCCACGGAAGTGAGAAGCTTCATAGGGCTGGTCGGTAACTACTGGAAGTTCGTGAACGGTTTTGCAAGTATGGCAAAGGCCATGACTTTGCTAACCGGAAAGGGAGTTAAATTCGTGTGGTCGGAAGCATGTGAGAAGAGTTTTACGAAACTCAAGGACATGCTGACCAAAGCATCGGTCTTGGCCCTTCCAGAGACCAATGAACCGTATACGGTGTACACGGATGCTTCCATCACAGGCTTGGGCTGTGTCTTAATGCAGAAGGATCGAATGATTGCCTATGCATCAAGACAACTCCATAAACATGAGGGAAACTACCCCACACATGACTTGGAGATGGCGGCAGTGGTGTTTGCCTTAAAATTTGGTGATCTTACCTCTACGGGGTCAAGGTACAAGTCTTTACTGACCATAAAAGTTTGAAATATGTGTTCACGCAGCCCGAACTCAATTTAAGGCAGAGGAGATGGATGGAGTTGGTGGCTGACAATGATCTAGATATAGTCTATCATCCGGGGAAAGCTAACTCTGTGGCTGATGTGTTAAGCAGGAGGAGAACAGAAATGGAAGTCAGGAAAGATGCGGAAGTTCTAGTCAATATGTTTGGGACTCTCCATCTGAATGCCTTGTCCACCGATGTCGAACCTCTGGGCCTAGGAGCGAATGAACAGGCTGATTTTCTCACACAAATTAAGATTGCTCAGGAGAAAGACGAGAATCTTAAGAAGATGTTGAGCAATGACAAGGCCGAGTACCAAACTTTTAACAACGGGACTATAGTGGTCCACGGGAGAGTTTGTGTACCAGATGATAAGCTATTGAAAGAAGAGATCTTGAACGAGGCACACCAATCCAAATTATCCATACATCCCAGACAATAAGATGTACCGTGATCTGAAACGGTATTATCATTGGATTGGAATGAAATGGGATGTGGCCGAGTGGGTATAGCGTTGTCCAATATGTCAACTGGTCAAGGCAGAACACCAAGTGCCAAGTGGATTGCTACAAAGCCTACCCATCCCGGAATGGAAGTAGGATCATATCACAATGGACTTTGTGACTGGGTTTCCCACGACCAAGACCAAAAAGGATGCGGTCTGGGTTGTTGTAGACATACTCACTAAGTCTGCCCATTTCATGGCCATTAAGAAAATAGATGGAGTGGAGAAGTTGGCTGGAAAGTACATCAATGAAATTGTGAGACTTCATGGTGTACCGGCGAGTATTGTCTCAGATAGAGATGGTCGTTTCACATCACACTTCTGGCAAGCAGTCCATAAGGCTTTGAGAACAAAGGTGAAGATGAGTACGACCTATCACCCACAGACTGACGGTCAGTCAGAAAGGACCATACAAACCTTGGAGGACATGTTGAGAGCCTGCATCCTAGAGTGGGGAGGCTCGTGGGAAAGGTATTTACCTCTGGCTGAGTTTCCTTATAATAATAGCTTTCAGTCAAGTATAGACATGTCCCCCTATAAGGAATTGTATGGGAGGCCGTGCTGATTCCCATTATGCTGGACCCAAGTTGGGGAAAGAAGCATAATTGGTCCGACCATTGTGGATGAGACTATCGAGAAGATTAATTTCCTTAAAAAGAAAATGAAAGAGGCACAGGACCGACAGAAAAGCTATGTGGATAGATAGAGGAAAAACATCGAGTCCCAAGAGGGGGACTGGGTCTACCTCAAGATGATCACCTTCAAGGGCCGGGCTAGAGTATAGAAATGGGGCAAGTTGGACCCTAGATACGTAGGACCATTTAAGGTCTTGAAGAAAATCGGAACGATGGCCTATAAGTTACACCTACTGATGGAAATGGAAGCATTTCATGATGTGTTCCATGTATCCCAACTCCAAAAGTGTTTGTCTGACCGGGATGTGCTCGAACCTGAGTTGCCATCAGATCTGAAATCAAACCTGACCTTGGAAACAAGGCCAGTAAGGATTGAGGACTGGATGGAGAAAGCAACAAGGAAGAAAACTGTTCCTATTGTAAGGGTAGTGTGGACTTGCAATGGGAAGGAAGAAACAACTTGGGAAACCGAGGATAAGATGAAGACTGTGTACCCGATATGGTTTGAGATGGCCATGCGGGAATACCAGTCGGATTCGGGTAAGAATCCCTCATTGGTGGGGGAGACCTGTAACGTCCACAACTCCCACTAAGGCCCTGAGTATAGACTATAAGGCCCAAGGATAAGGATCAGGTCGAGAGAAATCGATCATTAGGGAAATGGTCCATAAGGGTGATAGGCGGCAATGACGAGTGTCTTGTCCGAGCTAGTTAAGGAGGGAAAGAGTTGAACCCGAGTGAAAAACCAGGTGAGGACATCTGGATCAGCTCATAACCAGCTCGGCCAACTGGAGGGAGTGACCCGCAGCTGAGATCAGCTGGTAACCTAGTAAGCTAGCTGGGTCAGCAAGTGGCCAGGGAGTGACGGTTACCCCTGGAGGTGAACTGGTGCGACAGGGGAAGGGGTGGGAGCGTGAAAGGGCATGGGAAAATGGTGACTGGTCGAAGGGTAACCACGAACCAAAGCAACCCTTCCTGAATGGATGCAATCATTTTCTTGTACCTGTTAGACAGGCCAAGCCCTCGCCTGTAAATACCAGACCCCCTACGCCAGTTCCATCATCAGTTCCTACACAAGGAAAAACCGTGAGAAAGAAAGAAAGAGAGATAAACCAATCTTGACCGGAAAAGAGAGAAAGAGAGAGACTGCAACCGGGAATATGTCTGGTGTGGAAAAAGTTTCGGCCATAGACAAGGGAAAGGACCCTGTCGACCCTGATCATGTCTCAAAGGTATGTCTTGACAAACCCGTGTCTAACCGTGGTCCAGGATCCCAGGTAGCAACTGTTGTTACCCCAGAACCGGAGTGACTGGGCCGTGTCTCGCAACCTTTGTCCGTTCTCCCTCTCTATTTTTCTCGTACCGCTGATCCATGAGTCTAAGGCTTTGGCCCAGATTCATGTGAAAGCGAATGTCTGGGTTGAGCAACCTGTTCTGGGTACACCTTAGAGTGTGAGTGAATGGGTGCGAGGGTTGGATCGCGTAATGTGCTCGTATCATGGCCACGGACCGATATGGGATGAAAGTTTAAAGGACCCCTCGGCCACACGAGTCACGTTCGGGTACCATGAAGGGTTGCGAACTAGATTCGCTGGTTGCCTATGGGATTAGTCTGGATCGGAAATGATCACAGACTGAATGGTCAGATGGGCCTGTGGTCGAATAGACACGACCTGGGTACCTTTGTGACTGTTCGGCGGGCTGTACCCTTTGGGGCAATAAGCCTCGTGGTCTGTAGCAAACGGATCTGGTGAACCGGTGCGAGAATGTAAGCCTACCTTGGACATGTTAAGTCATGTCCTCCGCCGGTAAAATCTCTTCGATCGGTAATCATGGTCTGGTTGTGTAATCTTCGTGACCGTTCAGCGAATTGCACCATTTGGGTCAATAAGCCTTCATGGCCGGATTCCAACTAGACCCAAAGAACCGGCGTAAGTGTTGGCATGCCATGGTCGTGTTGTAACATGGCTATGAGCGACCAGATCTCTACGGTCACTACAAGTGGTCTGGTTGAGTTAATCCGGAGGAGTGCCGCGGTCGGCCGAAAGGCTGATATGTGCCAAGGAGTGCCACGGTCATTGGCCGTTGGTTCCTCCGGATAAACAGTTTGTTCGTTTATCCCTAAGGCTACCTAGTTGCTACTTAGGCAGTTGAGTGGTTGGTTGAATGACTAAGTACAACTGGGGAAAGTCGTAGGATAAGTTAGGATAGGCTTTGGTTATACTAACGGGGTATAAGGGTTCTGGGAAGCATATGCATAATTCGGTTACGGACTAGTCCAAATACTGATATTCTTATCTCTTTTCAGGACATGAGGTTGGTCCGAATACGGACCAAGCCTAGGTGCACGGTCCGGCGGCCCCCTGATGATGTGTGGTTTGTGTTAGGAGTTCTATATAGAATATGATCGGTCCATGTAAAGCCTACGGGCAAACTTTAGCATGTTGTATTGAATTCTTATTATATCAATAAAGAGTTCTCCTTATATCTATCTACTTTAGTTCCGCATAAATGGTAGATAGAGGAACCTCCTGGAATATTTTTGTTCGAATGTTGGATGTGGCCTTAGTCTCACGGAGACTAAGAAGTGGAATGACTGTCTCGGGTCGTAGTATCGGGGTCAGGGTGTTTCAGATATATACATGAGAGTTCCCGTTGTGTTTAAGATGCCAGTAGCATTAAATATAAACCAAAAGAGTTATGTGCAATCAAATTGCAAAGATCATTATATGGGTTAAAACATTCTGGACGTCTGTGGTATAATCGTCTCAGTGAGCATTCAAAGAAAGAAGGATATGTAAATGATCCTATATGCCCATGTGTTTTTATCAAGAAAACATTGTCTGGATTTGTGATAATCGCAGTATATGTTGATGATCTAAACATTATCGGAACTCATGAAGATATACAAAAAGCATCAAGTTATTTGAAACGAGAATTTGAGATGAAAGATCACGGACAAAGAAAGTATTGTCTTGGCCTACAAATTGAGTATTTTCAAAAGAGTATATTTGTGCACCAATCCACATATACCAAAAGAGTGTTAAAACGCTTTAACATGGACAATGCAATTCCGCTCAGTACCCCTATGGTTGTTAGATCACTCAATTTTGAAAATGATCCATTTTGACCACATGAGGAAAAAATACTCGGTCCTGAAGTATCATATCTAAGTGCAATCGGAGCCCTTATGTACCTTGAAAATTGCACACAACTTGATATATCATTTGCTGTTAACCGTTTGGCAAGATTCAGTTCGTCCCCTACGCGAAGACACTGGAATAGGATTAAACATATTTTTCGTTACCTTCAAGGGACTACTAATTTAGGTTTGTTTTATCTTACAATTTCAAAAGGGCAAATGATTGGTTTTGCAGATGCAGGATATTTATCAAATTCACATAAGACCCGATCACAAACGGGATATGTTTTCACAATCAGAGGCACCAGTATATCTTGGTGTTCTCATAAGCAGACACCGGTGCCTACTTCTTCGAATCATGTTGAACTCATTTCACTCCATGAAGTAAGTAGAGAATGTGCATCGCTAAGATCAATAAGCTGACACATCCGATCAAGCAAGTGGAATTCTCGGAAATACAAAGCCAACTATCTTATATGAAGATAACACTGCATGTGTTACTCAAACGAAGGAAGGATAAATCAAAAGTGACAGAACTAAACATATATATATCTGAAGTTCTTCTCATATATCTAAGAACTCGAGAACAATAAAAAATTCAGGTGCGATATGTCCGATCATGCGACAATGCAGATGATCTTTTCACGAAATTATTACCACCACAATGTTTAAGAAGCATATCCATCACATTGGAATGCGTCATCAACTAGATCTATGAGATGATCTTTTTCGAGGGGGAGCTTGCGTAGTTGTACTCTTTTTACCTTACTATGATTTTTCCCATTAGGTTTTCCTAGAGATGTTTTTAACGAGGCAACAAAGATGTTGAGTAGAATACGATAGTGACATTGGTCTCGAAGGGAGAATGTTACAAAAGTCAACAATATGTTGAAGAAAACATCGAATAGAAGTAACGTAACGTAACGCGTAAGGTTAGAGCCCAGTCTCACTATACATGTACAGTAATTTTCTCTTTTTTACTTCTATATAAACGAACGAAAACATTCGTTCGAAATCATAATTTCATATATACATGCTTCACATAACATTATTCTCTCTCGCGCTTCTTCTTTTATTTATGTTTATTTACCTTATAAATTATATTCATTATTATATCATAATATTATTATTGTAGGCATATATATTATTATTATTGTGATGGTCAGAGAAAAACGATTTAAAAGAGAATTTTCTTTCTTACTTCTTACCACACACCTTATAAACACCAAAATTCAACATGTATTTATAGTAACTTTAAATTGGTTGCAGTTATACCGACATGCAAAATAAAATTATTAAAATAATTTTAACGGATAATCATTCATTATTTTATAACATTCCTCCTTGATTATCCATCCTTATTATTATGTTGTGTACTGCCTCATTAAAATTTTTATTATAAGAAATCCCGTTTTGGGATAAAAACCAGAATAACGGAAAAAGAATGCAGTAACTATCCCCTGAATATGACATGTTCGCCTTTTTCCATAGATGACGCGTTCCGATATTTTGAACGTTTTTTCTGAATGTTGTAGTCGGAAGCGCTTTTGTGAATAACTCTGTTGTACTTTGTGGTTCTTTTCTATTTCTCGTATGTAAGAGAAAAATCTTGGGGGGATATGCTTCGTTTTGTCATTCTTGATATAACCTTCTTTGAGTTGGGGACACATGCAGTAACTTCAAACACTTTTGTTGGCTCTTTTTTGTAATTATTCCGCTTGATTCTTGTATATGATGAGTCATTGATCTGAGCCATACACATTCTCTATATGCTTCGTGGAGCGTAATAGTTTTTGCATGAATGAGGAAGTTGCAACCAAAGTGTGCTTTTAGAAATACCACGAGATTGCAGTTCCACCAATTTTAAAAACATATCCGGTTTGCGATAAAGCTTTATGAGGATTTGATAAATATTCCGCATCTGCAAAACCAACTACACCAAACTCGGGGTTTCTTGAATAAAATAATCTTAAGTCAACCATACCTTGGAGATAACATAACATATGCTTTATTCTGTTCCAATGTCTACGAGTATGAGATGAGTTGTATCTTGCAAGTAGATTAGTAACAAAAGCTATTATAACACCCCAACATCCCCTAACAGTGGGTCCTTATGTCCTCTCACTAGGCTCATGGGTCGGTCCACCCCTGTCCGACGATCGGAACGTTAACCGAGAGGTTTGAAAGTCATGATATACAGACCCTGTAATCACCACAGTACCCCAAATGACTTCCCGGTAGGTCACCCATCCTTTGACTACTCCAACTTAAGCACGCTTAACCCTGGAGTTCTCTCTATATGTGCAACCGAAAAGGTAAGTCCACTTTGATGACATATGTAGCCAAATTTATTCTTTTAACCTCTCCACATAAGTTTCCATATATACCAAAAATTGGGATGTTACAATTCACCCCCACAACCAGAGTGCAACGTCCTCGGAGCACACCAAGACCACTCCCTAAGACGCCTCCCAGGTCAGCACTGGGACGGCTAACCGGCTCTGATACCACTTATAACGCCCCAACCCCCTTACCAGTGGGCCCTCATGTCCTCTCAGTAGGCTCATGGGCCGGCCCACCCCTGTAGGACGGTTGGAACGTTAACCGGGAGGTTTGAGAGTCATGATATACTAACCCTGCAATCACCACGTGACTGTTTCCCGTATTTTGGCTCACTCACACGGTATCATAAATGACCTCCCGGTAGGTCATCCATCATTTGACTACTCCAGCTCAAGTACGCTTAACCCTATAGTTCTCTCTGGATGTGCAACCGAAAAGGTAAGTGCACTTTGGTGACATAGGTAGCCAAAACAATTCTTTTAACCTCTCTACATAAGTTTCCATATATACCAGAAATCAAGATGTTACAATTTAGCCCCACTCATAGAGTGAAACTTCCTCGTTGCACACCAAGACGAGTTCAGAAGACGCCTCCTAGATCAACACTGGGACGGCTAACCGGCTCTGATACCACTTATAACTCAAATGCTCAAATTTAATAAACCACAACTTGATTTCCGGAAATCATTAATAAATCCATAACTGAAATATTTCGCATAAAACTTAAAATTAGTGTCTAAAACTAAATACGAAGAAAATGTAAAAATCCCAAAGTAGCACCCGATCCGATAGACATATACTACTCATCCGTCTACCTGAAAAATGAAGGAAAAGCGGTGAGTAACAAGGGGAATCACTCAGTAATGTTAGGGATGCTAATCACAGAAAACACAGTTTCGATCATAGCACTACAAAAACGGTAAAAAAACTATATACGAGCAAACAAAGCAACAATCAATAATCCTATTGCCTGTATCAGTGACCAACGGCACCCTCCCACGAGGAGCTCAATATGCAATCAGTGTCCAACGGCACCGCCCGAAGACGATTTATCGATCTCTAGTAGCACTGGACAACATATCAATTGAGCTGCCAGCATCACCTCGCACACAACACCCGACACAAATAAAGAAGCCCGTCTTTTTATTGAAACACCTTGACCCGGATACTACGACCCGAGCCGGTCGTTCTACTTCTTAGTCTCCACGAGACTAAGGCCCTAACCAACATCCTAACAAAACTATTCCAGGAGGTTCGCTATCTATCATTATGTGGAATATAAGATAGATAGTTGTAAGGAGATAACACGATTTTTTATTAAATAAAAAGGATTCGATACAACATGCTAATGTTTGCTCTCATGCTTTACATGGATCGATCCTAGGCTATCGCAATCTCCTAACACACAACACACACACATTCCGTCAGGGTGCCTCAGGACACGTATCCTAGGCTTGATCCGAATCCGGACCAACCGCATTTCCTGAAAGAAGATAAGCATATCAGTATCAGGTCTTAACCCAAACCGAACTATGCATATGCTCCCCAGTCCCAATACCCTGTTAGTATAGCCGAAGCCTATCCTAACTGTTCAAAGGACTTTGTCCAGTCGTACTTAGTCATTCAACCAACTGCCCCACTGACTAAGCACAGACTCGGTAGGCTAAGGGACGAATGGACGAGCCATTCATCCGTAGGAACCAACGGCCGTGACCGTGGCACTCCTTGGCACGTACCGATCTTAGACCAGCCGCGACACTGCTCCGTAACACTCATCCGGATCACTTGTATTGGCTGTAGAGGTTCAACCATCAATAGATGTGTCCCGACACATCTACAACATGTTAACACTTACACCGGTTCTTTGGATCCCAGATGGTATCCGGCCGTGATGGCTATTGCCCAAAAGGTGCAATAGGCCGAACGGTTGCAATGGCTCACAAGTTGCACCTGTCCGACCCAAGGCTTTCCTGTCACACAACAGACACCAACCGTCCGTCGGTTCTGTCCGTGGAACGGTTGCCTCTGAGGCTCGACCCAGGGCCACCCACAGAACCCTGATCAACCTCCCCTATAACCTTTAGATATAGTCTTTCCCTTAGGCAACCAGCGGTTCTTTTTCTGTTCCCACTGGTTCGTTCACACCTTTTGGTGGCATGCATGGTCATTGGATCTTTTAAGAGTTCTCCCTGGATTGGCCCCGAGTCCATATCCAAGTGCATACGCGACTCGACCCAGGTACCATTCACATGCACCCATTCGCATGATACAAACCGTACACAGCAACCCAGGAACTCGCTTGCATAAGTCTGGTCCGAGACCTAGGACTTATGGATCCATGAATCGCGGCTCTTCCTAGTCACAAGACACACGACCAAGACTTGGGTTTCCGGACAGATTCCACTTGATCACATGACACAAGGCCGAGATCAAGGATGAACCAATCAGTACTATCCGTGTCTATTGGCACACGTCCGAGACTTGGGAATGACCCAGCGATCATCCGCGATTAAGGTTCAAGGTCATCCAGACAACCTGACCATGGATCGCTACGGTTACAACCGGCGATCCATGCCACGGTTTCATAGTCTGAGAAACTAACCTTGTCAACCCTTTCAGGAGAAGCCGGAGCCTTTTCTTTATCATGGTTCCCTCTGACGGAAACTCCTTTCTTTCCTCTCTTTCTTTCTCTCTTTATCTCTCATGGTTTTCTTTTCCTTTTTACAGGAATCAGATCATTTAATGGGAGGAGGAGAGGGAGTATTTATAGGCGAGAGTTTGGACCAGCGAACAGGCAGGCTATAGGGTCGGATGGGTTCGCTTTGGGTCGCAAAGGTTCACTCGTGGCCTTTCGGCCAACAAGCACTCTTTCGGCCAATAAGCACCCTTTCGCCTGTTTTTCCTCACATATGTCCCTGTCCCTCCTTGCCCAACTAACCGCCTTGCCTCTCACCCATAACTGCTTGGTCCGCGACCATAACCGCCTGGCCACTAACCGTCACACTAGCTGGCCCAACTGGCTCACTCACCACCAGCTGGTCAGAGCTGAAGGTCACTCCCTCCAGCTGACCGAGCTGGAGCCTGTTCTGACTGAGCTGGAGTGTCACTGTCCTTTATGGACGGTGAGCTAGTTCCAGCTAGTCTTTTCCATCCTTACTCTTTCCCTAGCTCGGTCAAGGTTTATAACCCAGCCGTCTAGCTCATGAATGGACCAAAACCCTTACGGTCCTTATTTCACCCCAAATCTCATTGGTGGGTCGTATGGTCCAAGTCTTGGGTCCTAGTTAGGTTTGGGGACGTTACATTTACCCCTGCAACCCTATCGTCTAACAAACTCGAGTAACTATATAAGTAAACATGTTTAAAAGAACAACTAACATTTTAGTGAACATACTATGGGTTGAATCATCTATATTCCAAAGTCTAATTTACAAACAAAACTACCTAGACTCCATCACAGAAAACAGATCACATTTAGTTATAGATATCATCTAAGGCGTCCTAGATGAAAGTATGAAATTCTTCGGAAAGCCCTCACCTTAGTCTTAACCAAAAAGAACAATAGGATTTCCTATGATCTACAGCTCCAGATAGGTTCTCCTTCAACATATAGCTAGATATATTGTTCCAGAGGCTCCCTGCAAAAATTCAGGTCAAATGGACCACGTTTGCCTAACCAAAACTCACTTAACACGGATCAGCATTACACAGATACGCTTCAGAAACATGGCTATAACTTTCTACTCTTATCTTCGATCGCAACGAATTTTGTTTCTCTGGAAAGAATACATTCGGGGCTTTTCAACGATAGGTTTATCAGTCCATGGATCCTCAGGTTTTGCCGGTAAGTTTCCTCGAAAGGTCGCGGAGGACTGAAGATGTGAATCCGACACTGCATCAAAAATGCTCAGGGAAACAACCACAACTTTTAGTATACAGATCCGAATGACAAACCGCTTGTGGCATTAGTTTAATAGATGAGTCAAGAGAATACCTACCAAATTTTTGGTCGATTATACTATATTTACTAGTTTGATTCTTCCTTCTCCCAAAACTAGTTGGATCTAACTTTTAGGTGGTTGAGGAGGTTTTACTTCTTTCGAGGTGGAAAATCGACGGCTTGATTTCGGCAGGATTTCGGTGCAATGAGAATTTGCAGGAAAATAAGACAAGTGGAGGTTATTTATAGTGGAGGGAACCCTAGGGTTTTATTTGGACAAGTTGGGCCTAAATGGGTCCAAGGATTTGGGTCGTTACACCTATATCTGGTCGTGTACAATCTGCAAGATATATAAATCCACCATAGCGGTCATATAAGGTACTTCAGGACCCAATATTTCTTCGCTATCTTCACAAGGTCTAAATGGATCATTGTCAACATTAAGCGATCTATTAACCATTAGAGTACTTTGTCCATAAAAAAATGTTTCAAAATTCTTTTAGTATAATTTGACTGATGCACAAATACTCCATCTTGGAGATGCTCAATATGGCCGGAGTCCAAGACAAAATTTTGTCCGTCTAATATCTTATATTTCAAACTCTTTTTTCATATGAGCTCTTGCATCATCAATTTTCATTTCAGTTCTAATTATATATAGGTCATCAACATATACAAATATATCATGAAACCGGATGTTGATTTCTGTACAAATACACAAGGGCATATCGCATTGTTTACATAACCTTTGGTTAGTAGAAACTCACTTAAGCGATTATACCATATTGTCTGAATTATTTTAATCCGTAAAGTGATCAATGTTATTTGACCGAACATATCTCTTTAGACTTTAAGCTTAATGTTTCAGGTATTTTCAATCATTCGGGGATTTTAATTTATATATCATTATCCAGTGATTAATATATATATATGTTGTAACATCATCCAGAAGGTATATATCTAACTTTTTAGATGTCGCTAGGCTCAATAAGAACCTTAATGTTATTGCATCCATAACTGGAGAATATGTCTCTTCATAATCAATTCCCAATCTTTGAGAAAAACCTAGAGAAATAGGTCGGTCTTTATATCTTGTTATCTCATTTTTCTTATTTCTCTTTCGTACAAATACCCACTTGTACCCAACTAGTTTTACATTTTTAGGTGTTGTGACAATAGGTACAAAAACGGTTCTTTTATTAAGGGAAATAATTCAATTTGTATAGTCATCTTTCATTTCTCTCAATCATGTATTTTCTGACATTATGATACGAATCTTGGATATGGATCATCAGTTTCATGATCACTTTTTTTAGATACAGAAAATGAGAATATTCCATCAATATCTTTTATTTAATTTATGATCCATAACTTTTCATTTTGTGCTTAGTTGATGGAAATCTCATATTTTTCTGTTTTATTTTCATCATTTGAAATTTCTTCCTTATGCGGTTCTTTTAGAACCTTTTCATTTATATCTTCTAGATATTTTTTTCAACTGGTTCTTCTGGAACCTTTTTACTTTGTTCTCCCAATTTATTTTTCTTCTGCGGTATTTTATCTGTAGAGCCCATCGGTCTCCCCCTCTTCAACTGAACCCTAAGTTCATTTGCTAGGTTGCCATCGACTTGTTCTTCAGGAACAGTAATTCTTATGGAACATTAGCAGCATATATATATGACTTCGTCACTCTTTTGTATCTGTGAACACATTTGGTAACTGATTTGCCAAATTTGGCAAATGTACAATTTTATGAACTTCAAGTTCACGTTGTTTCATATGGGGATCAAGATGAAACAATGATGGTGTACACCATATAACATGTTTTGGAACTTCTCTAATTCCTCCCTCTAACGCTGGAAATTCATCTTCATTAAAATGGCAATCGGCAAACCGTGACTTAAACATATCACCAATTGTCGGTTCAAGATACTGAATTATACTTGGTGATGTATCTATATCTATTCCCAATCTCCTTTATGACTTTATTTTTGTTCTTTGGGGTGGTGCTCCCGACACAAAAACCGCATATCCAAAAACACAGAAGTGGGATATATCTGGCTCTTGGGCAGATGCTAATTATATTGGGGAGTATGTGTGATTGACACTTGGTCTTATTTGGAGTTGTGCCACTGCATGCAAGATAACATTACCCTATACTGAATTTGGGAGCTTTGTTCTCAATATTAACGGCCTTGCAATCAATTGCAACCATTTAATCAAAGACTCAGACATACCATTTTGTGTATGACATGGAGAATTGGGTGTTCAACATCGATCCTCATTGATATACAATAATCATTAAATGTCGATGAAGTGAATTCATGAGCGTTATCAAGCCCTACTTTCTTAGTGGCATATTCAGGAAATTATGCTTTCAACCTGGTTATTTGGGCAATGAATTTTGCAAAAGGCGTATTTCGCATGGTCGAAAGATGACCATCTACTAGATGCGTCAATTAATATCATAAAATACTGAAATAGCTAGCACAGTGGGTGGATCGACCAACATATATCACCATGTATTATTTCTAGAAATAAAGGAGATTCATTCCCAATTTTGGCTGGTGATGGTCGAGTTATGAGTTTTCTTTGAGAACATACATTACATAAAAACTCGTCCAATTGCAAAATTTTCTCATTTTTCAACGGATAGCCATTAGAGTTTTGCATAATTTTTCATATCATGACTAAACCAGGGATGCCCTAGCCTTTCATGCCAAACTTTAAACGAACTAGTAAACTTTGGGTTTACTGTAATATACGATTCAGTCATATTTATTTTTGTGCAGTATAATCCGGAGGATAACATTTTCAATTCTTCTAATATATGTTTCCTCTCTGAGGTAATGCAAAGATATTCAGTGCCAATTTTTACTCACATTCTCAATATGATATCCATTTATGTGGATATCTTTAAAACTAACAAATTTCTATGAGACTTGGGGAGTATAATGCATCATTTATTTCAAATTTTATTCCCCTTGGCATTGAAAAAGTGACTCTTCATGAGCCCATAATGATTTTTGCATTACCAGATATAGTACTCACGTTTCTGGCGGAATCATTTATTTTGAGCGGGGGAAATACTTTTTTTTATTGTTAATAATAATGTACGTTGTACGACCATCTGTTAGACAAATATATTCATCTGTAATCTCAAAATCTTACATTTTCTTGATTTAAACAATCATAAAGCATGCATTAATATGAATTTAAACATAAAACATATAAATAAAACTTAGGTTATAAAAGTGCTTATAATACAATAAAACTATTTTGTAATAAAAAAACCTTAACAGCAAAAAGTACATATCACATAAAAAAACAGTTTGATTTTGTTTCACTTATCTTCTTCTGGAAGATAACCATATATCACATCAATTTTATCTTGTTAGTTGATACTCTCGGGATCAACCAGGAAATCTGTAACATCGAGATGAGTATAATCATTCAGGCCGTGAGAAGAAGGTCTGGGTTCACTGGATATGAAATTAGTTTCACTTTCTTTCTCCTTTTCCTGAAACCAGAGATGTATCCACTCATGGTTGGCTTTTGCTACGATCACATACTTTTGATGATCAAACCTTTCTTTCAATGATTGTCAAATATCTGCAGAATCTTCTTTCGTGATATGTTAAACTTTTAAACCATCATGGATGTGATGGAATAAAAATATCATGGCTTTTGCATTTTTCTCATCCGATGTCGTTTCCGACTTATCGATGGTATCAAGAAGCCTGTTTCCTCTTACATGCATCTTTGCACTTACTGCCATTGTCATATAATTTTTCCCAAATATATCAAGGGCAGTAATTTCGAGTTTTGCCAAATTTGACATGATAACTGTATTTATAATATGAAAATTATAAAAACATGATAAAACTGACTTTAAATATGGATTTGACTTTAAATGTAGAAATTTAAATTAATTGAGGAGACATCACCTGCCATAAATTCAAGGAGGAGATAAAATCTTCCACTCCATATATATCTGATCAAGGAGGAGGTTTTAAACATCAACTCTATAAAATATGATCAAGGAGGAGATATAGTCAACCATATGATCATGATTGTAAATGCATAGTCGACCATAACAATTGGTTCAGTGAAGGCAGCACCTTTCTTTCTGAAACAGTATATAAACGGAGAACGCAGAGTCTATCTTCCTGTATAAAAATAAAATAAACTGAACATAAATTAAAACTTAGCATTTTCGGTATAGCAACAGATTTGGAAACGATCATGCTGATAATGTATTGAATATTTGTTATTTATATATATATGAGTATATATTATTATTATTATTATTAGTAGTAGTATTATTATGAACATATATATTGTTATTATTGTGATGGTCAGCGAAAAATGATTTAGTGAAGAAAGAGAAGTATTTTCTTACTTCTTATCACACACTTTACATACACAAAACTCAACACGTATTTATAGTAAGTGTAAGTCGGTTGCAGTGATATAGACATGCAAAGTAAACTTATTGAGGAATCTTAATGGATAGTTATTCTATAACGCACCACGCACCCCTACCAGCGGATCCCACGCCCGCTTACTCAGCCTGTGGGTCCACCCATGTCCGACAGCCATTGCATTATCTTCTGGAGGCTCGAAGGACTTGTTTACTGACTATGCAATCACCACGTAACCATTCTCCGTGTTTTTTCCTTACTCACACGATACCGATAATCACTTCCTGATAAGTCACTCATCCTTTAACTATTCCAGTTCAAGCACGCTTAACCCTAGACTTCTCTCTGGATGTGTGACCGAAAAGGTAAGTGCACTTTGGTGACATATGTACTCAAATCAATTCTCTTAAAGCTTTCAAAATACACTACTATTTACCAGAAATCGGGATGTTACAATTCACCCCCACTGAGAGAGCGTAACATCCTCGTTTTGCACCAAGACAGGTCCCAAACCCCCTCCCAGATCAGAATTTGGATGGCTAACCAGCTATGATACCACTTGTAACGCCCCAGCCGCCCTACCTATGGCCCCATCCGTTCACTTGGCTCATGGGCCCACACCTGTCCAACGGCCGGTGCGTTATTTTTCGGAGGCTCGAGAGACTTATTTACTAATCTTGCAAAATCACCATATGACTGTCCCCCGTGTTTTTTCCTCACTCACACAGTTTTGAAAATGACTTCTAGATATGTCACTCATCCTTTGACTATTCCAGCGCAAACACGCTTAACCGTGGAGTTCTCTCTGAATGTGTAACCGAAAAGGTAAGAGCACTTTAGTGACATAGGTAGTCAAATCAATTCTCTTAAGCGTCTTCACATGCACAACAATATACGAGAAATCACGATGTTACAATCATCTCCACTCACATAGCGCAACGTCCTCGTTGCGCACTAAGACAGGTCCAAAAACTGCCTCCCAAGTCAGAGCCAGGATGGCTAACCTCATCTGATACCATTTTATAACGTCCTAACCTCCCCTACCAATACGTCTGCCCACTCGGCCCATGGGTCCATCCTTGTCTGACGGCTGGTGCTTTATTTTTTGGAGACTCGAGAGACTTGTTTACTGACCATACAATCACCACGTTATCGTTCCTCGTGTTTTTTCCTCACTCACACGATACTGAAAATCACTTCCCGATAATCCATCATTTGACTACTCCAACTCAAGCACGCTTAACCTTGTTGTTCTCTACAGATGTGTGACCGATAAGGTAAATGCACTTTGGTGACATAAGTAGTCAAATCAATTCTCTTAAGGCTTTCCAAATACACCACTATATATCAGAAATCGGGATGTTACATTTCACCCCCACTAACAGAGCGCAACGTCCTCGTTGCACAATAAGACAGGTCACAAACCGCCTCCCAACTTAGAATTGGGATGGCTAACCAGCTCTTATACCACTTTATAATACCCTAACCACTCTTACCAGTGGGCCCCACACCCGCTCACTCGGCTCGTGGGCCTACCCCTATCTAACGGCCGCTGGTTATTTTTTGGAGGCTCAAGAAACTTATTTATTGACCTTGAAATCACCATGTGACCATTTATCATTTTTTTCCTAACTCAGACAATACTGAGAATTACTTCCTGATAGGCCACCCATCTTTTGAGTACTCCAACTCAAGCACGATTAACCCTAGAGTTCTTTTCAGATTTGTGACCGAAAAAGTAAGTGAAATTTGGTGACATAGATAACCAAATCAATTCACCACTATATACCAGAAATTGGGATGTTACGTATCAATACTATTAAAATAAAATCACACATATTTATTAACTTCTACGATGTATTATATTATATGAAATGCTATGAGAATTAATAAAAATTTTATTTTTCATTAATGGTAAAGTGGTCAAACAAATTATTAACTAATATCTTATAAGATTTAAACATAAAGATGTATTTCTTTTTTTAGTGATAGCATAATATAATATAAATATTTTCATATCTTTCATTTTTTTTTAATTAAAAAAAATCGTTAAAAATTACGAAATACTAAAATAATTTATTAATTTAATCTATAAAACGAAAAAATGAAAATCCTATAATATACATATATATATATATTTATATTTCATAAGTATACTTAAATTATTAAATCAAATGATAAATATAATAAAATAACTTAATAAACAAATTATTTAAATTTAGAATTAAATAGAAATCATTTTAATTTTATAAAATTTAAATATTATAAATTACTTAATATTTATATTAGTTGATAATATAATAGATAAATTGAGATTAACGTTTTTTTACGAAACGAAGTTTATTGTGGGATTAACTATCCAACATGCAAAATATATAAATCAATGTGAAATGCGTTAAAAACGAAAATAGACTAAAAATATTGTTCGTTAATAAGTTAAAATATAGTAAATTATATAATATATTTATATTAAAAACAAAATTATTAACACATTTAAAATTTTCGAATCTATAAAGATATTATTTAAAATAAATAAATATCAGAAAAATTTTTTAAAAAAAACAAATTAAAAATATAGATGGTTTTTATATTTTGTTAAAATTTTATAAAAATGTAAAACATTGGTCAAAATCATTCGTTTTCAAGAGATGCCAAAGCCAAGAATAATCTCCCTGCGTATGTAAACTTGTAGGCCTCTTAAAATGATAATGATCTCTGTGACGTCTCCTACTACAGATCTTTTAACCCCAAATTTCTCCTTCTTTTTTTTGGTCCCGTGAGGAACAGCTAATCAGGCAGTTTCGATCCAAGCTTAATCCCGAACATGAATGTCTCCTTATGTTTTTTTTTCTTTTTTCTTTTTTCTTTTTTTTTTTCTTTCTAGTTGCTCGCTATTTATCCCTAGCTCAACAAAATCAAACCAGTTTCGTAATCTTCCAAACTTATCAACCAATTTGAATCAGACCATGACCAATATTGATCTCGAACACAAAAGCCCATTCTATTTCAAAGCCATTCCCAACTAAAAGTAAAATAAAATAAAATCAGTTCAGTCTGGTGCTTCAAACAAAGAATGCCCACAAACTGCTCGACAAAATTCCCCAATGACAAAAAATGCCACGTGTTTGGGTATCGTGTTGCACAAAGAAGAAGCTGCGTGTCACGTGGATCTCACGTGATAAAAAGGTTCAACTTTTGCTGTTATTCTTCCCTCGCAAAGAGTTTCTCTCTGAGGGAAGAACCCGAAAGAGTCATAGGCCAAGAAATCGCAAAAGAGCCTTTTTGAGAATCGTCACTTGGTGTTCTCTTCCTCAAAATGCATTTCCTAAAAGACGAAGACTCAAAGTGCCATAAGCTCGCGGAAGATTACCTGAACGATGGAAATCACATCAAGGCATTGGAGGTAATCGAAGATTCCATTTCGATCCATGGGATACGGAGACTTCCAGCAGTTAATTTCCTAGAAGGTGAGCTCTTGTTGAATTTAGCGAACAGAACAGAGAGAGGTGACCTAAAGTTCGCATTTTTCTTGGCTTCTGTGGAATGCTTTACGTTAGATCGTGGGGTACACGCGTTCGCTGCAGTTGCATTGGCGTTCTGTGCCAGTGAGCTTCGCTCAGCATTCTATTACAGGAAAGCCTTGAAAGATGCAAAATTCAATCTATCTTTACTTGTTTCTCCTGATCGAAAGAAATTGTTCCAGCAAGAAACAAAAATTCATCTTGAGGAGGTGATCAAAACGGCAACGGCAGAGTTAAATATCCACCGTGGTGTTCAAAACTCGGAGCCAAAACTCAAGGAGTCAAAGGAAGTTCCAGACACGATAATGAGCGACTCCAATAGCGTTGAGGGTAAGAGGCTGAGGTCGTATTGGGCTGGTATGAACGCCGAGAGTAAAAAGAACTTTGTGAAAGTAAGCACTGTGAAGCTTAGAAGTTATGTCGAGAGAGTGTATGGCAGTGAGGGACAAGATGCTTTGGAGGAAGTTCTGGACTCTGCAAGGATAAACAATACATGGAAATTCTGGATGTGTAGAACTTGTACGAAGAAGTTCTTTTATCCTAAAAAGTTTAAGAATCATCTTGAACAAGAACATGCTGCAAAGTTTAAACCTTCTACGACAAAGCATATGGCTCAAAGGGTAGATGAAAAGTGGGCTGGTATGATTACAGTTTCAGGTTGGGAACCAGTGGATACAGTAGCTGCTGCTGAAATGATCAAGACTCGGCTCGAATTTGTGAAAGCGTTTGTATATGAGAATGGATGGTCCAAAGACTGGCCTTTTGCTGCAGATGAAGAGGGCAGCAAGTTACTCAAGGACATCCAGCTGCTACTTGTCTTGTTTTGGGAGCGTAAGATTCTTTCTTGTAGCCTTCGAGACTGGATGATGCGTTTTCTGGTTAACCATCTTGCACAGTTTGAAGTTTCCGAGCATACTCTTATTACCGAGTGTCGCTTATTAAAAACACCTCAGAGCATCTGCTTTTTGAAAAGTCCTGAACTCAGTCAAATTCTACACCTTCTCAAACTCATCAAGTGTGAAAGGGATGATGGTAAAGAGGTGATTTGCAGAACAGTGGACAGTTTATGGAGTCGTATTCGAGTCAAAGAAAAGATTGAATTTGACCATCAGTTTTCATTTATGCTTCTGGATAAAAGACTGTTGAGAGACAAGATTGCTTCATTCGATGATGACGGGAAAATAGAGGCTTATAATCCGAATGTTTACTATGCCAAGACGCATCCTCAGGGAGATAACATCATAACCTGGTTACTTGAGCACCCCTTGATAGAAGAGAGCTTTGAATTTCCCAGATCTATCAGGGCATACAATCTTGATTTATGGGTTGCTGTTCTGAGAGCCATTCACTACACGTGTAGAGCTGTGGGAGTCAAATATGCAAATAAGTTGAACATCCTAGGCTATGATGCAGGTCTTGTCGACGCCATAAACTTATGTGTATGCGAAAATAAAAAGAGGAAGAGTGTTCCCGAACATCAATGGAACAAATATGCATCTCTTCTAGGCGATGAATGTGAAGATCGTTTAAAGAAAAACGCGAAAAATGCCGCAGATTTACACAATAGACACTTATTCTTGTGTGCAGTACGAGATGTTCTCGAAGGAGCATCGCATCCGACATTTTTTTTCCCTGATATAAAAGATTGCCTGAATCTTATACATGGGCATAAAGATCTCAATGATGATAAAGTGCTCAAGTCCATAAACCTTCTGAGATCAGTGGTGGCCGACAAGGTTTATTCCTGTTCTGAGTTTTAATTAACAGCATAATAACAGACGTCAATTGTTATTGTAAAGTGTATATTGACTTGCAGATTCCGCTATTGGATTCAAAGATGTTGCTGATTGAAAATTCAAGGATTAATTTGCTAGACGACCTCACCAGGCTTTCTGTTGTTGACTATCGATCTTATATCCTTCACCTGCTCAAACGTTTCTTGCGGGTGGGTTTTATTTACACAGAGATCTGTCATTTTTCCTCTGATTTTCTAATTATAGAATTGACGTCTCTTTTTCTAGGAAGAGTTAGATGCAATTGTAGATATGGATGCCAAAGCCACGGAAGCTGCAGCAGAAGCAGAACTTTTATCCGGGGAAAAACAAGAGAAGGAGAAGGCCTCAAAGAAGAAGAAACATGGAAGCATCAAGGTTGTTCAAGATCTTAGTTCTCTAGTTGGTTCTGTGACTTTTCTGTTACTTGGTTTTAAGAGTGAATGGTCTTCATGGCGTAACAGAAAACTTCAACGATCATGTCTAGTCTTCTTGATCAGAATGGCGAACAGTATGTGCCTCTTCTCTAGATGACCAATTTGGTTTCTCAGGAGTCTTTTCACAAGTCGATAAATTGTTTGTAGGTTTTCTCTAAACAAAACGTTTTCATACATGTCCAGTAAACGTTCTGTCAACCTTGAACCGGAAGGTACATCTCCATCACTAGAAACGGTGGAAGAAGATTCTGTGGAACCAGAACATACTCTTTCAAGTGGAAGGGGTCGATTGGAAATTTTATCCGACACGAACAATCAAGAGGAAGCTACTAAAGGTGAACCTTCCTGGTTGTTAAAGAGCTTCTCAGCTGACGAAACTATATTGTTTTCAGATGTATAATTCTTATGTCTTTAACTTGCCATTTTCAAGATATACAAAACGTGCCTGGAGAAGATTTACCATCAAAACATTTGGAGTTGATAACCGTCGAAGGTGCAGCCAGACACAATTCAGCTCTTGCCATGACATTGAAGGTAAAACAGACCGCAACAAAACTAAGATTCAAAACCTAAATTTTCTTCTACTGATTCAGTTCTTTCTCTATTTTTATGTATTATCTATTTACTTATTTTCTTTGACAAACTCTGCTACTGCAGGCCCTTTGTAACATTAAGGTTCTTAAAGAGTATTTGCTGCACAATCGGCATCAGTTTCCTGACAACCTGGAAGAACAAGTTAGCGAGGCGCTAGGAAATTTCTTTACTGCTTTCGTGTCGAAACAGATAAAAGAAGAGGGAGTGGAGTGTACACTTACCTCCTCGGAAACTTACTTGCTTCCCTAAGAGAAGTTGATTCCATGGTTTGTTCGCATAAATATAAGCGTGTAAGTTTCTTGACTATTGTCGAGTGAAGTTTTCAGCATGGTTGTTTACCCCTTTCAGTCAAGTGATGCTGCTGAGCTACTCGTATCCATCCTTGAGTTTTGGCCTTGCTGGAAAAGTCCAGAAATAGAAAGCATGGTAACTCGTCTTTTTACACTGGAAGAAAATGAACGAATGAGTTGTAGCAAATGCAGAAAGAAGCCAAATTATCCAGAGCAAAGTTCTTATGGCGTTGTTATGGCTGCCGATTCAATCAGAGACCTGAAGGTATATTTCATTTATTTCCATCCGCGTCTTTTCTACAGAAATCGGTACAATCCCTTAAGAAGTTATTCTGTGGTTATACATATGGTTGCAGTGTGCTTTTGGGAATATAAAGTTTGAGGACATCCTTAAAGTGATTCGCATGGAAGATAAAATGTTATGTGACATCAAAACAGGAGGCTGTGGAAAGACGAACTTTGTTCATCACATCATAAGTACATGCCCGCCTATCTTCACAATCGGTAAGTTTTTACCATGATTATGACCCTATGTACTCATTGCCTTTATTATGTATGAGAACAAATTGACGATGTTGGGGGTTTTGTGGGTTTGCAACATTAGCGCTGGAATGGGAGAAGGATGAAAATGAAAAGGAGATATCTGAAACAACAAAGGCTTTGGAGTGGGAGATAGACATGAGCAGGCTATACGAAGGCTTAGAACTAGAAACTAAGTACCGACTTGTGTCAATGGTACAATCTGAAACAGAGCCATAACTATTTGTCATATTGTTCTTCTGTAATTCTCAGATACAGTCTCAGAACATGGAAATGTATGCAGGTTGGTTGTGGTGAAGAAGAAGAACACAGTTGCCTAGCGTATAAAAAGAACCGGTGGGTCAGTTCCAAGCATGAGGCATTAATAAAAGAGGTAAAAGACGAAACAATTGCCTTTGTCTTTCTTGAGTTGAGTTGTGAACTTTGAAATTATTGATATGCATCACAGGTTGTTGGTGACTGTGATACTTATGAGGCTTCGCACCCTCCGATCCTGTATCAGTATGCTCGTAGGAAGGCCCAAGACAGCGGAAAGTAAGCCCAGAAGGAGGAAAGACGTTGGTAGCAAGTATTCTAGAAGTTAAGGAATAAGGATGTCACTGTCAGGGAGATATCACGCACGTGCCTTGTCGAGGGATCACGCAGGGTGGGTGTCGCAGAGATCCTTTTGGTTTTAAGTAACAGACAATAGGAAAGGAGAGGGTATCAAAAAGTTGTTGATCATCATGTTCAGGGAGAGAGAGAGACTCTTATAATTTCTCTTGTAAACACTTATTTCATATCAATCGAGTACTTCTTCTTTTAGATCGTTTGTCTTTTACCAAAACAATACAAGAATCGTATTAACTTGGTATCAGAGCAAGCAACGAATCAGGGACGATGCCGCCGAAGAAAGCAGACGCCGAACTTGCAGAGCAGGTGCAGCAGGATGCAGGGCGAATCGCATCTTTGGAGCAGAGTGTCTCTCGCATGGCAACCCTCGAGCAGGCTATGATATTGATGCAGCAACAACTGCAAGCTCAGACCGCCAAACTCAGCATACTCGACCGCTTGGAACAACGTTTTCTCGAGGAAGACGAGTCCAAAAAACGGTTGCGTGAGCCGGAGAAGGGCAAGATGCAGGCGGGAATGGAGAGTCCGTCAGCAGGGACGATCGCAAGTGGCTCGTACCCGTCTGGTGGCGCGAAGAGCCAGATCGGTACGACACAAACGATTGGGTCCTTGAAGGACAGTGGGGGAGAAAGACGAACAGCACCGGAGGTAGAGTTACTCCGACCAGAGGGGTTTCAAATCCCCAACAATCAACCTCTGGTTCGACGAATGGAGACTCCGATCTTTGATGGCGACGATGTTGATAGCTGGCTCTTACGAGTGGAGGAATACTTTGAACTGGGAGAGTTTTCCGAGGAGGACAAGCTGCGTGCGGTTCGTTTGTGCTTCACCGGCGACGCGCTGATGTGGTACCGGTGGGAACGGGACCGTCGACCCTTCCATGGTTGGAACCAACTCAAGGCTAGAGTGTTGCAGCAGTACTCATGTGCTCACGACACTTCCGCCGGCGAAAGACTGTTGATGCTTCGCCAGGAGGGATCAGTCCGAGATTATTGTCGTGACTTCGTATCCTTGGCATCAAACTCGCCTGAGCTGTCGGAGAGAGTATTAGAGATGACATTCATGATCGGGTTAAAGCCCAAAGCCCGCGCGGCTGTGAAGATGTTGGAACCGCAGGGGTTGGAAAAGATGATGAGGGTGGCCAAGATGGTGGAGGATTGGTCGACACAGGAGGACCCACCGCCGCCATATCCATCCGAGAGTTCTCACGTGACGTACCGACCCAGTAACGACAGATCTGTGGTCACTACTGTGGGCCGTAGATCCGATGGAGGGCCCAACTTGCCTAAACCCAAACCCAATAACTTTGGGGGAGGACAGACATCGTCATATCGGAACTCGGCCACCAAAACTTACCCGAGTCACAACCGACTGAAACCACCGTTTCGCCGCCTCACTCCAGCTGAAATCAAGAAGTGGCAAGCTGAGGGACTGTGCTTCAAATGTGACGAGAAGTTTACGGCGAATCATGTGTGCTCGCGCAATGAGCTCACGGTGTTGGTGGTTAAGGCAGATGGGTCAGAGGAGGAGTTGTCGGAAGAGACGCTGGAAAACGAAAACGAAGTGACGGAGATGGAAGCCGCAGTGGCTGAAATCTCAATCAACTCAGTAGTAGGGCTCTCTTCTCCAAGAACGATTAAACTAAGAGGCACTATCAAGGGAGAGGAGGTGATAGTGCTCATTGATAGCGGTGCGACTCACAACTTTATCTCCGATAAGTTGGTGAGTAAACTAAGCTTAAGGCTGAGAGCTACATCTCGCTATGGGGTTATAGTGGCGGGAGGAAGAAGAGTAGACGGGAAGGGAATTGTCTCCGCGGTAGAGTTGAAGCTACACAGCTGTACGGTGGTGAGTAACTTTCTACCATTAGAGCTGGGAATTGCAGACGTCATACTGGGAATGCAATGGTTGGACACTTTGGGAGAAATGAGGGTTAACTGGAGACTACAATGGATGAAAATCGAAGTGGACAGAGTGGAAGTAACCCTGCAGGGTGACCCGACGCTACACACAGCGGCAGTATCCATTAAAGCCCTCTGGAAAGCCATTGAGAGAGATGGAGATGGAGTCATTGTTGAGTATGGGGGAATATATTCTGAAGATCCAGTACTTTCGACAGTTGTCCCAGCTAAACTACAGGGGGTACTTGAGGACTATGAGCAAGTGTTCCAAGAGCCAACTGGGTTACCCCCATCGAGGGGCAAGGAACACGCGATCATGTTAGAACAAGGAGCAAAGCCGGTAAGTGTACGGCCCTTTCGCTACCCTCAAGCTCAGAAGGAGGAGATAGAGAAGCAGATTTCCATGATGTTAGCAGCGGGAATTATTCAAGAAAGTGTGAGTCCTTTCTCCAGTCCAGTACTACTAGTGAAGAAAAAAGACGGAAGCTGGCGCTTCTGCGTCGACTACAGGGCCCTTAACAAGGTCACCGTGGCTGATAAATACCCCATTCCCATGATAGACCAGCTACTCGACGAATTGAATGGAGCCGTGATATTCTCTAAACTCGACCTCCGTTCCGGTTATCACCAGATACTCGTGAGGGCAGAAGATGTCCAGAAAACGGCTTTTAGGACACACGACGGATATTACGAGTTCCTGGTAATGCCATTTGGCCTCTCCAATGCACCGGCTACCTTTCAATCATTGATGAACGATATCTTCAGACCCTATTTACGGAAGTTTGTCCTCGTGTTCTTCGATGATATATTGGTGTACAGCAGCATAAGGGAGGATCATGAAAAGCATTTGGGAGTCGTGTTGGGAGTGCTGTGGGAGAATCAGCTGTTTGCTAACCAAAAAAAATGTCAGTTTGGAAGCGAGAGCATTGAGTACTTGGGTCATATCATCTCAGCTCAGGGAGTAGCAGCTGATAAAGGAAAAGTGAAAGCGATGGAGGATTGGCTGGAACCCAGAACAGTCAAGGAACTGAGGGGATTCTTGGGATTGACCGGCTATTACCGTAAGTTTGTACAAGGGTACGGCAACATTGCAAAACCGCTAACGTCCTTGCTCAAGAAGGATCAGTTCAGGTGGAATGGAGAAGCGGCTGAGGCATTTCATCGCCTGAAACAAGCCATGTCCACAGTTCCTGTGTTGGCACTTCCGGATTTCGAAAAGCTGTTTGTCGTTGAATCCGATGCATCGGGTGTGGGACTCGGGGCCGTGCTTATGCAACAACAACGGCCGATAGCATTTTTCAGCCAGGCCCTGACAGAAAGACAGAGGTTGAAGTCAGTTTATGAGCGAGAATTGATGGCTATTGTATTTGCCATCCAGAAATGGCGACATTACCTGTTAGGGAGGAGATTTTTGGTGCGAACCGATCAGAAAAGTCTCAAATTTCTGCTGGAGCAACGGGAAATCAACTTTGAGTATCAGCGTTGGCTCACAAAACTGCTGGGGTTTGATTTTGATATTCAGTACAAGCCGGGATTGGAGAATAAGGCGGCTGATGCACTCTCCAGAAAGACAGTGGTACCAGAATTGTTTGCAGTTTCAGTCCCGACCGTGATTCAGTTGGAAGAGATTAGTGGGGCAGTCGATAAGGATCCAGAGTTACAGAAGATCGTAGCAGACATCGAACAGGATCCCACAACGCATCCTTCTTATACTCTCGTACAGGGCAGACTGTTGCATCGGGGGAAGTTGGTGATTCCACGCGGCACTGCTCTGATCGAGTTGATTATGAAGGAATATCATGACGGCCAGATGGGAGGACATGGAGGTGTGTTGAAAACTCAGAAACGAATCGGAAACATGTTCTACTGGTCAGGAATGATGTCTGACATTCAGCGTTATGTGGCTTCGTGTCAAATTTGTCAAAGGCACAAATACTCTACTCTTGCACCTGGAGGACTGTTACAGCCCTTGGCCATTCCGGAACAGGTTTGGGAGGACATTTCATTAGATTTTGTGGAGGGATTACCGAAGTCGGAAGGCCTGAGTTCAGTTCTGGTGGTGGTTGATCGATTGACAAAATACGCGCACTTTATCGGTCTGAAACATCCCTACACAGCTACAGAGATTGCAGCTATTTTCCTCAGGGAGGTGGTTAAACTACACGGGTTTCCGCGGACGATGGTATCTGACAGGGACAAGGTTTTTACAAGCCTGTTTTGGAAAGAGCTGTTCCGACTCTCCGGTACTAAACTTTGTCTCAGCACAGCGTATCACCCACAGTCAGATGGACAGACGGAGGTAACAAACCGGGGAATGGAGACTTATCTCAGATGTTACGCTAGTGAGAAACCGAGGTCCTGGGCTCGTTATTTGGCCTGGGCAGAGCTCAGCTACAACACATCGTATCACTCGGCCATTGCTATGACACCGTTCAAAGCTCTGTATGGGCGAGACCCTCCTTCGCTGTTGAAGTACGAAAACGGGTCGACTAATAACGCTGAGCTGGAAGCACAGCTAGTGGAACGCGACGAGATGCTGGGATTGCTGCGGGAACAGTTACACAAAGCACAACAAGCTATGAAACAGAAGGCCGATAAGCACCATCGAGAGGTTGAGTTTGCGATTGGTGATCAGGTGTTTCTCAAGCTTCGTCCTTATCGTTTGAAATCGCTGGCGCAACGGTCTAACGAGAAACTTGCGGCAAAGTTTTATGGTCCGTTTCCTGTAGAAGCAAGAATCGGGAAGGTGGCTTATCGCTTGACTTTGCCGGAGGGGACCAAGATTCACCCCACGTTTCACGTCTCACAACTCAAAAAAGCCTTGGGCGAATCTCTGGTACCTACTGCGTTACCGTCACAGTTAACCGAGGAAGGGGTCTTGGTCGTGGAACCTGAAGCTATCTGGGGCACTAGGGTCCATCCCACCACAACACAGGCGGAGGTTTTGGTCAAATGGAAAGGGTTACCAGCACATGACTGTACGTGGGAATGGAAAGACAAGATGAAGAAACAGTTTCCAGACTTGAACCTTGAGGACAAGGTTAGTTTTGTTGAGCGGGGTAATGATACTTATGAGGCTTCGCACCCTCCGATCCTGTATCAGTATGCTCGTAGGAAGGCCCAAGACAGCGGAAAGTAAGCCCAGAAGGAGGAAAGACGTTGGTAGCAAGTATTCTAGAAGTTAAGGAATAAGGATGTCACTGTCAGGGAGATATCACGCACGTGCCTTGTCGAGGGATCACGCAGGGTGGGTGTCGCAGAGATCCTTTTGGTTTTAAGTAACAGACAATAGGAAAGGAGAGGGTATCAAAAAGTTGTTGATCATCATGTTCAGGGAGAGAGAGAGACTCTTATAATTTCTCTTGTAAACACTTATTTCATATCAATCGAGTACTTCTTCTTTTAGATCGTTTGTCTTTTACCAAAACAATACAAGAATCGTATTAGACTGGAAGAGTGTGGTCAGACTCTGCGGAGAAAGGAAGGTTCGGCCAAAGATTCTGTTTTATGAAGCTGTTCATTGGCCTAACTAGTGACAAAGTTATACCATTCATGTATAAACAAGTGTTCTTCGTCTGAATAAAGCAGCTGATGTTGTATTGATATTAGAAAGCAGTGAAGTTAGAAAAAAAAATATCTTCTTTTATTCAGTGGAAACATACGGTCGTATTCATTACTTCATTCAATGGTAACAACAGTCAACACCTATAAAACTGGTTGATTTCATCAAATTGTCAAGAAGCTAGAAAAGCCCATTTTCTTTCCTCTCTGTTTCAGAAAGGAATCGAAGAAGAGTGAGGATGAAGTGATCTGTTTATCATAACCATGAAGATCAAACTGAACTTGAGAAGCTATAAAGTAGCAGAAAGCATCCATTTTTTGTATAGATATTGTCCATATTAACGTGTTTATGACTAAACCCAACAAATGATAAACGAAGCTTTCATTAGAGAAAACTGAACAACACTTGTATATAGTTATTCTCACAAAAGTCAAGTTACGTAAATCTGCGAGCTGTATCTCCCTATGATCATCTTCACAAGTATTACCGGTTACTGTGTATTGGAAAATGGTACTTTATTCAATGGTTATATCAATCAACATGTTGAATCTGAGGTGAAGAGAAAAGACAAATCTGTATCACAACGTTGTAACCTCCCAAGCATTTTTCTACCAACTCCTTGTAAAGTTTTTGACTTAGACCCAAGAATCAATTTTGAAGTATTGCATATACATCAAATCCCTTCTCTACACCATTGAAAAAGCTTATATTGGTCTTAAGATATTTGCCTCAAGCTCCCGAGCATAATCTAGTCCTTTCCCATAACCCACATCAAATCACTTTCATGAAAAAGCTTTTGTTGGTATTGGCCCAAAGCTCCCGAACACAACCTGGTCCTTCCCCATAACCTGCAATTCAAGTTGGTGGAACTGAGAACACACACAACACATACGAAACACAAAAACACAAGCAAGTATGCATTCGTAGGAGCTTATGTTTTCGAAAAATAGAATCTCTGGTCGAATATTCACTCACTGTTCCGGTCTCCAATACCCTGTACAAGCAACACACTCACTCAGTTTAACTTACAAAAACGTAGACAAAGAAGTCACAGTTCAAAGTAACTTTCTTTTACCTCATTCTCAGTACCAAAACGTATGACCCAGCTTCCCTTTTCATACGCTATGCAACTGTATTGATCTCCATTCCAGCAAACCTGAATATTACAAGATTTGGAGTTGTTTCTGGTAGCATAATCTTCAATAGGAAGCCCAAATGGAACTTGAGGAATTAGAAACTTGGCCCTTATCATTGCCGCAAGATGGTATTTAGTGAATATACTGTCACCTTCTTATTTGTATATCTCACTAATATCTATCTCAGTAGGCAGAACAGAAGTTGTAGCAAATATCTCTTCTTTAGTCTCATTGTTCTCCAACTGAAGTGCTAAACATACAAACGAACAAACAAAATTGCTCAAAACTACTGCATTATGTTGTTGATGTCTAATAACCAAATAAACTCCATTGCTCTTACCAATTGTGTAAACAGATGGAAGTTTATTGATCATATGCTCAACATAGTTTTGTTTCCCGCATCCTTCCTTGTGACAAGGCATCATCAAAGTGATTCTGATAAGCTTAAGGATCTTCTCAAATGTCAAATCCTTGAATGCAGACTGTGATAACCAAAAACGTTTCTAGCATCACTTTCATGAAAAGACTAAAATCATCATTCGCTTAGATAAATAATGAAAAATGACTTGCCTCGATTTCTCTGAGTGAATTAGCAACCACAATCAGACCGTAAGAACGTTCGACCGAATGTTCAATATCCAATTTGCATCTGTTGCAAATATTTTTGACAATTTCGTATACTTCAAACTTTGAATTCAGAGGTTGTTCTTCGTCATTTCCACTTCTCCAGAGAGGTAGAAGCTCCAAGATTGTTACCAAGAAGTCGAGAGCACCGTTTGCTTCCTGAACAAGAAAAGATGAAGCTTGGAGAAAGAGTAATTAACCATAGACAAAGTGCTTTAAAGGTGAGAGCAGAGACCAGAGGACGAGTGACACTTAGGTTGTTGAGAAGAAAATAACGAAGTTGGCCTGTAGGCGGAACAACATATTCACCATCTTCTGTCAAGCTGTGATGTGTTTCTTGACAAAACTCCACCAGAAAATCGCTTAAGAAAACGCTAATTTTCCACAGAGCCTGCAACAATCACATTCTTGAGAACTCTATAATCGAATTAAGATTCAGACATTTATTTGGTTTTGTTAAAGATTGTTAAACCTTGAGTATCATATCAAGAGCTGAAACAGTCATGGCGTTCGGTGCCTCTTCAGATTCCTCTGGTTTCATCGGCTCCTTAGCGTCGTCATGCGTCACTGAGAGATCTCTGAAGCACCAAGTAACGAGTGTCAGAGAAATTCAATGGAAGAACTACTCAGGGATCAATTTTCTCGTCAGTTTCTTCAGACTTTCTCTGCTTCCTGAACCTTTGATGACACCATCTCCAAATCAGATTTGGAATCGGCCATGTTTATTTCTGAATCTCCTAGAAAAACAACAATGGCGTTTCTTTCTTTCTGATACAAGAATTTCTCTCTGGATTTTGTCGTGAAAACAAAAAAGAAAGACAGAGCCAGAGAAAATGGGGAAGGATCAATGGCTGGAAAGTCCCCACCCATTGAAAATGAGTCTGTAATGTTCCTCTAATAAAAATAGATTTTAGTTTTAATTATTTTTAAAATCGAAAATGAGTTAATTACAAATTTGTACAACCAAAGTTTTAAAAATTACGATCCAACCAACAGAAAATCCGACCCAATTGGATAGTATCCGAAAAATCGGATCCACCCCGCAAATTAAAGGGGAACAAAGTAAAAAAAAAAAACCAAAAATCAAAATTTCAAAATCCAACTCCCGACTCAATCCTTCCTCTTCCTCTTCAATCCTGTCGAAGTAAAACTCGGAAAAACTCAAGCTATATCGATTGAAAAGGTATGTTGATTTCGATTACTGAGTGGTTGTTTAATTTGAACCCATAAATTTTCCTGTTGACAATCTCCTTCCAATCTGTAATCTATTAAGTTGAATTGTTGTAGAAACGGACATCCCAACAATGGATGCTCCAACATATAACAACGGCGAGGAGAGTGAAGCTTCAGAAGTTGGAAGTAGAAGGGAAGAAAGAAGCGACAGAGAAGGTAGCAGCAGAACCGTGAGCGAGTCGAATCCGGCTGCAAACAAGATCCATGCAAACGAGAAGGTAGTTGAGTATGTTATTGAAGAAGAATGTAGAACTGAGTATAATTTGGTAAAAGTAAAGGAATATTGTATGAAGTTGAAACACTGGGTATAACTAGGTATGACAGTTATAAATTATAAAACGAATTGGAAACAATGTGGAACACTGGGTAAAACTGCATTTGTTTTGTAGGAAGTTGTGGAAGAAAGCGAACCCATGCAACCAGTGGGGATGTACTTCATACAGTCTGAGTATGGAAAGCAAATCAAGCTCGCAACGAGGTTTTATCACGAAGGCAGTCGATGTAGTGAGTAAATTAGTTGGTAATGAGCGTGAGATGGAATGGTTTAATAGTCACCCGCAGCTCAAACACTTCTTCCACATGGAGCAAGAGAAATACCACAAGGTTATGGGCATGTGGATGCTCCTGCTTAGGACAGTGAAAACAGAGAAGAAGAAAGAAGCATGGTTCTGCGTGAACGGTGTGCCTATTCGATATTCCATCAGAGAGCACACACTCATATCAGGATTAAATTGTAAGAATTTTCCAAGAAATTATAAACAGTTGGGCGGGTTACGTTTTGCTGGAAGGAATTTTCCCAAAGGATCAAAGATTTTATACGAAGATGTGGAATCAAAGCTGCTGAAAATGAAACCGTCTCGAGATAGGTTGCAAATGTCTGTCTTGTACTTCTTATCCAGCATACTCATAGGGAAGAGTAGGGTAGGAAAAGGAGCACCCTCTGTGGAGACGTTCTTTATAAGAGCGGTTGATGATCGTGAGTTGTGTAAGACATTTCCTTGGGGAAGATTGACGTTTGAGAAAAATATGAAGGATATAGAGCGTGCCATGGATCATTTCGAAGGGGTTGTAGAAAAAGCAGGATTCACTTTTCCAAGTTTTTGTACATCTTTGGAGGTAAAAATGATTATGTGTTATTAATATGAATGGTAATTGATTTAATTTTATTGATTACATAAATGTAATGATATGAGATTGTCTTATGTGCAGCTTTTATCATTTGAGGCGATTCCACAGCTCATGAAAAAATTTCGAGAACCTTCAAAGGACTTTGAGAGTAAGTGTCCCAGATTGTGCAAGACTCAGTATAAACACAGTGCTATGACAGTATTTCCTCTATCGGAAATAAATGACGCACTTGGGACAACTAAGGTGATATAAAGTAGTTTAAATTAAATCATGTAAATGTAATGTAGTTATCATATATTCAATCATGTTAATATTAGTTGTCTATAACCATAGGAAATTGAAAGTATTTTGATGGCAACTGATGATGAAAACTCGCTTCTGGAAGAAATTATGGATGAAGAAGATGATCGTGATTTTGATGATGTTGTCGTTGAGGGTTGGACTAAAAGGGTTATCACTGAAGAGAATGCAATATTTTTTGAAGAGCTATTTATGGCAGATGTGGCTGGCCGAGAAAAATCTGGAAATGAAGAGCAGGAGAATGTTGAGGAGGAGGATGTGGGTGAGGAAAATGCTGCCATCACTGGTGAGAATGCGATTACAGGAATGGCAGAGGTCGTCAAGAGGTTGGAAGCCATGGAAGAAGGGTTCAAGAAACTGAACGAGAAGGTTGATGGCTTGGATGAAAGTTTTAAAGGTTTGAAAGAAAGGTTTGAACCAGTCGAAGCTTATGTGAAGGAACAATTAGAGGCTAGGATGCAATGTGAGGAGATGGATTACAATTTCCCACACGGTCATGTTGATTCAGAAAAGGTAACCTCTACAACCAAACTGTAACAGTTGGGTTTTCAATGTGTAATTGAATTGGTAACAATTGGTATCCTTTGGTAACACTAGGATAAGGAGATTGAAGTGAGTAACGAAGTTGTTGGGGAAGGTGAGAAAGAAGGAGAGGATGGAGTGACGGAACGTGAGAAGGAAGATGAGAAGGCAGGAGATGATGGAGTGACGGAAGGTGAGAAGGAAGGTGAGGATGGAGTGACTGAAGGTGATAAGGAGTGTGAGAAGGAAGGTGAGAAGGAAGGTGAGGATGGAGTAACTGAAGGTGATAAGGAGTGTGAGAAGGAAGGTGAGAAGGAAGGTGAGGATGAAGTGACTGAATGTGAGAAGGAGTGTGAGAAGAAAGGAGAGGATAGAGTGATGGAAGGTGAAAAAGAGTGTGAGAAAGAAGGTGAGAAGGAAGGTGAGAAGGAAGGTGCGAAGAAGAAGAAGAAAACTAAGAAGGTAGCAGAGATAACAAGTAGTAGATGCAGCCTAGTGAAGAGAGAGGGCGGGAAAACGATTAAGATCTACTCAAGGAAAAGAAAGGTAACAAATGGCAAATTGTTAGTGTTATTAATTAATGTGGTTGTCTATATCTTAATTATTGTATTTGGCTTCCAGGAAAAAGAGGAGGCCGAGGAAACCAAAGTCAATGTCAATAAGAAGGCAAAAACCAAGAAGGCAAAGAAGAAGGAACAAGCCACAGTGGTAGAGAAGCCAAACACCAGGCAGAGGAGCAAACAGCAAGCATAATTTAATTTGTAACACTGGTTTTCGAATGTAAAACTAGGTTATTTGGGTTTTTCTGTCTAAATTTGACTTCTGTATTATTAGGAAAAACTATGATTTTTGGGTAACATTTGACTTTGTAGCATTGGTATTACTTAGAAAAACTATGCTTTTTGGGTACCATTTGACTTTGTAGCATTGGTATTACTTAGAAAAACTATGCTTTTTGGGTACCATTTGACTTTGTAGCATTGGTATTAGTAGGAAAACGACCAGAACATTAAAATCATTAATAGGAGAACATGAAAACGACCAGAACATTAAAATCATAATGAAAACATAAGTACTCATTAGTAGGAGAACATGGAAAACACCAGAACATTAAAATCATCATGGAAACATAAGTACACATTAATCTCGACCCGCAAGTAGCTTCTTCAGCTCTGCAATCTCTTCACGCATTTTCGATAGCTTGTAGTGAATGTCTATGAATTCTGCGAACCTCTTTGAGTGCTCCCGCATCTCAGTGTGTAATTATTCAATCTCCTCTTCTACACCGTGAATCCATAGTTTCCTTGCGTGTAGGCCATCATCCTGCACTTAAATGAAGATATTCAATAAATGAAGATACAATTTTACACAGTAAACTAATAAGTACACTCTCTCCACTCACCTCATACGATTTGCAGGTGAAGTATCTCTTCGCAGCGTCCGGTTCAGTTGCGGTTTCAAGGACCTCACGGATGATTTTGTCTCCACATGGACAACGTGTCAGAATGCCATAGTCAGCAACCGCGACGTGGTATACTCTGTCCATTAAATACTTGTTCCTCTTGTCCGAATGGTAGTTGGGGTCCATGGGATCCATTACGAGTGTTACTAGATCCAAAAATAACAAGTGTTATCAAGTGTTATAGTATAACCAAGTGTTAACAAGTGTTACCAATTGTTAGTATTACGAGTGTTACTAGATCCAGAAATAACCCAGAATATAGGATCCTAATTGAAGTAACAATGGGTGTCCTAAATCGTATGCAATTCCGATTTGAAAACAAACCCGCGAAACCATGACAGAAATACAATACCGATGTGAGTAACAAAATGTGAGAGGAGAAATGCACTTACTATAGAGTCTACGAGAGATGTCCTGTCCTGTCCGGAGAAGAGATGAGAAGAGGAGGACAAAGAGGCGGAAGAGGACAATCGCCGGAAGAGGCAGAAGAGGCGGAAGAGGCAGTGGAGAAATGTGGGAAAACCCCTAGCAGAGCAGAAATGGGATCCGCAGAAATGTGGAGAGAAGGGAAGAAAAAAAGAAAATGACTTATATGCCCATATATATAGCAGAAACAAAAGAGACATTAACCCATGTGCGCCGTCTTTTTCACACATGTGCGCCGTCTTTTTCACCCATGTGCACTTAAATTTTCACTTAGTAGTTCTTAGTATCCGAGTGTTACTTCTTTGCACACAGTTGTACTTTTTCTGGTTTTCACATATGATTAGTTTTACCTGATCATAATTTTACTTTTCTAGTTTTACCGATGTTTGTAGGTGTTTAAAGTACATTACAAATGTTTCAATGCATTAATATATCATAAATCACATGGTATGTATCTTTTTCATTTTGAATATGATTAGCATAAAGAAAGTCATCATAAAAGGGCATGACATTTTGTTGTTTGTATATTGTAATAACCATCCGTAATTTTATAGTTAGGTATTTAATCCAATATTTGGTTATATATATGTTTATATATATTCATTGGTACCAAGTTTTATAGTTTTTGTATTTAATCCAGGATCTACTTAAACTTTTATAAACCGAAAAAGTCTTAGTTATACCATTACGAGTTTTAGTTTTTCTGAGTTCTACAAAATGATTGGACTAATACGAAAGTGAGTTATACCAATACAAAATTCAGTGGTACCAAGTTCTACAAAAAAGATTGAAACAAATAAATACAAATTCAAACATCAAGTTAAAGTTCACTCTGAACAGGTTCAAACTAATCACCCAAGTTTCGTCCCTTCACCCCTTTATTACTTGTCTTCCGACGCTTTTCTCCCGCCGAAGGAAACCTGTTCTCTTGATTCCTTCCTGTTGATTTGGTGTAGGCTGGAGGTAAGATTTCTTTCCTTTTTATTTCTTCAGGAATTACCCATTCAGACATAGGTGGAACTGGGTAAATGGTTCTGTAATATGCCAATGCCCACTGCTCCATCCAATAATATTTGGAGCACAAATCGTGTACATGAATATCTCGTGGCCTGTCTTCACGCTTCATATATAACATGACAGCGGCTACTGCGTGCACACAAGTATACTTGTCTATATCAAAACACCTGCAACTGCAACTTTTCGTTATCAAGTTCACCACATAACATTTCTCATCGGTCCCAGTCACACTGTATTCAAGCTCGAAGCTGTTTAGCTCTGTAACACCTAAGTGATATGCTTCCTTACATCTACTGTGCATTACATTCTCCACGAAAGGCACCAGTTTATGTGCATCTGATCCACCGCATGAGTCCTTCCTATGAGTGTTAAACCATTCAGAGAATTTTTCTATAATCGTATCAATCATGGGCAATAGGGAGTACTTCCTTGCTTTTTTAAAAGCACCGTTCATTGACTCTACAGTATTGGAGGAGTCTATGTTGTACCTTTCACCTGGAAAGTAACACCGTGCCCATTTTTGTACCTCAACACTATCATCCAGATATGTGGCAGCAGAAGGATATCTCCTTCTAAAGTCACCATAAACATGCAGGAACTCAACCTCCGAATAAATCTTACCGCATTCTCGAAATTTATCTGCAACTGTGTCTTTGTTGACATTAGAAACTCTTCCTCTCACATTCTGGGACAAATGCCATAGACAGTACCCGTGCTTTGCAATCGGATACACATTACGAATTGCCTTGATGAGGCTTGCGTTCCTGTCTGTAGTAAATACCAATTCAGGAGAGTCTGGTATAACAGTTTTCAGTTCATTGAAAAACCAATTCCAACTTGCATCTTTCTCACCGTCAAGAACACCAAATGCAATGGGATAGTGGTGATGGTTAGGATCCTGAGCTGTCGCAAAAATTAACACACCACCATATACAGTCGTCAGAAACGTCGCATCTACAATTAAAACCTTTCTCATCACTTTAAATCCTTCCACACTAGCTCCCAAAGCGACAAAAAAATACTTGAACCTTTTCTCTTCATCTACCACGACACTTGTTTTAGTACCAAAATTCACCTTCTCTAACATGTGCAAATAACAATACAGCATCTCATAATTTTCATCAGGACTACCACGAACATCTATAACAGCTTGTTTCTTTCCCTCTTAGTGCGGTCGAGTATGACAATTTCACTCCAAGTCTTCCTTGAACCAGACTCATGATACCTTTAGGAGTTGGGGTGGCAAAATTTCCGGGATAATCTTCATGCAAAACACTTGCAACAAGTCGTGGCGTGCCTTTCCTTCTATAGCTGGTGGTACTCGCGGTTGCCCGAGAACATGTATGCATCCTTTTGTATGTTCTAACAGACCACATATGTGAATCTTTGATCTTTGCAGCTCTTAAATACCACTTACAACCTGTTTGACGGCATCTTAACACTAATCGGTCTCGATCTGATTTGCGAAGCCAGATCCCAAAACAATTCTGGAATGCAGCTCTATCAACCAAATCTTGCACAGCCTCCCTACTTTCGAATTCTTGACCTACTTCCAAACCAATACCATCTTCCCATTCAGATATAAACTGACTACTTGATAAATCACGCCTAAGCTCGATATATTCATCATCCCCCGCAGGGAATACATTCTCACCCTCTCCAATCACGTAAGTCAGCCCAGGCTCTGGTTCATCACGCTCTTGTACTTCAGGTTCTTCATCATCACGCTCATGTACCTCAGGTTCTTGATCATCACGCTCTTGTACCTCAGGTTCTTGATCATCACACTCTTGTTCTTCATGATCTTTTTCAGCTGCTGCTCTGTCTACGTAGAGAGTCATCTCCCCATTATTAACTACATCATCACCTAAAGGCATCTCACTATAATTCACACCAAAGGAACTTCCTCCACCCGCTCTAGATAGTTGTTCGCCCCACTTGTCAATACCCAAATCTTTGATTAACTCCACATGGAAAACACTTCTACATAGCTCTTTATCCATGGACGTTATATAAACGTACACATCTTCATCATCAAAAATAAATGATTGTCGAGGTGGTTTCACTACCAGCGGAATGTAGCTCAATTTCATTTTTGTTGTACTTTCATTTGTCCCAATCTTTCTGCATATCCTACCTACTAACACCTAGTAGGTTATCTCCTCAATAGGTGTCCTAAACGATAAACCATATATGTCACCTTCAGAATTCCATATATCCTTCCCCTCAGCCTTTGAATAACTTCCTCTGTAGTCAAAATGTATGTTTAAATTGTTACTCATTATCTCCTGATACAAGAAATACAAAAATTCAGCTATATTCAAAATAGCAGTGATGATAGTTTTACGAGGTTGTCCCCAGTACTATCTAGTTGTACGTAGTGGTACCCAGTAGTACATTCTTATTCAGTAATACTCATTTCGCCCATACTAGTATTACTAGTTATACATGTATACTTAGTACTACTAATTGTACTAGTTATACCTCCTCAATCAGTAATACTATTTTTACCTAGTTGTTCTATTGCTACGACTATAATTTCCAGATTTTGGGTTAAACTGATTCACGACCCACACACATATACAATCAAGTCATTCCAATGCAGCATCCGCCTACCAGATGCATCAATCAGAACTAATGGCAACAAACTAAATTTTAACAAGTCAAACTTCAGCAAAATCGTGTTGCATTTAAGATAGATTGGAGAATGAATCCGAACGAACCTTTGGAGAGCAAAGGGACGGAGCGTGCATCAGATTTAATGACAATGCTCTGGAAGGAGAGAGGAAATGGCTGTCCGAGTTTTGGCAATGGCGTCCGTTTCAATGGAGGTGGAGCAGACGAAGATGATGAGAGGGGAGACCCCGCGCCAGGGTGGGGGAATTCTCGGACCCGGGTATGGACACGCGGGTTTGGGTTTTCGCATGTGGATCAGGATCCAATTGGGTCGGATTTTTTTGTTGGGGAACAGTGGAAATTTAAAATGTTTTTGTTTAGTTACTGAAGGACAAAAACAGTATTGCACATTCAAAAGGGATATGTAGATTAAGCAAGGGTATGATAGAATTTTTTCCAACAAAATGGGACATTTCAGGCGATTGTCCAATGGGGAAGCCTTGAACAGGGATCACTGACTGGAAAGTCCCCACCCATAGAAAATGAGTCTGTAATGTCCCTGTAATAAAAATAGATTTTAGTTTTAATTTTTTTTTAATCGAAAAATGAGTTAATTAAAAAATTTGTACACCCAAAATTTAAAAAATTACGGTCCAACCAACAGAAAATCCGACCCAATCGGATAGTATCCGAAAAATCGGATCCACCCCGCAAATTAAAAGGGAAAAGAAGTAAAAAAAAAAAACCAAAAATCAAAATTTCAAAATCCAACTCCCGACTCAATCCTCCATCTTCCTCTTCAATCCTGTCGAAGTAAAACTCGGAAAAACTCAAGCTCTATCGATTGAAAATGTATGTTGATTTCGATTACTGAGTGGTTGTTTAATTTCGACCCGTAAATTTTCCTGTTGACAATCTCCTTCCAATCTGTAATCTATTAAGTTGAATTGTTGTAGAAACGGACATCCCAACAATGGATGCTCCAACATATAACAACGGCGAGGAGAGTGAAGCTTCAGAAGTTGGAAGTAGAAGGGAAGAAAGAAGCGACAGAGAAGGTAGCAGCAGAGCCGTGAGCGAGTCGAATCCGGCTGCAAACAAGATCCATGCAAACGAGAAGGTAGTTGAGTATGTTATTGAAGAAGAATGTAGAACTGAGTATAATTTGGTAAAAGTAAAGGAATATTGTATGAAGTTGAAACACTGGGTATAACTAGGTATGACAGTTATAAATTATAAAACGAATTGGAAACAATATGGAACACTGGGTAAAACTGCATTTGTTTTGTAGGAAGTTGTGGAAGAAAGCGAACCCATGCAACCAGTGGGGATGTATTTCAGACAGTCTGAGTATGGAAAGCAAATCAAGCTCGCAACAAGGTGTTTTATCACGAAGGCGGTCGATGTAGTGAGTAAATTAGTTGGTAATGAGCGTGAGATGGAATGGTTTAATAGTCACCCGCAGTTCAAATACTTCTTCCACATGGAGCAAGAGAAATACCACAAGGTTATAGGCATGTGGATGCTCATTCTTAGGACAGTGAAAACGGAGAAGAAGAAAGAAGCATGGTTCTGCGTGAACGGTGTGCCTATTCGATATTCCATCAGAGAGCATGCACTCATATCAGGATTAAATTGTAAGAATTTTCCAAGAAATTATAAACAGTTGGGCGGGTTACATTTTGCTGGAAGGAATTTTCCCAAAGGATCAAAGATTTCATACGAAAATGTGGAATCAAAGCTGCTGGAGATGAAACCGTCTCGAGATAGGTTGCAAATGTCTGTCTTGTACTTCTTATCCAGCATACTCATAGGGAAGACACTACAAAAAAAAGTGGCTATTGTTACAAAATTTTGTGACTACTTATTTTGTCTCAATATTGTGACCATTTATATACGAAACTGTGACGAAATTATTTAGTCATAAAAATGTCACTATTTCGTCATAATACTATGACACAATTGAAAGTAACAAATTTTGGTCACTAATCGTGACGTAAATGTTAACAAATTTTTATTACTGATTTGTGATGATATTTAGTAACTAAGTAATATAATTTTTGTGACTAAACATAAATTACTGATAGTTACAAATGTTTTGTGGATATGTTGTCACAATTAGCTATTGTACTAGTGACTTTTTAAATTTGGTCATATATTATGATGTTATTGTTACCATTTTGTGACAAAGATTAAAATCACAGATAAATTAGAAAAAAAAAGTTCAATTTAAAAAAAAAACTCAAAAATATATAATAACTAAAAAAGAGTATGAATAACATAATGAAATGTAAAAATATTATTCAGATTCGTCAATAGATAATTCGATATCAGAATTTCCATCTTCAGCATCTGATCCAATTTCTTCTTGTACTTCTGGATCATCGATATCTTCGCTTGACCATCTAGATGTGCTAGTGCATCAACATGCAATGAATCAGCTTGGACAATAGAATCATCACTTTCATGCTGCATTGGAGTGAAATCCAAATCTCGGTTGACCAATACTTTCCCCCTCGGTTGTATCATAATTGATGCTTTCCAATGTTGATCTTTTTTCGGTTGAGTCATCCGTGGATATGGAACATAACATACTTGATCCACTTGTGAAGCCAAAACAAAAGGATCATATTTTCATAACACCCTTTAGCATTAATATCGACAATCCCTGACTTATTTATTCTTGTGCCTTTCCCAATGGTTGAGTCATACCAATCACATTTGAAGACCACAACTTTAAGATCAACTGGTCCAGGATAATGAATCTCAGAAATCTCTCTCAATAATCCATAGAAAGCAGGTTCTTCATTTGAGGCAGAAGATGTTGTACATTTGACACAAACTCCATAATTGGCATTCTTTTTGTCTTTTCCATGATCATATGTATGAAATACATATCCACGACAAAAATAAATTGGTCAACAAGTAACCTGAATCATTAGACCATGAACGAGAGTCAACAATCACTTTGGATATGAATTAGTCTTTTCCATTATCATATGTATGAAATACATATCCACGACAAAAATAAATTGGCTAATAAGTAACCTGAATCATTGGACCATGAACGAGAGTCAACAACCACTTTGGATATGAATTATCCTTCAATGTATCTTGCACCTGTTTAAAAAGTCAATATACATAAATTATAATATATATATTTTCATGATATTATTTTTAAAACAAAAAATATATCTTACATGTTTTTGTAACCAGCTTGAATATTCCTTTTCTCTAAGCTCAATTAGATTGTTTTCGTTTATCCCAGGATTGGCTGCAATCATATTCTCATCAAATAACCTATATATAAAAATCATGAAGAGTAAATACATTGGTTTATACTCAAAAATATCAAAATATAAGTTAAAGCATATATATATATATGCATTTTAATTTTCATACCTTTCAAATGGTCTTAACTGATCACAGTTCCGTAAAATATATGTGTGCGCGATATGGTGATCTTTATCTTGGAGCCATAACTCCTTTTCTTTACCACTGCCCCTCCCTGGGTGAGAAAATATATGGAATTTCATCAAATTCATGTGTATCTTCCTGATTACCTCCATCATAGTGTCGATCTCCTCTTCGGTTTTTTGTCTTGATGTGTGACTCAAAATAATAACTACAAAAAGTAGAAATTTCTTCATTGATGTATTGTTCAACAATTGAGCCTTCTACCTTTGCCTTATTTTTCACTTTTTTCTTTAGATGACCCATGTATCGTTCAAAAGGATACATCCATCTAAATTGCACAGGTCCTCCAAGACTAGCTTCGTGTGGCAAGTGAATTGGCAAATGCTCCATGACGTCAAAGAAAGAAGGAGGGAATATTTTCTCTAGGTTACAGAGAACCATGCAAATATTCTTATGCAACATCGCAACACCATCTTTATGTATAGTTCTTGCGCATATATCTAGGAAAAATAAGCTAACACCTACACACCAAAATTATGTGATTTATAATTTTTAAATAAAACATATAATATAAATTAAAAAAAAGTTGAATACTTACTAGAAAGCACATTATATACAGATTTATCCATAAGCTCAGCAAAGGCAACCGGAAGAAGTCGTTGCATTAAAACATGGCAGACATGACTTTTCATTCCGGTTAACTTTTCTCCAGCTAAATCAACACAGTTAGATAAACTTGATGAATATCCATCTGAAAATTTAACATCTTTTTCAAGCCATCGTAGAAAAACTGTTCTTACATCAGCTTGTAGCCAAAAAACTAGGATTGGTGCCTTTCCATCAGCCGTTAAGTTTAATTCTTTGCGATTACAATGCTCTTGCAAATCAAGTCGTGATTTGATGTTATCTTTCGTTTTCCCCTTCACATTCAGCACAGTGTTGATGATATTATCGAAAAAGTTTTTTTCGATGTGCATCACATCAAGATTATGTCGAAGTTTATGATCCTTCCAATAAGGCAGATCCCAAAAAATGCTCTGTTTATGCCAATTGTGAGTGCTACCATAGCCTTGTAGTTTTCCATGGTTTCCTCCACATTCAACAGTTTTTGGTAAACCATAGACTTCCTTCAAGAGTAGCTCGCCTGTTAGTACCGGAGGTGGACTATCGTTCACAACCCTTCCTCTTTTGAAATTTTTCTTATTCCACCGATAGCTATGATCTTCTGGAAGAAAACATCGATGACAATCAAACCAACTTGTTTTTCTACCATTCTTTAACTGAAATGCATTGGTGTGCTCCAAACAATAAGGACATGCCAACCGACCATGAGTTGTCCACCCTGAAAGCATACCATATGCGGGAAAGTCGTTAATTGTCCACATGAGTACTGCTCTTAGAAGAAAATTCTGTTTAGTAGAAATATCATATGCTTCAACGCCGTTAAACCACAAATCTTTCAGCTCTTCTATCAGCGGTTGAAGAAATATATCCAGACCTCTCTTGGGATGATTTAGACCAGGGACTAGAATGGTTAGAAACATAAATTCTTGTTTCATACACAGCTCAGGTGGAAGATTATATGGAGTCAAGATAACAGGCCATAATGAATAATTATGTCCTGACATACCAAATGGATTAAAACCATCTGTACATAATCCAAGGTAAACATTTCTTGATTTTGATGCAAAATCCGGGAATACCTTTTGAAAATGCTTCCATGCTTCTCCATCTGATGGATGACACATTTCTCCGTCACTCGCAGAATGTTCTGCATGCCATCTCATATCTCTTGCAGTATTACTAGAATGATATAATCTCTTCAATCTATCGGCTACTGGCAGATAAAAAATTTGGCGGTATGCAACTTTTTTCTGCCCAATCTTTTGAGTAGGACGAAATTTATCATTTTTGCAAAACAAACAACTTTCTTCCTTTTCAGCATCTTTCCAAAATATCATGCAATTATCTTGACATACGTCAATCTTTTGATACGGTAAACCCAAAGACCGCATAAGCTTCTTGATATCATAGTATGACTTTGGTGAGTTGTTACCCTCTGGCAAATATTCTTCCATAATCTGAGCAATAGAATCTATATAATTCTGAGACAAATTATAATCTGTCTTCAAGCTCATAAGCCGAGCTGCTAAAAAGAGTTTTGAAAGACCCTCTTTACATCCATCATAAATTGGTTGCTTTGCAGCATCCAAAATATTGTAAAACTTTTTTGCTTCGGAGTTAAGCTCTTCTTCCATAGTCTGATCAAACTCTGACTCTGCATTACCAAATGCATCTGAAACCATTTCCACATAAGGATTCATTGGCTCTGTGTGAGACTCAGACCTGACAGCATCTTCTTCAGAATCACTGTTTACCATATTGTAATCTTCTCCATGAGATGTCCAAACCCAATAGTTAAGCATAAAACCTTTATTATATAAATGTGCTGACACCACATCTTCTTTCAATAATCTTTCTCCATTCTCACACTTAATACATGGACAAAACATCTTTTGATTCTCCAGGAATAGAGGTTGACCTTTTGCAAACTCGATGAAACTTTTCACCCCTTGACAATAAGTTTCTGAAACTTGATTGGTTGTATGATCGATTCTTTCATACATCCAATGCCTTGTAGCATATACATTACTACTTGAAGACATTATGATGACCTAAAAATATACTTAGGTCAATATTATATTTAAAATTTATTATTATAAAAATTTATTTTAAGAGATTATATTGATATATTTTTATTTATTTATAACAATAGAAATTTTCCAATGCTATAATTTAATTTAAAATATATTTTATTGCAAAAATATGGTAATATCGTATAGTAAATAATGATAGTTTAATATTAAATATAATAAATGCTATTATCGTATTTTAAATAATAAATCTAGCCTAAGATGTAAAATAATAATAATATGGATTAAAAAAGCAAAAATCATGACAAAAGCAAACTAAATTAATGTTATTGCAGCAAACGGAAAAGTGAAAGACATAATTAAATAGAATAAGTAAAAACCAACCTTGAGAGTTAAGACCACGACTTTCTCAAGGTTGGTGTTTACTTATTCCATTTAATTAGTTAAACATTTAAAATGTAAATTATTTTATAATTATTGGATAATATATATGTGTCTTAAACTTAATTAGATTTTCAAATTTTGATTAAGAAAGTAATTGTTATATCATTCTTCACTAATCAAAATTTGATTTATATAGTCAAATTATTAATTGATATCTATTATTTTGTTATCATTGTTTACAGTACAGTGTTAATATTTTAAAACACACTAAATTCAACCAGTCAAAACTATCAAATATTAACACCGTACTCTGAACAATGTTTTATTCTACCAAAAATATGAAAATGATAGCAAAATTGGAGATCATATGCGGTAGATAAAATTTAGACACAAAATATGTCAGAACTTTTAAAATTTCTAAAAGATCTTAAAAATAAAATATGGATATGTCAAAAAACTGCATAAAGAGTACGCACATGTTCACATGCTCTACCTCAATTGTAAGTTTTAGTTGATTGAACATAAATATCATTATTATTTATTATTAAGATTTATCAAAATTTGATTTATAATTTTTTTATATAATTTAAAATTTTTAATATATGTCTAACATGCTATATTTAAAAAAATAATAATATTCTTAATCATATTTTTCGTATCCAATATTAAAATTTATTAACCTAATAATTAAACTATAAAATTGAATAATTAGCTAACACTTATTATTATATATAATTTTATTGATTCAATATATTGATCTATTTAAAATGGTTTAAGAAAATAAACTATTAAATTGATCTAAAGACTTATATTAATTATTTTGTTTTCTCTATTTATCAAATAAAAATTTATATAATTTTTTCATTTATATTGATATTAAAATAAAATAAGTCAAACTATTAAAAATGGTTAAAAAAATTTTATTTTATTTTATTTTTCTTAAAAAAAAGGTTAACATTTTTCGGGTAAGAAAATACTTTTTTTTCCTCCAAAAAGTTACAAGTTTATTTCGTAGAAAAAAATTTGAAGTTCGATGGTCTTACCTTAGCCCGGCATCTTGGCACTAAAAGAAGTTATAGAATCTGACTTAAAGATGAAGCTTTTTATGTTAGTATCACTTCTCTTGAAAAGAACAACCTGTCCTCCACGGTCTCAGTAGCAAGATGGTTGCCGGAGTTATCAAACTTGATGGCGTAAATTATATCAACTGCAGAAAAAACATGTGAATGGTTAAATCAAAAGATGAAAGACGTGAATAAGGGGGAAATACGAAACGAACCGAGAGCATATATGTTCTTACTTTAAGGAGCTGAAAACCATAATTGCAAAAAATCTTTAATAAGGACTGTAATATTCTTTGTAATGGTTTATATAGAATTTGTTGAAGAGTTTGTTAGATTAGTATTGGTGACCAAGTTTTTTGCTTTTTCAGATTTATTATGAATAAAATCTTAATAGGATAGGGTAGTTAAAATCTATATTTTTATTATGAGTAAAATCTTAACAAAATGGATATGGTAGTTAAAATCTAAAATAAACATAAAATAAAGAGAATTTTGGTTTAATAAAATATCATATATCACATATATATTTATTATATTATTTAAAAATCGTTAGACCATATAGAATCCTAATTGCTTTAAGTAGATCGAATAATATTTTTTGTTATTATACTTGTTAAATCGAAATATAATAAGAATTCTTATGTATATATATATATAATCCTAAATATAAATATCTAATAAATGAAATATATAGGATTATTGTTATATATATACATGAACATACATAATCTAAAAAACAATTTTTTCATGATTATGAGATAAAGCATAATAAATTGTTGTGTGCTTAATAGTAAATGATGGGAATTGAGGATTTATGAAGTTTATACCTTATATAAGAAAATACTAATACCATAAAAATAATTTCGGTTGTGAAAACTAAAAAATGTAACTATTTTAAAAAAAATCAATTAAACAAAAATGATGTTATTTTCATCTTATTTTACATCAGTTAAAAACATTTGTTAGTAAATAAAACTAATTTATATTAATAAAATAATTGACACTTAATTAGCTAAAACCTATAAAATAAATAATTAGCTAAGTTAATAATTAAATTGTAAGTTTTTTTTTAACCGCTGTATTTTTATTCAAAGACATGATAAATCAAATATCCTAAAACATAGTCATAAAAATAGGACTCACTACACTGAATTCAAGTAAGTTTAATCTAATTATATGTTATAACATCAAGTAATTAATACACTCAACATCGCTAAATGGATGTGAGGAAGTAATTAATACACTCAACAATTCGTGTATATATATGAAAATCATATATTCCTATTATGTAGAATAATTAGTTAGAAACTTATAGAAATAGTGATAATTGGGAATATTCTTAGGTATCCAATAAGAATATTTATTATTAAGTAGATATATTTGAATTATCAAATATAAATAACTCTATATTTATTTAACTACATAAGTTAATTTTTATTAATTAAAATTTATCAAATTAAAATTTATTAAAATAAAGGGACATAAATTAAATAATTATTACAATATATTTGGCTAATAAAATAAAATAATTGATAAAATAAATTTATCAAATAAAACTAATTCGTATTAATAAAATAATTGACACTTAATTGGCTAAAACCTATAAAATATATAATTAGCTATTTTAATAATTAAATTGTAAGTTTATTTTTTTAACGCTGTATTTTTATTCAAATACGTGATAAACCAAATATCCTAAAACATAGTCATAAAAATAGGACTCACTACACTGAATTCAAGTAAGTTTAATCTAATTATATGTTATAAAATCAAGTAATTAATTAATACACTCAACAATTCGTGTATATATATGAAAATCATATATTCCTATTATGTAGAATAATTAGTTAGAAACTTATAGAAATAGTGATAATTGGGAATATTCTTAGGTATCCAATAAGAATATTTATTATTAAATAGATATATTTGAATTATCAAATATAAATAACTCTATATTTCTTTAATTACATAAGTTAATTTTTATTAATTAAAATTAAAATTTATCAAATTAAAATTTATTAAAATAAAGGGACATAAATTAAATAATTATTACAATATATTATTTTAACTAAATCAAATATTAATATAATTTATACTAACTGATATAAATATTTAACATCATTTTTTTGTAATTGATACATATTCACACCAATTACAATAACAAATTTAAATATTTTGTATATTCACATTGATTATTAATAAATTGATGTAAATTATTTACATCACCACTTTTAGAGTCACTTAGTTAAATTATGTAAAATAGTTTTACATCATTTATAACTAATGCAAATATTAAAAATAAATGAAGGAAAATGATATTTTTTTGTAGTGAAGAGATGTGTATTTCATTTTTTTATAATTTCATAAGCAATACATTACAACTGAACTGGTTCAAACACCACACTGAGGTGTCAACTGCTGTAAGAAAAGTCATTAAAAGTTGTTTCCGAGGTCCATGGTACTCTTGGAAACATGTGTCGTCTTTCTATAAACGCACCTGGTTTACTCTCTTTAAAGTATTTGTTGTGCTATATTCCATAAATGATTTTCTATGTTATTTATCATGTCTGATATTTTTTTTTTTTTTAGAAAAAAATTAACTGGGTTCCAGCAATCAACTTCCAAGTTAAAAACGAGTTCGAAAAATGTGCTGCTTATCGCCTCAAGTCAATGATAAGCCTTGTAAAGAGGGGAGGAGAAAAACCAGATTGGATCTTGATTGACGACTGGACCATCATGCAAGTTTATTGGGCAACACCGAAAGCAAAATCAACTAGTGAGAAAGCCCGTTCTTCGCGGATGTCTGACCGTAATGGTTTAGGTCCACATTCCCACTCAGCGGGTTCTCGCTCATTTGCTAAAGTTCAAGATATTATGGTAAAGTGTATTATGGTTTTATTATTAATTTTTAATCATTATATTTTTTTAATTCACTTTATTTTACTGTTTTGTTTTCAGGAAGCAAACAATGAGGACTTTTCTTTCATTGCTGTGATGAAAAAAACACACCAGAAAGCTGATGGAACTTATATTGATCAACGAGCACGAATGGTTGCAGAAAATTATGAGAAGCATGTACAAGAACGCTTGGGACAGCTTGAAACTGCAGGTGAGGAGAATGTGACAGCAGAAAATCTTGACCAAAGTGAGAAAAATGAACTTTATGTCAAGGTAAAATCTTTAAAACTGATCTTTTGCTTAAACAGTTTTTTTGAAGCCTAGGTTAGAATTAATTTAATTAGATTAATTGATTTATTAGAAACCATATGGATTTCACATTATTTTTGTTTTATTTATGTTATTTAAATATTTATGTTATTTAAATATTTGAATGTTATTGAAATATTTTAATTTGGTGTATATTCTTGTGTTATATGTTTTCGTTTATATATGGCTTTTTGTTTTAGGCTTCTACTGGATTGTCTAAACATGGCAAAATCTTTGGACTTGGAGCACTGCAAAGTGAGGTTTTGCTAGCTGCTGATGCATCCTCAAGTGTAGCACCATCTGTTGAAGAAGAGGCAATGTTAACACAAAAGCTGCAAGAGATGGAAACAGAGCTGAAACAGAGTCGTGAAGAGAATCTGAATTTTCAAAAAAGACTTGAAGCTATGGAGAAGATTGTGGAGACTTTGGCAAGTCAGAATGTCTAGTTTTCAATTCCACCATCAAACTCATCTCATCTATCTAAATTTAGTTATTTTAGGTTTTATTTATGTTTAGTATTGTTTACATTTTTATTTTTAAGACTTCTTTTGTTGTGTTGGATAATTTTTATTGCTTCTAATTTCTAAGTATTATTTTTTATTTTAAATTTTGATTTTTGATTTTTGATTTTATAATTATATATAATAATTCTAGTTAATTAAAAAAATTGGTAATGGTTTGTTACTAATTTAAAAAAAAATTATATTATTGGTTTGTAACAAATTGTTACGGACTTAGTAACAAAAAATGTCACAATCAAAAAACATATAGTGTCTTTATTGTGACTATAATTTATTCACTAACTGTGACATATTTGTTGCATTTTTCTGTTGCATTTTTATAACGCATTAGTGACTAAAATATGGTAACAACAAATACAAATATGTGACTATTGTGTGACTATAATTTAGTCACTATCTGTGACATACTTGTGTCATTTTTTCGTTGCATTTTTATAACGCGTCTGTGACTAAAATATGGTAACAATATGTGACAAATATGTGACATTTTTTTTGTTACAATCTGTAACCTATTTGTGACTATTGTTCGTCACAAATTGTGTCATTTCTGTGACGTTTAAATAGTGTCACAAATTATGACGAATTGTTACTGTAGTTGTTTGTCACAAAATTTTGTTACGTTTTGGAGACTAAAGTAGATTTGTGACGATTTTATTGTGACCTTTTATAATCCGTATCACTTTTGTCACAATAATTATATTGTGACAAAATATTCATGTATTGTGACGAAAGAAATGGTACCAATAACCATTTTTTTTGTAGTGAGAGTAGGGTAGGAAAAGGAGCACCCTCTGTGGAGACGTTCTTTATAAAAGTGGTTGATGATCTTGAGTTGTGTAAGACATTTCCTTGGGGAAGATTGATGTTTGAGAAAAATATGAAGGATATAGAGCGTGCCATGGATCATTTCGGAGGGGTTGTAGACAAAGCAGGATTCACTTTTCCAAGTTTTTGTACATTTTTGGAGGTAAAAATTATTATCTGTCATTAATATGAATGATAATTGATTTAATTTCATTGATTACACAAATGTAATGATATGAGATTGTGTTATGTGCAGCTTTTATCATTTGAGGCGATTCCACAGCTCATGAAAAAATCCCGAGAACCTTCAAAGGACTTTGAGAGTAAGTGTCCCAGATTGTGCAAGACTCAGTATAAACACAGTGCTATGACAGGATTTCCTCTATCGGAAAAAATGACGCACTTGGGACAACTAAGGTGATATAAAGTAGTTTAAATTAAATCATGTAAATGTAATGTAGTTATCATATATTCAATCATGTTAATATTAGTTGTCTATAACCACAGGAAATTGAAAGTATATTGATGGCAACTGATGATGAAAACTCGCTTCTGGAGGAAATTATGGATGAAGAAGATGACCGTGATTTTGATGATATTGTCGTTGAGGGTTGGACTAAAAGGGTTATCACTGAAGAGAAGACGATATTTTTTGAAGAGCTATTTATGGCAGATGTTGCTGGCCGAGAAAAATCTGGAAATGAAGAGCAGGAGAATGGTGAGGAGGAGGATGTGGGCGAGGAAAATTCTGCCATCACTGGTGAGAATGCGATTACAGGAATGGTAGAGGTCGTCAAGAGGTTGGAAGCCATGGAAGAAGGGTTCAAGAAACTGAACGAGAAGGTTGATGGCTTGGATGAAAGTTTTAAAGGTTTGAAAGAAAGGTTTGGACCAGTCGAAGCTTTTGTGAAGGAACAATTAGAGGCTAGGATGCAATTTGAGGAGATGGATTACAATTTACCACACGGTCATGTTGATTCAGAAAAGGTAACCTCTACAACCGAACTGTAACAGTTGGTTTTTCTATGTGTAATTGAATTGGTAACAATTGGTATCCTTTGGTAACACTAGGATAAGGAGATTGAAGTGAGTAACGAAGTTGTTGGGGAAAGTGAGAAGGAAGGTGAGAAGGAAGGAGAGGATGGAGTGACGGAACGTGAGAAGGAAGGTGAGAAGGAAGGAGATGATGGAGTGACGGAAGGTGAGAAGGAAGGTGAGGATGGAGTGACTGAAGGTGATAAGGAGTGTGAGAATGAAGGTGAGAAGGAAGGTGAGGATGGAGTGACTGAAGGTGATAAGGAGTGGGAGAACGAAGGTGAGAAGGAAGGTGAGGATGGAGTGACTGAAGGTGATAAGGAGTGTGAGAACGAAGGTGAGAAGGAAGGTGAGGATGAAGTGACTGAATGTGAGAAGGAGTGTGAGAAGAAAGGAGAGGATGGAGTGACAGAAGGTGAGAAAGAGTGTGATCAAAGAAGGTGAGAAGGATGGTGAGAAGGAAGGTGCGAAGAAGAAGAAGAAAACTAAGAAGGTAGCAGAGATAACAAGTAGTAGATGCAGCCTAGTGAAGAGAGAGGGCGGGAAAACGATTAAGATCTACTCAAGGAAAAGAAAGGTAACAAAGGGCAAATTGTTAGTGTTATTACTGAATGTGGTTGTCTATATCTTTATTATTGTATTTGGCTTCCAGGAAAAAGAGGAGGCCGAGGAAGCCAAAGTCAATGTCAATAAGAAGACAAAAACCAAGAAGGCAAAGAAGAAGGAACAAGCCACAGTGGTAGAGAAGCCAAACACCAGGCAGAGGAGCAAACAGCAAGCATAATTTAATTTGTAACACCGGTTTTCATATGTAAAACTAGGTTATTTGGGTTTTTCTGTCTAAGTTTGACTTCCGTATTATTAGGAAAAACTATGCTTTTTGGGTACCATTTGACTTTGTAGCATTGGTATTACTCGGAAAAACTATGTTTTTGGGTACCATTTGACTTTGTAGCATTGGTATTACTCGGAAAAATTATGCTTTTTGGGTACCATTTGACTTTGTAGCATTGGTATTACTCGGAAAAACTTGTTACCCAAACGACCAGAACATTAAAATCATTAATAGGAGAACATGAAAACGACCAAAACATTAAAATCATAATGAAAACATAAGTACTCATTAGTAGGAGAACATGGAAAGCACCATAACATTAAAATCATCATGGAAACATAAGTACACATTAATCTCGACCCACAAGTAGCTTCTTCAGCTCTGCAATCTCTTCACGCATTTTCAATAGCTGGTAGTGAATGTCTATGAATTCTGCGAACCTCTTTGAGTGCTCCCACATCTCAGTGTGTAATTTTTCAATCTCCTCTTCTACACCGTGAATCCATAGTTTCCTTGTGTGTAGGCCATCATTCTGCACTTAAATGAAGATATTCACTAAATGAAGTACACTCTCTCCACTCACCTCATACGATTTGCAGGAGAAGTATCTCTTCGCAGCGTCCGGTTCAGTTGCGGTTTCAAGGACCTCACAGATGATTTTGTCTCCACATGGACAACATGTCAGAATGCCATAGTCAGCAACCGCGACGTGGTATACTCTGTCCATTAAATACTTGTTCCACTTGTCCGAATGGGAGTTGGGGTCCATGGGATCCATTATGGATGTTACTAGATCCAAAAATAACAAGTGTTATTAAGTGTTATAGTCTAACCAAGTGTTAACAAGTGTTACCAATTGTTAGTATTACGAGTGTTACTAGATCCATAAATAACCCAGAATATAGGATCCTAATTGAAGTAATAATGGGTGTCCTAAATCGTATGCAATTCCGATTTGAAAACAAACCCGCGAAACCATGACAGAAATACAATACCGATTTGAGTAACAAAATGTGAGAGGAGAAATGCACTTACTATAGAGTCTACGAGAGATGTGAGACCGTCCTGTCCGGAGAAGAGATGAGAAGAGGAGGAGGAAGAGGCGTAAGAGGCAGAAGAGGCGGAAGAGGTGGCAGAGGAGAAATGTGGGGAAAACCCTAGAAGATATGGGATCCGCAGAAATGTGGAGAAAAGGGAAGAAAAAAGAAAATGACTTATATGCCCATATATATAGCAGAAACAAAAGAGATATTAACCCATATGCGCCGTCTTTTTCACCCATGTGCGACGTCTTTTTTCACCCATGTGTGCCGTCTTTTTCACCCATGTGCACCGTCTTTTTCACCCATTTGCACTTAAATTTTCACTTAGTAGTTCTTAGTATCCGAGTTTTACTTCTTTGCACACAGTTGTACTTTTTGTGGTTTTCACATATGATTAGTTTTACCTGATCTTAATTTTACTTTTCTAGTTTTACCGATGCTTTTAGGTGTTTAAAGTACATTACGAATGTTTCAATGCATTAATATATCATAAATCACATGGTATGTATCTTTTTCATTTTGAGTATGATTAGCATAAAGAAAGTCATCATAAAAGGGCATACCATTTTGTTGTTTGTATATTGTAATAACCATCCATAATTTTATAGTTAGGTATTTAATCCAATATTTGGTTATATATATGTTTATATATATTCATTGGTACCAAGTTTTATAGTTTTTGTATTTAATCCAGGATCTACTTAAACTTTTATAAACCGAAATAGTCTTAGTTATACCATTACGAGTTTTAGTTTTTCTGAGTTCTACAAAATGATTGGACTAATACGAAAGTGAGTTATACGAATACAAAATTCAGTGGTACCAAGTTCTACAAAAAAGATTGAAACAAAGAAATACAAATTCAAACATCAAGTTAAAGTTCACTCTGAACAGGTTCAAAACAATCACCCAAGTTTCGTCCCTTCACCCTTTTATTACTTGTCTTCCGATGCTTTTCTCCCGCTGAAGGAAACCTGTTCTCTTGATTCCTTCCTGTTGATTTGGTGTAGGCTGGAGGTAAGATTTTTTTCCTTTTTATTTCTTCAGGAATTACCCATTCAGACATAGGTGGAACTGGGTAAATGGTGACATAGGTGGAACTGGGTAAATGGTTCTGTAATATGCCAATGCCCACTACTCCATCCAATAATATTTGGAGCACAAATCGTGTACATGAATATCTTGTGGCCTGTCTTCACGCTTCATATATAACATGACAGCGGCTACTGCGTGCACACAAGCATACTTGTCTATATCAAAACACCTGCAACTGCAACTTTTCGTTATCAAGTTCACCATATAACATTTCCCATCGGTCCCCGTTACACTGTATTCAAGCTCGAAACTGTTTAGCTCTGTAACACCTAAGTGATATGCTTCCTTACATCTACTGTGCATTACATTCTCCACGAAAGGCACCAGTTTATGTACATCTGATCCACCGCATGAGTCCTTCCTATGGGTGTCAAACCATTCAGAGAATTTTTCTATAATCATATCTATCATGGGTAATAGGGAGTACTTCCTTGCTTTATTAAAAACACCGTTCATTGACTCTACAGTATTGGAGGAGTCTATGCTGTACCTTTCAGCTGGAAAGTAACACCGTGCCCATTTTTGTACCTTAACAATATCATCCAGATATGTGGCAGCAGAAGGATATCTCCTTCTAAATTCACCATAAACATGCACGAACTCAACCTCCGAATAAATCTTACCGCATTCTCAAAATTTATCTGCAACTGTGTCTTTGTTGACATTAGAAACTCTTCCTCTCACATTCTGGGACAAATGCCATAGAAAGTACCCGTGCTTTGTAATCGGATACACATTACGAATTGCCTTGATGAGGCTTGCATTCCTGTCTGTATTAAATACCAATTCAGGAGAGTCTGGTATAACAATTTTCAGTTCATTGAAAAACCAATTCCAACTTGCATCTTTCTCACCGTCAAGAACACCAAATGCAATGGGATAATGGTGAGCTGTCGCAAAAATTAACACACCACCATATACAGTCGTCAGAAACGTCGCATCTACAATTAAAACCTTTCTCATCACTTTAAATCCTTCCACGCTAGCTCCCAAAGCGACAAAAAATACTTGAACATTTTCTCTTCATCTACCACAACACTTGTTTTAGTACCAAGATTCACATTCTCTAACATGTGCAAATAACAATACAGCATCTCATAATTTTCATCAGGACTACCACGAACATCTATAACAGCTTGTTTTTTCCCTCTTAGTGCGGTCGAGTATGACACTTTCACTCCAAGTCTTCCTTGAACCAGACTCATGATACCTTTAGGAGTTGGGGTTGCAAAATTACCGGGATAATCTTAATGCAAAACACTTGCAACAAGTCGTGGTGTGCCTTTCCTTCTATTGCTGGTGGTACTCGCGGTTACCCGAGAACATGTATGCATCCTTTTGTATGTTCTAATAGACCACATATGTGAATCTTTGATCTTTGCAGCTCTTAAATACCACTTACAACCTGTTTGACGGCATCTTAACACTAATCGGTCTCGATCTGATTTGCGAAGCCAGATCCCAAAACAATTCTGGAATGCAGCTCTATCAACCAAATCTTGCACAGCCTCCCTACTTTCGAATTCTTGACCTACCTCCAAACCAATACCATTTTCCCATTCAGATATAAACTGACTACTTGATAAATCACGCCTAAGCTCGATATATTCATCATCCCCGGCAGGGAATACATTCTCACCCTCTCCAATCATGTAAGTCAGCCCAGGCTCTGGTTCATCACACTCTTGTACTTCAGGTTCTTCATCATCACGCTCATGTACCTCAGCTTCTTGATCATCACGCTCTTGTACCTCAGGTTCTTGATCATCACACTCTTGTTCTTAATGCTCTTTTTCAGCTGCTGCTCTGTCTACGTAGAGAGTCATCTCCCCATTATTAACTACATCATCACCTAAAGACATCTCACTATAATTCACACCAAAGGAACTTCCTCCACCCGCTCTAGATAGTTGCTCGCCCCACTTATCAATACCCAACTCTTTGATTAACTCCACATGCAAAACACTTCTACATAGCTCTTTATCCATGGACGTTAGATAAACGTACACATCTTCATAATAACTGATTGTCGAGGAGGTTTCACTACCAGCGGAATGTAGCTCAATTTCATTTTCGTTGTACTTTCATTTGTCCCAATCTTTCTGCATATCCTACCTACTAACACCGAGTAGGTTATCTCCTCAATAGATGTCCTAAATGATAAACCATATATGTCACCTTCAGAATTCCATATATCCTTTCCCTCAGCCTTTGAATAACTTCCTCCGTAATCAAAATGTATGTTTAAATTGTTACTCATTATCTCCTGATACAAGAAATTAAAAAATCCAGCTATATTCAAAATAGCAGTGATGATAATTTTACGAAGTTGTCCCCAATACTATCTAGTTGTACTTAGTGGTACCCAATAGTACATTCTTATTCAGTAATACTCCTTTCAGCCATACTAGTATTACTAGTTATACATGTATACTTAGTACTATTAATTGTACTAGTTATACCTCCTCACTCAGTAATACTATTTTTACCTAGTTGTTCTATCGCTACGACTATAATTTCCAGATTTTGGGTTGAACTGATTCACGACCCACACACCTATACAATCAATTCATTCTAATGCAGCATCCTAATTCATCCAAAAATCGTGATTCAGAACATAATCTACTAACCACCCACCCGCCTACCAAATGCATCAGAACTAATGGCAACAAACTCAATTTTAAAAAGTCAAACTTCAGCAAAATCGTGTTCCATTTAAGATAGATTGGAGAACGAATCCGCACGAACCTTTGGAGAGAAAAGGGACGGAGCGTGCATCAGATTGAATGGCAATGCTCTGGAAGGAGAGAGGAAATGGTTGTCCGAGCTTTGGCAATGGCGTCCCGTTTCAATGGAGGTGGAGCACGAAGAGGATGAGAGGGGAGACCCCGCGCCAGGGGGGGGGGGAATTCTCGGACCCGGGTATGGACCCGGGTTCAGGTTTTCGCATGTGGATCCACGCGGCCGGAAATTAAAATTTTTTTTTTGTTTAGTTATTGAATGACAAAAACGGTATTGCACATTCAAAATGGATATGTAAATTAAGGAAGGGTATGATAGATTTTTGTTCAACAAAATGGGACATTTCAAGCGATTGCCCATTGAAGAGAAGAAGAGGAAAGACCAGAATTTAAAGGGCTGGTTTGTCCACGTGAGTGTCACGTGACTTTCTTAAGAAAGAGCGCAAAATTGGAGATGTGGTCTTTGCCACAAGAGACCATAATTCTACAAAGTTACGAATCACAGAAAAATCTACCTACGTTTATTTTTATCTACCTCACGTCTTCGTAAATTGTATATTAATCATATGGAAAATTTGTAAATCACAGTGGTACATCTAAATCTAGATTATGACATAAACAGCTGAAAATGAAATATTTGAAATATACAATTGATAATTTTAATATTATGATTTATATATTTAGATTTTATATTAAAATTTATATTAGATTATCCTAAAATTGTGTTTTATCTCGCAGTTAAGAATTTTGATAAAGCTAAGAGAAAAAAATTTTTTAAATAAACAAAAGGATTCTAAAAAAACCTATTTTAAATATTTAAAAATCAAATTTGTAAACTTTAAAAATGAAAACAGTTTTACATTAAAACATAAATTTACTTATACATATATAATCACACACAATAATACTGTTATCAAATAATTATCAAATAATTATTGTATATTTTTTATTTAATTTTTTTTTACATGTGCCAAAATCTGATAGATAAATTTGACATAGGTTACAATTATATGAATTAATAATTTTGAATATAAAGTTTTATATAAGATAAAATATTTGATTTTCCTTTTTCTTTTATAAATTAAGAAAACTAAATTATTCTTTTTATTTTTTATTTTTTTATCTAAGAAAAAATAATAATTAACTGTTTGCTTTTTATTTAGTTAAGAAAATAAATTTATAGGTGTCAAAATATAATCGACTAATTTAATATGTGTGGCGATTATGTTGATTACTAATTTTAAGAAACTAAACTTTATATAATAAATTTTCAGTTTTTTTGTAAATAAGTAAAACTCAAATATTATTTTTTACCAACAAATTTGATTATATTATTCTTTCATTCAATTACAAAAACATAATTAACACGTTAAAATCTGATTGACTCACTTAACATATATCATAAATATGTTAATCAGTAAATTTTAATATATTGTTTTCTTTTATGTATTAGGAAAACTCAATTATTACTTTTTTCTTTTTTACTTTTCAAAAAAATTTATTTAAGAAAAAACTAGTTATTGATTTAACTTTTTCTTTTATTTAAATATTTTTTTTGTAAATGTGCCAAAATCTGATCTATTGTCTTAAGGGGACAATTACATTAATACACTTTGTTTGTTACATTTTTTTTTAAAAATACATTTTTTGATATGACATTTTCAATTTTAAACTTTAATTTGATATATAATGACTAAACTAACCCTATTAATTTAACGTTCTCTTTCTTTTAGTTTGGGCGTCTGAAATGATTGCACAACCGGTCATCGTCTTTATCGATTACACAGATCTTCCTAACACAATTTCTGTCACCATCTTCGACGAGTTTTCCTAAACTCTGTCCAGCTTTATCTGATATGCACAATTGGACCGGCGACGTCTGGGTTCGAGCAACTGGAAGCGGTAGGTGGCATGAATGTGGTGAGCCTCAACATGGCCCACGGCCAGCACGATTGTTACTGCAACGTTATCCGTCTGTCAAAGACGACAAAGGATTTGCGGTTGCTATCATGATGGACTCTGAAGGCAGTGAGATTCACATGAGAGATCTTGGCGGCCAAGCTTATGCTAAATCAGAGGTTTGACGGCCAAACATTATTCTAATAATGAATTTCTTCCAAGGTCTGTCATTTATTTTATCAACTTCGAATCCTTGTTGTTCTTCTTGCCCAGAAAGTTGTCTTTTGATAAGATAATGTAATCAGTGAAGAAGCAGTATCTGAAATCTGGGTCTAGTGAAAAGAAGGAAAAGAAGAAGAACAAGAGGTAGTTATTGGAAAGCGGAAGCATCTTATTAGAATAACTCATCACTGACTCTAATGGTAAATTTATTTCTATACACAGTTTTACTTCAGACCAAATCCTCAATGCCACCAACAACTTTGATTCAAGTCGTTTTGTCTCGGATGATACCTACTATAAGTGATATACAGGAAAAATCGAAGACAGATGTTATATGATCAAGAGGTTCTCCGAAGATAGTTACAGGACATAAAGTGGAAGAGGTTTACAATGATATTGTCTTATCTGCTGGGATGAGCAACCACATCAACTTTCTAAAACTACTATATGCTGCATTCAATGAAGCCTCTGCTTACTTTTCTTGTGTTATCTCTTTTAACTCCTTCTGAAACTCTTGTTTCCAGCATTGAGATACCGTACGCTAACGAATGTTTTTGACAAATCCCCTAGCATAGATAGGGAGGCTTTCATTGCTCCGAACGCTTATATCATTGGTGATGTCCATGTGGGACGAGGTTCTTCCATTTGGTACGCATGTATCATGAGAGGTAATCTGGATTACTTGACCATGTCAAAATGGGCATTTTAGAGCAAAGATACTCTTTCATTCAGACATTTTTCTAGTTTTTAATGACTTATTGTGGTTTTCTGCAGGAGATGCTAGCATCATCAGTGTCCGAGTTAGGACTGTAGAGTGAATTTTATGGGGTAATGGATAAATGAATTGAATCTGGAGCAGGTCATAGGGCTGTTTTACATGGCTGCACTATCGAAGACGAGGCCTATATTGGTACAAGTGCCGAAGAGCATGTGTGTTGGATGGAGCTCATGTTGAAAAGCAAACGATTGGTAATTTCTGGTTTTGTGTTGTTAAAGGATTTGTAATCTCCCGTTACATGTCAGAAGGAAATCAAAGAATCTAACACCCTTCCTTTGATATTTCATTCTTGTAACCAAATCATTTTCATCCACACTTTCTCTCTGTTTAACTAATTTTTTCTATGTTGTATAAGTTTTTATAAATTGATTTATAAAGGTTCATAAATTGATTTATAAAGGTTTATCAATTTTTAGTTTTTTATATTGTCTATGCTATTAAAACAGAAAACATTATAGAAAAAACATTAAGTCATGTGTTATATTACATGTAATGACATTGTCTTTTAGTGAATTTTCAAATATTCATTAACAGTATTTTAGTCAAATGATATATTCCAATTATGATTAAAATTTAAATCAAAACTAAATCGAAACCAAATCATATCTCTTTTTTAATTGCATAATATCTTTTTTAAACAACCATTAAATCTCTCTAAATAATTATGGAAATAACATTATCTCTACTAAATATATTTCCAAACAACAAAATAATTAGATCTGTATCCAAATAATATAAAAATAATAGGTTTTACTTCCCTAATAAATGAAAAACGAAAATAAAAACGAAAACATATATAACAAATTAAAAAATCAAATGACAAATATAATTAAATAATTTAGTACATTCATTATTTTTATAAACCATAAAATCAAATTTGATAAACATACATATAAAACAACATGAGTAAATATACATTTGAACATATTTTAACTAATAATAAAATGAAAAAATCAATACAAAAATCAAACTTAATATTAATAAGGGTCAAATTTATAAAATATAAAATTTTGATGTGATCCTCAAAGCAGAGTTTCACAAAGGGGCGGAATATGGTTGAAGAAGGCTGGACTCAAGTCACTCTCCTTGTACAAGGTCGGATGGGGGTGATCGAAATGGGCAGATGGCGCCGGCTCGAAGGGACTAAGGTCAGTCCTTGAGAAGGCTGATCGGATGGACTGGAAGGATGGTGGATCGAAGGTCGCCACAAAGCCTGGTGATGAAGGCAATGATAAGACAAGTTATTTCAAAGGCAGAAATCGCAAAAGCCTAAGAAAGAACGATTTTAGAGAGAACTCTCTTTAGAAGAAATGCTTGTTTGTTTATTGATTGTGTGAAAAATACAAGGCTGTGAGAGGACTTTATATACTAGTCCAAACAGCTGTACCCTTCTAGGGGTCTTAAATGAGATTACAATAACTCCAGAAAATCAAAGGACTAAAAATGGCTAACAGATGCCTTATCTACTAAAAGTCAAAGATTGACAAGCAAATCATACCAAAAACAAGAAACGATTAGTCAAAGGAATTAAATATAAAATCAGACTTACCTTGGCTGGTTGGCGGGAGTGAATGTAGTCTGATTCTTGGCTTGGTGCGGCCTTCAGTCTTTAATGGCGGTGATGCTAAAGATGGTAAGTCTGTAGCCTTCCTTTAGAAAAGGTATTTCATGCACATTATTTGGCCCGACTCTGGTTTGATCCTTCCTTGATTGAACCGATGGAATGTGATGCTTGGTCTGATCTTGGTCTTCAATTGGCCTGGTTTGATCTTGGTTGGTTGAAATGTTGAGCTTGGTCAGCTGGTCGGTTATGTTGTCAACCTCGTGTTCGGCCAGCAAGGTCTCTACGGACTGGTTGAACCCATCTCTTATTCTTTTAGCTCCGGCTCTGGTTAAGGGTGGCTCGTACATGGCTGGAACCGGCTTGACCGATCTTTGGATCACATCATCCTCTCCCTCTTGTGGAAGTTCTGACGTCAGAACGGTTTCATCTGCATCAATGGGGAGCAAGTCAGAAACATTAAAGGCAGAGGATATTTGGTAGTCACCTGGAAGATCAAGTTGGTAGGCATTGTCATTGATCTTCTTGACTACTTGGAAAGGTCCGATTCCCCTGGGTGATAGCTTAGACTTCCTCTCGGTTGGAAATCTGTCGGCCCTCATGTGTAGCCAGACCCAATCTCCTAGTTCAAAGTGAATGGCTTTGCGGTTCTTGTCGGTGTTCTCCTTGGTCTTCTCGTTCTTCTTCTCGATGTTCGCCTTGACCTTCTCGAATAGCTTCTTCACGAGCTCTGCTTTGGCTGTTCCGTCCTGGCTGATTTGATCCTTTTGAGGTAGAGGAGTGAAGTCCAATGGAGTCTGCGGCTTAAACCCATACACAATCTCAAAGGGAGAGAGCTTAGTAGTAGAGTGTGGCACACGGTTATAAGCAAACTCAATGAATGGAATACAATCTAACCAGTTCTTTAGATTGTTACCGATAGTGGCCCTCAAAAGGGAGGATAAGGTGCGGTTAACAACCTCGGTTTGGCCATCGGTTTGCGGATGGCAAGTTGTAGAGAAGAGGAGCTTAGTTCCGAGCTTCCTCCACAAAGTCCTCCATAAATGGCTGAGGAACTTGGTGTCCCGATCTGATACAATGGTCCTTGGTAGGCCATGTAGTCTCACCACTTCTTTGAAAAACAGATCAGCGGTTTGTGTAGCATCATTGGTTCGGTTGCATGGAATAAAATGGGCCATCTTTCTGAACCTGTCCACTACCACACGTATGGAGTCCTTGTTCCTGATCTTGGGCAATCCTAAAACAAAGTCCATAGACAAGTCTACCCAAGGCATGTCAGGAATAGGTAAAGGCATATAGAGACCGTGAGGATGTGACCTGGATTTTGCACTAAGGCAAGTAGTGCACTTGGAACAGAACCGTTCCACATCCCTCTTCTGATGCGGCCAGAAGAAGTGTTCTCCAAGGATGCTCTTGGTCTTGGCCACTCCGAAATGTCCCATAAGGCCTCCTCCGTGGGCTTCTCTGAGGATCAGCTCTCGCATCGAACTCTGTGGGATGCATACCCTCTTGTCCCTGAAAAGAAAGCCATCATGTTTATAAAAAGGACCCATGGCGCCTTTTGTGCACTGCGTGTAGAGTTCTCCAAAGTCCGGGTCTGCTTCATAGAGCTCCTTGAGATGTTCAAATCCCATTATCTTGGCCTCCATGGTTGAAATCAGGGCATGTCTCCGGGATAGGCCGTCAGCTACAACATTCTCCTTGCCCTTCTTGTACTTGATCACATACGGGAAAGTCTCCACGAACTCGAGCCATCTTGCATGCCTCTTCTTCTGAGTGGTTTGGCCTCGTAGATACTTAAGGGTCTCGTGGTCAGTATGGATCACGAACTCCTTGGAAAGAAGGTAGTGCTGCCAAGTCTCCAATGCTCGGACTAAGGCGTAGAGCTCCTGGTCATAGGTGGGATAGTTGAGGGCAGCTCCGGTTAGCTTCTCGCTAAAGTAGGCCACGGGTTTCCCTCCTTGGGTCAGGACAGCTCCGATTCCTGTTCCTGAAGCATCACACTCAACTCCAAAAGTTTTATCAAAGTTAGGCAATACCAAAACCGGTGCGTGTGTAAGGCTGTCTTTGAGCTTCTGGAAAGCTTGATCTTGGCTCGGTCCCCATTTGAAGGCAACATCCTTCTTGATCACCGAAGTCAAAGGAGCAGCATTGGTGCTGAAGTCCTTGACAAATCTGCGGTAAAAACTGGCTAGGCCGTGAAAGCTCCGGACGTGACCAATGCTGGTAGGTGTGGGCCAGTATTGGATGGCTTTGATCTTCTCTTCATCCACCTTTAGACCCTGAGAACTAACAACGAAGCCTAGGAATACCAATTGATCAGTGCTTTCTCAAGATGTTTAAGGTGGTCATCTAAACAGGTGCTGTATATCAAGATATCATCGAAATTCACAACGACAAACTTACAGATGTAGGCTCTTAGAACATGGTTCATGAGCCGCATGAATGTGCTTGGTGCGTTGGTGAGTCCAAACGGCATGACCAGCCATTCGTATAGACCTCTTTTGGTCTTGAATGCTGTCTTCCACTCATCACCTTCCTTCATCTGGACTTGATGGTAGCCACTCCTGAGATCTATTTTGAAAAAATAGTGGCTCCACTGAGCTCATCCAACATATCGTCTAACCTTGGGATTGGATGACAGTATTTGACGGTGATGTTGTTGATGGCCCTATAGTCCACGCACATCCTCCATGTACCATCCTTCTTGGGCACCAAGAGTACGGGTACTGCACACGGACTAAGGCTCTCTCGGATATAGCCTTTGCTCATCGGGTCCTGAACTTGCTTCTCTAGTTCCTTAGACTCCTTCGGGTTGACTCTATAGGCCGGTCGGTTGGGCAACGGGTGCTCCAGGTATGAGGTCAATCTGGTGCTCAATTCCTCGGATGGGTGGTAAGCCATTCGGAATGTCTTCGGGAAGGATATCTTTGAAGTCCTCCAGTAGCTTAAGGACTTCTTCCGGATGCTGGTCCTCCTCGGGTCCTGGAAAATACCCTTCTCTAAAGATCATGAGTAGCACATGTTCTTTCTGTTCTAAAGTCTTAAGTACTTTGCTAGGTGATATAAAGAGAGTGGTTTTCTCGGACTTACTTGGCTTAGCTCTCTTGTCCATGGCCTTTTGAAGTTCATGAACTTCTTGCGGGGTCAATGGGGCTAGGTTGTGCTTACGCTTCTGATGAATGAAGCTGTAGAAGTTGGTGCAGCCATTGTGAAGTGTCTCCTTGTCAAACTGCCAGGGTCGGCCTAGTAGTATGTGGCCGGCTTGCATCGGGACAACATCGCACAGGACCTGGTCGGAATACTTCCCAATGCTGAATGGGACAAGGACTTGTTCTCCGATCTTGAGCTCGGTTTCATCGTTGAGCCATCTAAGTCGGTATGGCCTCGGGTGCTTGGTCTTTTTAAGACCTAACCTGTCCACTAAATATTTACTAGCAACATTAGTACAAGATCCTCCATCAATAATTAGACTACATACCTTGGAGTCTATGGTGCATCTTGAATGGAAGATGTTCTCTCGTTGAATGGTCTCGGGTTCGAACAAGGCACTGAGCGATCTCCGGGTAACCAAGATTTCTCCTACGTCTGGGTAGTCGGTTACTTCTTCCTCGGAATCCTCTGGTTCATCCTCAGCGTCATCTTGAGATTCATACTCGCCATTGTCTCTAAGGATCATGGCTCGCTGGTTAGGAAATTCTCGGGCATAGTGGCCTTTGCATTTGCACTTGAAACATGTCATGTCCCTGGCCCGTTGGGCCTGAGCTGGGTTGGAGCCGGACTTGTTGCCTTCCTGGAAAGGTTTCTTGAACTTAGAATCCGTGGCTATGGCCTTTCCTTTGTCGATGCTTATTTGGGCCTGGGCTTGGGACGGTTTGTTGAGACCTTCCTCTTGATGTGCTGTTCGGCTTGGATGGCCAAGTGCAGTAACTCATCTAGGTCCTGGTAGGCTTGCCGTTCCACCTTGCCAACTAGTCGGGTATTAAGCCCATCAAGGAACTGGGCCATGAGAGTTTCTTGTGAATCCTCTATTTCTAGTCGATTCTTCAAGGCTTGAAACTCCTCAAAGTATTCTTCCACGGTTCTGGTCCCTTGGGTAAGTCTCCTGAATCTTTTCTGGAGATCTCGGTGGAAGTAGGAAGGAACATATCTCTTCCTTAGCTGGTAACTCATGTCTTCCCATGAGCTAATAGGCTGCATCCTTCGCCTCCTTCTGTCAGCTACTTCTCGGTCCCACCATGCTAGAGCATTATCAATGAGTTGAGCTGCGGCTAGGGTCACCTTCCTTGCATCCGAGTATTGATAATACTCGAAAATATACTCCATCCTTTTTTTCCCAATCCAGGTATGCCTCGGGATTGAGCTTGCCCGCAAAGGTTGGTGGAGACAGTTTGAGACCTTTGCCTCCTTGCCAAGGCGGCTCATCTCCTTTGTCTCGGCCTCGGTCCTGGATTCTTTCTCGGCCTCGAGCGTGGCCAGCCTGGTTGGCGGCTGGGTTTTGCCTTTGGTCTGTAGCCGGTGGTGGACGGTTGTCATCGTTGTTGCCGGAACTGCTGGTGGTTATCTCGGTCCGCATGTTTTGTTCCACTTGATCTAGGCGGTTCTGGATGTTCTGCAAGGTAGCCATCATTTGAGCCAATTGATTGGGGGTATTGCTTCACCCATGTGTCTCGGTTTGGTAACTGAAAAGGAATAAATGAAAATGTATGAATGGGTTATGATGAAAGTGTGTATGAAATGTATGAAAATGGACCGACAACTTAATGCAGCAAACAGACATTGTCTTTTAGTGAATTTTCAAATATTCATTAACAGTATTTTAGTCAAATGATATATTCCAATTATGATTAAAATTTAAATCAAAACTAAATCAAAACTAAATCAAAACCAAATCATATCTCTTTTTTAATTGCAGAATATCTTTTTTTAAACAACCATTAAATCTCTCTAAATAATTATGGAAATAACATTATCTCTACTAAATATATTTCCAAACAACAAAATAATTAGATCTGTATCCAAATAATATAAAAATAATAGGTTTTACTTCCCTAATTAATGAAAAACGAAAATAAAAACAAAAACATATATAACAAATTAAAATATCAAATGACAAATATAATTAAATAATTTAGTGCATTCATTATTTTTATAAACCATAAAATCAAATTTGATAAACATACATATAAAACAACATGAGTAAATATACATTTGAACATATTTTAACTAATAATAAAATGAAAAAATCAATACAAAAATCAAACTTAATATTAATAAGTGTCAAATTTATAAAATATAAAATTTTGATGTGATCATCAAAGCAGAGTTTCACAAAGGGGTGGAATATGGTTGAACAAGGCTGGACTCAAGTCACTCTACTTGTACAAGGTCGGATGGGGGTGATCGAAATGGGCAGATGGCGCCGGCTCGAAGGGACTAAGGTCACTCCTTGAGAAGGCTGATCGGATGGACTGGAAGGATGGTGGATCGAAGGTCGGCACAAAGCCTGGTGATGAAGGCAATGATAAGACAAGTTCTTTCAAAGGCAGAAATCGCAAAAGCCTAAGAAAGAATGATTTTAGAGAGAACTCTTTTTAGAAGAAATGCTTTTTTGTTTATTGATTGTGTGAAAAATACAAGGTTGTGAGGGGACTTTATATACTAGTCCAAACAATTGTGCCCTTCTAGGGGTCTTAAATGAGATTACAATAACTCCAGAAAAGCAAAGGACTAAAAATGGCTAACAGATGCCTTATCTACTAAAAGTCAAAGATTGACAAGCAAATCATACCAAAAACAAGAAACGATTAGTCAAAGGAATTAAATATGAAATCAGACTTACTTTGGCTGGTTGGCGGGAGTGAATGTAGTCTGATTCTTGGCTTGGTGCGGCCTTCAGTCTTTAATGGCGGTGATGCTAAAGATGGTAAGTCCGTAGCCTTCCTTTAGCAAAGGTATTTCATGCACATTATTTGGCCCGACTTTGGTTTGATCCTCCCTTGATTGAACCGATGGAATGTGATGCTTGGTCTGATCTTGGTCTTCAATTGGCCTGGTTTGATCTTGGTTGGTTGAAATGTTGAGCTTGGTCAGCTGGTCGGTTATGTTGTCAACCTCGTGTTCGGCCAGCAAGGTCTCTACGGACTGGTTGAAGCCATCTCTTATTCTTTTAGCTCCGGCTCTGGTTAAGGGTGGCTCGTACATGGCTGGAACTGGCTTGACCGATCTTGGGATCACATCAAATTTTAAATTCGAAAAATATTTAAAAGAACTCAATAAAATTTAAACATTAAAAATTAGTCAATATATATAGAGTAAAATGGGTAATGTTTTGACAATTACAAATTTTTACAGTTTGTTCCATCAGAATATGTAAAATATTTAGACAATTGCAAAATGGGTTAGAAATTAATTAACACGTTTCGATTATAAAAAACAGATTATCATATTTTAATTTTCATTAAATTGTAATTATAATTATAAAAAATATAAAGTTAGTTATAAAAATATTTAAAAATACCATTATAACAGATTATATAGTCTTATAATATACTTTAATATATAACTATCACCACATCTCAAACTATAACTTTCACAGATATATCTTTCATATAAAGTCAAAAATACAAAAGAAAAAATCAATTAAACAATATCATCCACTCTCAAAACATATTAAAAATATATAAAATATTTATAAGAAAGTAAAATCTTGGCATATATTAAAATTTAAAAATTTTAAATATATATATTATATTTAAAAATATTAAAATAAAGAAGAAGAAAATTCTCGTCCTTAAGGACGGGTCGGAATCTAGTTATTCATTAATTTATAAACTATTTGAATCTGGTTCTACTATATATTATAAACCCTTATTCTATGTGAAATAATTTATAAGGAATAATAAATCAATTATAAAGATTTATGAAAGGAAATTGTGAGAAATACCACTTTAGATATCTTTATAAAGACTTATAAAATCATTTATAAAGGTTTAAAAAATTATTTTTAATTATATATAAATCTTTTATAAAGGCTTTATGGATGTTTACAAATCTCTTATAAAAGCTTTATAAATGTTTATAAATTTTTTATAAGTCATGAGCTTAATGACCCATCTTCCTACACTTGTTTATGAATTATTTTAAAAGAGATTATAAAGCATTGATAAGTGTTTATAAAATTATTTATAAAGGTGTATAAATCTATTATAAATATTTATAATATTTTTTATAAATGCTTTATAAATTTTTTATAAAAGCTTTATATCTAACTCTGCAATTAGATATTAGTTACACACATTTGATAATGCTAATAATTAAAAATTTAACTCTACAATTGGCAGACAAAACAAGCTCGTGAGAAAAAAAGGAAAGTAATAAGAGTTTATAAATCATTTATATAGGTTTATAAATTTATTTATAAGGGTATAGAAAACTTTATAAAGATTTATAAATTATTTATAAAGCTTTACAAATTCCAGATTATAAGTTTTGTAAAAATTATAAAGCTTTATAAAACTTGGTTTTATGTGAATTACATCCCAAATTAGAAGTTTTGATATTAGATCCCAAAGTTGGTCTTCGGTTTCCAACAACACAATCTCTTCTTCCTCTCGATATCACTTCGTCATACCTGGGTTGGTCAAATTTAGATTAGATTATCAAATGTGTATACAAGTTTAGATTATCTTTCTAATGCTTTAGAAGGTAGTTTTATACACCTTATAAAACTTTATTAAGTGGTAATAAAAATCAGAATCAATCACAAAAAATCTTCTTTTTCACAAAACTTCATCTTTTTCAAATGATTTTATGCAAATTCAACATGTGTAAGCATTCTTCCCAAGTTCTAAGGTTTTTTTTTTAATGACAGCCCTAAGCAGAGTAGACAAAGTCCTATTCACCACTTTTGTTTGTCCATCTGTATGAGGTTCACAAGTAGTTGTAAAACAACAACTTATTTCCTAACTTAGACCAAAGAGTTTTCCAGAAGTAACTCAAAAACTGAGTGTCCCTATCAGTAAAAATTTTCCTAGGCATGCCATGCAAAAGAATTATTTCCTTAAATAACAAGTCAGCTACATGCACAGCATCATCTGTTTTGTGACATGGAATAAAATGTGCCATTTTAGAAAACCTATCTACAACCACAAAGACAGAGTACTTTCCTGTTTTAGACCTAGGAAAGTCAAGCAAAAAATCCATAGATATGTCATTCCAAGGATGAGTTGGGATAGGTAAAGGCATGTACATACCAGTAGATTGTGCCTTAGCCTTAGACTGCTTACAAGTAACACATCGACCACATACCTTTTCCACATCCTTCTTCAAGTGTGGCTACTAGAAATGACCCTGGATCACCTTGAGTGTCTTGGCCACTCCAAAATGTCCCATGAGTCCACCTCCATAAGCTTCCCTAACAAGCAAGTTTCTCAAAGAACAATTAGGAATGCACAATCGATTTTCAAAGAACAAGTATCCCTCTTGCCTATAGAACTTGCCCAAGGCGCATTTAGAACAAGCATGATATGGTTCTTTGAAATCAGAGTCAGACTCATAGAGTTCCTTAATTTTTTCAAAACCAAGGATCTTAGCATCTAAGGTAATAATGAGAACATACCTCATAGACAATGCATCAGCAACCAGATTTTCCTTACCTTTTTTGTACTTAATAACATAAGGAAAAGTTTCAATGAATTCTACCCATCTGGTATATTTTTTTGTTGAGATTTTGTTGTCCTTTCAAGTGCTTTAGAGTCTGATGATCAGTGTGCACCACAAATTCCTTAGGCCAGAGATAGTGTTGCCAAGTTTGCAATGCTCTCACCAAAGCATAAAGCTCTTTGTTATAAGTTGGATAGTTGAGTGTGGCTCCCCCAAGCTTCTCACTGAAATAAGAAACTGGTTTACCATCCTGCATCAAAACAACACCGATTCCAACTCCTGAGGCATCACATTCGATTTCAAAAGTCTAAAGGAAATCAGGTAAAACAAGAAGAGGTGCATTAGTGAGCTTCCTTTCAAAGTCTGAAAGGAATCTTCTTGAGCTTGCTCCCATTTAAAACCCACATTCTTCTTGATCCCTTAAGTAAGAGGAGCTGCTATTGTGCTAAAATCCTTGACAAACCGCCTATAGAATCCAGCAATTTCATGGAAACTTCTGATCTCACCAACGGTTTTAGGACTTGGCCAATCTCTTATAGCTTTGATCTTCTCCTCATCCACTTTGATGCCTTCAGCTCCTACAACAAAACCCAAGAACACAAGATTATCTGTTCCAAAAGTGCATTTCTTAAAATTGCCATAGAGGTTTTCCTTTCTAAGCACTTCTAAGATATACTTCATGATTAACATGTTCAGTAAGATTCTTGATGTAGATTAGAATATCATCGAAATAAACAACTACAAACACTCATATCAAAGCTCTCAGAACATGATTCGTCAATCTCATGAAAGTACTAGGTGCATTTGTGAGCCAAATGGCATAACTAACCACTCATACAATCCTAGTTTAGTTTTGAAAGCAGTTTTCCATTCGTCCCTTTCCTTCACCCTAATGTGATGACACCCACTTTTCAAATTAATCTTAGAAAAGACACAAGAACCATGAAGTTCATCTAACATATCATCAAGTCTAGGGATAGGATGTATGTACTTAACTATGATGTTGTTGATTGCCCTGCAGTCAACACACATTCCTCAGCTACCATCCTTCTTAGGTACTAGGAGAACTAGAACAGCACAAGGGCTTATGCTTTCTCTGATGAATCCTTTGTCCATGCGGTCACTGATTTGCTTTTGAAGCTCCTTAGTCTCAACAGAGTTTGTTCTGTATGCTGGCCAGTTTGGAAGTGAAGATCCAGGAACAAAATCTATCTGATGTTCAATGCCTCGGATTGGTGGCAACCGACAGGGTTCTATTCTGGAAAGACATCACCATAATCCTGTAAAAGAAACTCAATCTCACTTGGAAGCTCCAGTGCATGGTTAGAAGAAACCATTAGTGATTCTTTATAGATAAACAAGATCAAAGACTGATGAGAAAATAAGGCTTTCTTGGCTTTAAAAGAAACTCAATCTCACTTGGAAGCTCCAGTGCATAGTTAGGAGAAACCATTAGTGATTCTTTATAGATAAACAAGATCAAATACTGATGAGAAAATAAGGCTTTCTTAGCTTCACCTGTCTTAACAAAGAAATTGGATTGCCTTACTTGTTTCTGATCACTTTCCATGGTTGATGAAGAGCTCAACTCGTCTTTGGCTTCCTTCCTTCTCTGTTTAAGAAGCATCTGATCCTTGTGAACCTCCTGTGGTCTTAAAGGTGTTAAGATAATCTTCTTAACTCAATTTTCAAAGGTATGCCGGTTTGTGTATCCATCATGCATCACCTTTTTGTCATACTGCCAAGGTCTTCCAAGAAGAATATGACCAGCTTCCATAGGTAGGATATCACAAAAAATTTCATCTTGATACTTCCCAATGGTTATAGGTATCATCACCTGACTGCTCACCCTCATTTCGCCTTCCTCATTCAGCCATTGCAAAGAGTATGGCTTTGGGTGCTTTCTAACTTGCAAACCAATGTTCTGGACCAATGTTTCACTTGCCACATTGGTGCAACTTCCACCATCCACAATTAGACTACAAACCTTGTCCTGGACGTAGCATCAGGTATGAAAAAGGTTCTCCCTCTGTTCTTGCTCCTTAGACTTAGTTTGAACACTCAAAGTCTTTCTGGTTATCGAGAGCTCCCCATGGTCTGCATAGTCAATCTGCTCTTCCTCTGATTCCGTGGCTGGTGTCTCCTCCTCTGACTCCACCTCACCATTGTCCAAAACTATCATAACCTTCTTGTTGATGCACATGCAATCAGAAGCATAATGGCCTAACCCTTGACACTTGAAGCACCCCACGTCTCTGGCTCTCGTGGCAGGAATTACAGCTTTTCCTTTGACATCGTTAACAGAGGTATTAGCTTTAAAATTAGATGTAGAATTTTCTGGAAACTTACCTTTGTCCTGAAAGGATGTCTTAGAGGTTGGTGTAAAGCTTGACTTAGTGTAGCTCTTTCGTTTGTTCTGTTGCTCAATCAAGATTCCTTTGTGCAACATATCTTCAAGATCATCATATTCTTGCATATCCAAGCAGTCTTGAATATTCTCAATCTTTTTAAGTTCATAATAATTTTGATAGTCAAATCTTTTTCTCCCACTCCAAGTAGGCATCTGGATCATTCTTGCCATAAAATGTTGGAATCTTGAGTTTAAGCCCTCCTAGTTTATCATCTGGCCTTGCAGTATTAACTCCTTCACGAGGTCTGCTGTCTCTGCCCCTTATGGCTCTCCTGAGGCTGCCGGCTGAGGATTTTTGGTAGTACTCATCTTCATCATCTGATCTGACAGTTCTGGTTGATACTCTGGCTCTCCTTTGAGGTGCACCTTGCTGATCCTCTTGGATTTTGTCCAAACGAGTATGCATCCAACATTCTTTTCAATTCACTAGTTAGAGCTCTCATTAAATATTTAAAAGACCTGTACTGTTCTCCTTCTCATTAGTTCCTGCCATCTTTTTCTGAAATCAAAAGTAAATAAATCAAACAATAAAACAATCTCACTACTGTTTTCTCTCAAGTGTTTGCCTTCCTTTTTTTTTTTTTTTATCTTTCAATGATTTCTCAAAAGTTCTGGTGGAACAGAAACCCAATCAAACCCAGTCAGTCAATCCTTTTGAGAAGAGAGGGAGTGAGATAGAAAAATTGCAAGATTTTTGGTGGAACCCGTATTAACCAATCTGTAGCCGATTTCTCTTCGCTTTTCTTTTCCCTCATTTTTCTTTTAAGTTCTAGAGGATTGGCGCGGTTACCTTACACAAGATAGACAGATAAGAAACTTTTTTTTTTTTTTTGGAGAAGAAGATGAAGAGACGAGAAAGATGAATATAAATGATACGTTCAGAGTGTGCTCTGATACCACTTGATACGATCCTCCCAAGGAATCAGCACTCTTAAGGTGGCAAGTGTTGGATAGGCATTCAACCAAGGTTACTAACCAAGGCTAAGGTGATGTGGATTTAATGGTCGCACAAGGATTACGAAAGGCTCTCGATATTCCAACCTCAACAGTCATAAGATATGACACACTTAGACGACCGAAGATGGTTTGTTATTTGGATATGACTCACCAAGCAACAGGTTTTGTTCAAGAAAAACAATTGAGAATAACTCTCAAGGATTTCGAAATCGAAAAAGAAGAAAACTTGTTATTCATTTCTTGCAAGATTTTGGTTTAAGTAGTAGAGAAATGTAATATAGACTTAGTGTTGGGGTCAAAACCCACCCCTCAGAGATTGATGAGCCGAGAAGTATTTGCACAAAAACTTGTCCGAGGACCATGAAGACCAAGAGCAGGTCGCCATCTACCTCTAAGAAAAGAGTGGGTGACTTGCTACTTTCCCAAAGGCATAAAAACTTGTCCAAGGACCCGAAAATTCGTCCGAGGATCGAAAACTCATACGAAGACACGAAAACTCATACGAAGACATGAAAACTCATACGAAGTCACGAAAACTCATACGAAGACACGAAAACTCATATGAAGACACGAAAACTCATACAAAGATACGAAAACTTAAACGAAGACACGAAAACTCGTACGAAGACACAAAAACTCATACGAAGACACGAAAACTCATACGAAGACATGAAAACTCATCTGAGTGGATGAGTATCTCGACCAACAGCAAAGCACTTCGCCCACAAGCTCCCAGGCCACCACTTAAAGATTCCTTGCTAGCCAGGCTGCCAGTTTGGAGTCCATGACCTCCCAGGACGCCATTTTTGCTCCCAGGTCGCAAGTTCGCCTCCCAGGCCGCCAGTTTGCCTCCCAGGCCGCCAGTTTGCCTCCAGGCCGCCAGTTTTGCCTCCCAGGCCGCCAGTTTGCCTCCCAGGCTGCCAGTTTGCCTCCCAAGCCACCAGTTTGCCTCCCACGCTGCCAGTTTTCCACCAGGCCGCCACCTTGCTTTCATTCACCAGCCCACCACTTTACCTCACTCACCAGGCCACCACTTGCCAGCCCGCCATCTCCCCTCTCACTCATCAGCCCGCCAATTAGCTTTCAGCTCGCCATTCATCACTTCCAAGAGAAACGGGTGGGCTGAAAGTTCATACGAAAGAATCAGGTGGACTGAAAGTTCATACGAGAGAAATGGGCGGGCTGAAAGTTCAAACGAGAAAAACATGCAGGATGAAAGTTCATACAAAAGAAACGGGCGGGCTGAAAGTTCATACCAGAGAAACGGGCGGGCTGAAAGTTCATACCAGAGAAACGGGCAGGCTGAAAGTTCATACGAGAGAAACGTCAGGCTGAAAGTCCATACGAAAGAAGGGGGTGGCCTGAAAAGTTTATACGAAAATTTTATGGCGAGTTGAAAGCTTAGGTCGGAATTGCTTGGGTTGGAACACTGTTCATCTGGGATTATTCGCAAAAAACCATATTCACGGAACATTGTTCGCGAACCGGTTAAAATCGAAAACACGAAGATTGGTTTAACATTAGTCGGATTCGGGTTACTTTTCATAAAAACACTGTTCACAGGACACTGTTCATGCACCGATCCAAAAACCAGGAAAAGAGTCCAAGCAAGGCGGAAGGCCAAAATCAGGGCGAACCGAACCAAACCGGGGGCGGGCTGGATCAGAACCAGACTAAGAGGCGACCTTCTAAGGATTTGGGCCACGGATCAGGCCTAAAGTCTATCCAAGTCGGCGGATGGCAGATTAAAATGCGTCCCATATCGCTAATAAGCTTCTTCAACACCCTAGGTTGCCCACTATATATATGATAGCTTGGATCAGGTTTAGATCCATCCAATTCCAAGTATTATACTTCTCGTTTTGTAAGACATTAAGCTTTTACGAGATTTCTAGTACTTTGGATAAAAAGATCACTTAATAAAACAAACTTTCAATCTTGGTCCTTAAGTTCTTTTAAAATAGGATTTCGAGCCCCCATCTATTATAAGTTTTGATTGTGTGAATTTCGACTCTCACAGTTTGGCACCGTCTGTGCGGACGAGAAATATTCTAAACCCTAAGGGCAAAAGGATACGAGAAAGAAAGCAATGTCTGGAGACGGAGTAAACAATGACGGAAACAACAACGGAAACAATGACGGAAACAACGGAGCAAAAAACAACCCCGACGGAGCGGCCGAAACAGGTGGAGCGGCAGTTTCCATGACCGAGCTGCAGACGATTGATACGGTCATCGACCCGGAGGAACCCGCGGAGGATGAGTTGGGATGTGATCACAACCCACGAACAGAAGCTGAGGAAGCAAGGTTGGAGGTTGCCCAAGGAGACCCTATGGTCAACTGCCAGACGAGGCCACACGATCGCAGGATGATGCCCCACGACCGTAATGTGTTTCATAGCGACCCAACACGACCGGGAAGTGAGCTAAGGCTGTAAACTCAACCGGAAGAGACAATTCCTCGACCTAGCCATGAAGGACTTCAACCAAGAGGGCACACTGAAGCTTTAGGTCGAGACCATGTTGCCTTGGTCCATCCGAACCTTGGTATTGGTCGAGGGGTGGACGATCTCGAGCAGCTTAAGGACCTACCATTTGGGACATTCACCCGGAGCCAGACCGAACAGCTCAGGACCAACTTGGGGTCCATCCTGTCCAACCTCATTTGTGTTTGTGAGCCTATGACCGAGACAGTACACGACCACGGCCATGTGACCGGGTAGCCGAAGAGGTCACTTTGACCATAATTAATTAATTATTTATTTCTTTTGCTAAAACTTATGTCTAGTTTTTAGTGCCACAATCAAGTTCCTTTGACTTGATTTCTTTTAACTATGTATGCGAATTCATCATGTAAACACTTTTGTCAAATTTTCTACTGAAAACTTCTTTTCGAGAATTTGTATTCTCTTTTGTTCTTCGTGAGCAACTTGTTGTCTGGTGCATCATATCCATTCAACGACCCTGACCAAACATCTTGGTGAGTCATATCCAAGGTTGGCCAAGGGACTGGAATACCAGAAGACTTCCACATCTTCTGATGGTCCATTCGATTCACCCAGTTCATTGAAGTGTAGCCCACTTCCTGGTTCATATCCATATCCATAGATATGAAGAGAGAGTTGTTATTTCGTAACATGTTTGTTAAGTAAGTTTCAGGTAAACATGGAAGAACAAGAAGGAGTTGGAGCCGGTTTATCTAATATTCAAATGAGAGCACTAACTAGCGAACTCAAGCATTTTATGACCGCAGGTATGGAAGAGCTACATACACGGCTTGACAGGATCCAACTGGATCAAAAATCTGCTCAGACAGCCGCGCCAAGAAGAAGGGCCAGAACTCAGGTTAGGACGGATCAAGAGGATGATGGTGGATCTTCTTTCAAACACAGCCAGAGGAGACCTGCTAGGCGACAACCAATATGTGGAAGGGAAGCTAACAATTCTTTTGCTAGATAGGCCAGACGATCAGACGATAGCCTAGGTGGTTTGAAACTCAAAATTCCCCCGTTCCATGGTAAAAATGATCCGGATGCCTTTCTTGAGTGGGAAAGGAAGATTGAGCTAGTGTTTGATTGTCAAAATTTCCCAGACCGTAAAAAGGTAAGTCTAGCTGCCACTGAATTCAATGGTTATGCACTAAACTGGTGGGATCAACTTGTGACAAACAGGAGGAGGCAAGGAGATGAGCCTTGTGCCAAGTCATTACTTGAGGGAACTTCATCAGAAGCTAAGACGACTAACCCAAGGAACCAAGAGTGTTGATGATTACTTTCAAGAGATGGAGATCTTGATGCTGAAAGCTGATGTTGATGAGGATCCGGAAGCCACTATGGCGCAATTCCTCAGTGGACTCAACCGAGAGATCCAAGATCACATGGAGCTATAAGAGTATGACAGCTTGGCTGAAATGTTGCACAAAGCTATTCTGGTGGAACAACAAGTCAAGAGGAAGAGCTTTACACGGCCTTCTTACCAATCCTATTCAAAACCGATTCAACAAGATAAAGGTAAGGCTCTTTTCAGAACAAATACTGATTTTAAAGCTAACCCGGCTGTTGTGGTTGACAAATCCAAACAGGAAGCAGCTCCGAACCGAGCTAGAGAAATCAAGTGTTTCAAGTGTCATGGATTAGGTCATTTTGCCAACAAGTGTCCAAACAACCGAGTGATGATTCTGCGAGACAATGGGGAACTTGAATCAGAATATGACCGAGAGGATACCAAACCAGTGTATGATGAGGAAGAGGACCAGGAGGAAGATTTGGACTTGCCGGTCAAAGAGAATGTTGGTAATCAGAAGAGCTCTGAATGTCCAAACCAAGATCGATGATCAAGCTCAGCGAGAAAATCTTTTTCACACCCGATGCCTTATACAAGACAAGGTATGCAGCGTAATTATTGATGGTGGGAGTTGTACTAATGTGGCTAACAAGTCTCTTGTCAGGAAATTGGGATTAGAGACCCAGAAGCATCCACAACCATACAAGATGGAGTGGCTGAATGATGTAGGCGAGATGCAAGTCAAGGAACAGGTAGAGGTGGCTCTGGCTATTGGTCGATATGAAGACCATGTCCTTTGTGATGTGGTACCAATGGACACCAGCCATATACTTCTTGGACGACCCTGGAAGTATGGTAAGCGAGTGATGCATGATGGATTTTCCAACCACCATTCGTTTGAGCATCAAGGCAAGAAGATTACACTTGCAACCCTAACTCCCCATGAATTTCATCAAGATCAACTTCAGCTCAAGGAAAGCCGAAACCAAGATCAGGCCCATACCAAGGCCAAAGGTAAGAAGTCTAACTTCCATGTTAAGGCAAGCCAGGTAAGAAAGACTCTTTGTTCTCAGCAACCCATGATTCTTCTTTTGTTTAAGGAAACACTAATGACTAAGTCTGAACCTACACCGGAACTTCCAAGTGAACTCCAACAACTGTTGTAGGACTTTGGCGATGTGCTTCCAGAAGAGAACCCGAGTGGGTTGCCACCCATACGCGGTATTGAACATCAAATTGATTTTGTGCCAGGAGCTTTGTTACCAAATCGGCCAGCCTATCGAACTAACCCTGTAGAAACCAAAGAGCTGCAAAAACAGATCGGTGAGATTATTGCAGATCAAATGGATTTGAGGGAAAATCCTTTTCAACGGGGAGGGGACGATACAGTCATGGACCTGGAAGAACCCGCGGACGATGAGTAAGGACGTGATCACGACCCACAGACGGAAGCTGATGAAGCAAGGTTGGAGGTTGCCCAAGGAGACCATACGGTCGACCGCAGGACGAGACCCCACGACCGTAGGAGAAGGCCACACGACCGCAGGACGATGCCCCATGACCGTAATGTGTTTCGTATCGACCCAACCCGACCGGGAAGTGAGCTAAGGCTGGAAACTCGACCGGAAGAGACAATTCCTCGACCCAGCTGTGTAGGACTTCGACCAAGAAGGCACACTGAAGCTTTGGGTCGAGACCATATTGCCTTGGTCCATCCGAACCTTGGCATTGGTCCAGGGATGGACGATCTCGTCCAGCTGGAGGACCTACCGTCTGGGACATTCACCCGGAGCCAGACCGAACAGCCCAGGACCAACTTGGGGGCCATCCTGTCCAACCTCATTTGTGTTCATGAGCCTACGACCGAGACAGTCTAAACGACCCTGATCCAGGTCGAAGGACTCAACCACGGCCATGTGACTGGGTAGCCGAAGAGGTCACTTTGACAATATTTAATTATTTATTTGTTTCTTTCGCTAAAACTTATTTCTAGTTTTTAGTGCCACAATCAAGTTCCTTTGACTTGACTTCTTATAACTATGTATGTCAATTCATCATGTAAACACTCTTTTCAAATTTTCTATTGAAAACTTCTTCCCGAGAATTTATATTCTCTTTAATTTGTTCTTCGTGAGAAACTTGTCTTTGGTGCGTCATATCCATTCAACGACTCTGATCCAACGTCTTGGTGAAGTCATATCCAAGGTTGGCCAAGGGACTGGAATACCAGAAGACTTCCACATCTTCTGATGGCCCATTCAATCCACCCAGCTCCTTGAAGTGTAACCCACTTCCTGGTTCATATCCATATCCAAGTACCGTAATTCAAGTGTATTTCTTGGGCAAGTTCGTATCAACAATGCTAGCCACACTCCTGGAGCGGCAGGCCGAGCAGGAGAAACTCAACGATATAGTGACTCAACAATTGGAGACAATCCGGGAGGAGGACCGAACCAGGAACGTTCCCCCGCGAGGAGTCTCAGAGAAAACCCGCCGAGAGCAATTTGTCTTAGACTCTCGTCGCACGCAATAGCACCGGGAGGGCAGACCTCGAGGAGTGAGCAAACCCCAATTGGGACAAGGGTGGACCCATGCGGGCCGCCACCGCTGCAACGAAAGAACACCACCGGACAAAACACCGATCAACCTACATCAACGGTAACTGAAGACAAAAACGGAGGACAAACCAGAACCGCAGAGAACGAAACCGGCCAGAACGGAAATGAGACGGAAGACGAGGTGCGAGTGCTCACCGCAGATGAGGAAAACATACTCTGGGTAGAGCAACAATGGTGCGGCGAGGAGCAAGGAAGAGTATGCCGACCAGACAGAATGCCATTCTCTGCAAGCCAGAAAAGCGAAATGGCCGAGCTAAGAGCCCAGCTCGCCCTCGCGAAAAGCGATATGAAGATAGTGTGTTCCCAGGTCCACAAGGCCATCAGCGCGGCCCCAAAGATTGATCGAGTCTTGGAAGAAACCCAGTAGATCCCGTTGACATCCTGAAACACGGATGTGAATCATTCCGATCCCGAAAAAATCCTGATTCCATTCTATGACAGAACGTCAGATCTAACAGCTTACATGATGGCTTTTCGGATCGCCATGGCTCGAGGTCGGTTCAAAAGCGAAGAAAGAGATGTTGGCTTCTGTCTCCTTTTCGTCAAACATTTGAAAGGACCAGCTTTGATGTGGTTCTCCTGATTAGAAAGAGATTCAACCCATAACTTCGATCAACTATCTGCCGTTTTCCTGAAGCATTACTCTCTGTTCATAAGCCGATTGACGTCTGACGTAGACCTCTACTCTTTATCTCAAGGGCCAACAGAAAGTCTTAGAGACTTCATCGAGAGATTCAAGGTGATAATGTCTAGAGTTGATGGTTTAAGCGATAAAGCCGCGCTAGACATCCTGAAGAAGTCCCTATTGTTTGAGTCTCGCTTCCGCGAAGAAATTTTCCTGAACAAACCGCTGACCATCCACGATGCCCTCCACCGCACCTCGAACTTTGTTTTCCACGAAGAATCGATGAATGCCCTGACGAAGATACATCGCCTATTGAAGCCTTCAACCATGACGCCGATTCAACCATCCAACATACCGGCCAAAAGGCGAAGCGGGCATAGTAGAGGGTACATCAACCACGAAGGGTCAAATGCCGGCGGAGCGCATAACTACCAAGTAAGCACGGAGAGATTACCCGACGAAGCCAGACGTGAACGGGGATCGTGGAATACCTGGACTCGCAACACAAGCTACGACGAAAAACTTTTTGCGACTTCCACCAAGCCAACGGTCACTCGACCGCAAACTGCAAAACTATTGCAAGAAGACTTGCACCCAAGTTCTTGGCAGGGGATTTCAGAGATGCAGTAACAATGGAAAGCCTTGGAGCGACGAAAAAAACACTGAGACGCATGGCAACCAGCCCGACGAGGAGCACCCTCAAAAGCTGGCAGGAGAAGCCCCCTAACGGGGAAGGATATCAAATGAAGAAGCCACCACAAACAACCGAAGAAAAATCAACATGATCATGGGAGGTTTTTAGTACTGCCGAGACACAGTCGCTTTCGTAAAGGCATTTTGAACGAAGAGGAGACAAAAATTCAAATTCGCAGGAACCGATCACTCTAGATGACGACCTGATCACTTTCAAGGAGACCGACGCCGAAGGGCTCGACCAACCTCCCGACGACCCCCTGGTTGTGAAATTAGTCTTCAATGATTGTGATGTATCCCAAATCTTAATCGACACAGGAAGTTCGGTGGATATGATATTCCGAGAAACGCTCCGAAGGATGGGCATCAGTCTATCTGATGTCCAACCCAACCCTAGATCGTTAACCAGATTCACTAGCGAGGTAACCATGATGGACAGAACGTCCGACTTCTGGTCCATGCCAGCGGAATCACGAAGATTTGAATTTCTCGGTGGCCAACCATCCCGCGATCTATAACGTCATAATGGGAAACTCGTTGATAACTGGATGCGCACCATTGCATCGACGCACAATTTGTGTCTTAAGTTCCCTTCCCCAGACCGAATTAAGACAATCTGGGGAATCCAGAAGGAATCACGGATCTGCTTCTTGGCCGAGCACAAGCTCCGAAGCTTGACGACCCCGCCGAAAGATAACCGAAGCGCAAGAAGTCGGACACGAGCATTGAGCCGCATCCCAAGGCCTCTAAAACCGATAAAGATGAGAAATCAGAAAAGAACAACCCGAAAAAGAGGAAGTCTTTCTTGAGGATCCAGCGACGACACCTGCCAAAGAGGGCACCCCGTAACGACCAAACTTAATGTTATTTCCAAAGACAAGTCAAGGATAAAAAAAGGAACTATGGGTGGCTTGATCCATTTCTAAAGGGTTTCGTAGGCAGCTCACCTAAATAACGAATTCAGCTACCCCCGTTAAAAAAGGGGGGGGGAGTGGGTCCGTATATAGTATATATCTATACTCCCACAAAGAGCTCGGGTAAATTCATAATCCGCGAAACGGTTTGGAGGATGAACACTGAGACTTAGCATCTCACAACCCACCCGAAAAATGGACGATTTCTCCAGAAGAACGACGAAGACACGAACTCCAGATGAACACTAGGACTTAGCATCTCACAACCCATCCGAAAAATGGACGATTTCTCTGGAAGAACGACGAAGACACGAACTCCGGATGTACAATGAGACTTGGCATCTCACAACTCATCCGAAAACTGTTGATTGTTCTCATCGGAAGAATGAAAATTACCAACAAATGCCCATATTTCTAGAAAATAGTCCGGAGGATGAACACTGAGACTTGACATCTCACAACCCATCCAAAACAGTTAATTGATCTCACCTGAAGAACGACGAAAATCATCCAGGAAATCCGAGTAACGTTTCTCCAACTGTCTCGAGTTTTCGAAAACTTGTCTGTTGCTGCACAACCTGATCGGGAATGCGGGAAGCGTCTGGACGATACCCGACTTAGCTTATCTTTAGAAGCGTTTCGTAGATTGGAATTACTACGGAGCATAAACCGTGAAATAAGCTCGCTAACCTAGTAAACACAATCCAAGGAACACTGGTACGATTACATCTCGCGAACACAATACCAAACCGGCTCTGGTATGAGATTATAAATGTGTATCACCAAAGAAAGGAGTTCATAGGTCGAACACACTAAAAGCTCCAAGACATCAAAGACAACACCCAATATTAACACCCATTCACAAACCCAAAAAGTATCTTCAATGATACTCTGGTCCGAAAGATCGGAATGCCCGACAAGATTCAAGTTCAACAAAAATGATTAAAAAAATCCTGAAAACCAATAATAAAACATGGGTTTAAACGACCCAAACCAAATAACAGAACTACAAATTTCAAGGGCTGCTCTAATCAGAGTTAGTACCGAAACACTCATCCAGAGCACCGTGGTTGGTACCGCCAAAGTCCACCACTCCAACCTCGGCAGCCTCATCCCCAATCGGGTCCCCGCCGAGAGAGCATTCCGACACATACGGAGAAATGAAATTTAAAACCTCACACAAGTGTCAAGGAAGCCTCAAATGTTACCTTCATTGTTTGATCAGCCAAATTCCTGAAACAAACCTGTTTGGAAAATTCCGAGCACTTTCAAAAGAAATATTCAAGCATTCATCTAACGCTTGCGGGCATCTACCAATGGATGTCCACTCGGACTACATCTTAGCAAGAAACTGGTGGCCAACTGAAGGAAGGCAGGTTGCCTTTATCAATAAGAGAGGGAAGGTCGCCGTTATCTCCGCCTCTAGGCAGTTTGCCATTTCCCCCTCTCCAACCAAAAAATATAAACCAGCTCACCGACTTCGGGTTCAAGAAATTATAAGTTCGCCCCTTGGCATACATCTTACCATTCCGGTTCATCAATCCCGATCAACACTTTACTTAAAACTCTTCACTTACGCACACAGAAGTTACGAGCTGGGGGGCTAACTGTTGGGGTCAAAACCCACCCCTCGGAGATTGATGAGCCGAGAAGTCTAAGTATTTGCACAAAAAATTGTTTGAGGACCATGAAGACCACGATCAGGTCACCATCTACCTCTAAGAAAAGAGTGGGCGACCTGCTGCTTGCCCAAAGGCATAAAAACTTGTCCAAGGACCCGAAAACTCGTCTGAGGACCCGAAAACTCATACGAAGACACAAAACCTCATATGAAGACACAAAAACTCATACAAAGACACAAAAACTCATACGAAGACACGAAAACTCATACGAATACACGAAAAGTCATATGAAGTCACGAAACTCATACGGAGACACAAAAGCTCATATGAAGACACGAAAAGTCATATGAAGTCACGAGAACTCATACGAAGATACGAAAACTCATACGAAGACACGAAAAGTCATATGAAGTCACGAAAACTCATACGAAGACACGAGAAATCATATGAAGACACGAAAACTCATACGAAGACATGAAAACTCATCCGAAGGGATGAGTATCTCGACCAACAGCAAGGCACCTCGCCCACAAGCTCTCCAGGCCGCCACTTAGAGCTTCCTTGTTAGCCAGGCCGCCAGTTTGGAGTCCATGAGCTCCCAGGCCGCCAGTTTGCCTCCCAGGCAGCCAGTTTTGCCTGCCAGGCTGCCAGTTTGCCTCCCAGGCCGCCAGTGTGCTTCCCAGGCCGCCAGTTTGCCTCCCAGGCCGCCAGTTGGCCTCCCAGGCCGCCAGTTTGCCTCCCAGGCCGCCAGTTTTGCCTCCCAGACCGCGAGTGGGCCTCCCAGGCCACCAGTATTGCCTCCCAGGCTGCCATCTTGCTTTCACTCACCAGCCCGCCACTTTCCCTCACTCACCAGGCCGCCACTTGCCAGCCTGCCATCTCCCCTCTCACTCACCAGCCTGCCAATTAGCTTTCAGCTTGCCATTCGTCCCTTCCGAGAGAAACGGGTAGGGGGAAAGTTCATATGAAAGAAATGGGCGAGCTGAAATTTCATACGAGAGAAACGGGCGGGGTGAAAGTTCATGCGACAGAAACGGGTGGGCTGTAAGTTCATACGAAAGAAACGGGCAGGCTGAAAGTTCATACAAGAGAAACGGGCGGGCTGAAAGTTCATACGAAAGAAATGGGCGGGCTGTAAAGTTCATACAAACATTTTATGGCGAGCTGAAAGCTTAGCTCGGAATCGCTTGGGTTGGAACACCGTTCATCCGGGATTATCCGCAAAAAAACTCTATTCATGGAACACTATTCACGAACCGGATAAAATCAAAAAGACGAAGATCCGGTGTAACATAAGTCGGATTCGGGTTAATGTTCATAAAAACACTGTTCACATACCGATCCAAAAACCGGGAAAAGAGTCCAAGCAAGGCGGAAGGCCGAAATCAGGGCTAATCGAACCAAACCGGGGGCGGGGCTGTATCAGAACCAGACTCAGAGGCGACCTGCTAAGGATTTGGGCCACGGATCAGGTCCAAAGTCTATATAAGTCGGCAGATGGTAGATTAAAAGGTGTCCCACATCGGTAATAAGCTTCTTCAGCACCCTAGGTTGCTCACTATATATATGATAGCTTGTATCAGATTTTGATCCATCCAATTCCAAGTATTATACTTTTTGTATTGTAAGCCATTAAGCTTTTACGAGATTTCTTGTACTTTGGCAAAAAAGATCATTTAAAAAAATAAACTTTCAATTTTGGTCCTTGAGTCCTTCTAATATAGGATTTTCGAGCCCCCATCTATTATTAGTTTTGATTGTGTGAGTTTTAACTCTCACACTTAGCTGAAAACAATGCAAACGACAAACTAGGCAAAGACTGGACTAACTACGCTTGACTGACTCTTCTGCTTCATGTTTGGCTCTTCACTCCCATTTGACGAATTTCCTTCTTAGTCGTACGTAGGGGACTTGCAGTCGTTCATAGAAGATTGTGAGTTGCAATTGTCCATAGAAGACTGTGTTGCAGTCGTTCATAAGAGACTGGGAGTTTTTACAGCTGACTTGAGAATTTGTTTAGCAGACTTGTGAAATAACAAAGCAGACTTGAAACTTGTTTTCCATAATGGGTCAGAAAGGGTTTTGACCGGCTTAGACAATGTATTCTTCAGCTTCTTGAACACCATAGACTTGTAACAACACCAAGACAGTGTGTTTCACCTCTTCCTCCAATAAGTCCATTTGATTAGAAGCTGAACTAAGTAAAGAACTTAGTGCCTTAGAGAATTTCTTGAACTGATCTAGTGTTAAATAATTTTCCGAAATCATCGTTTCTTTGATGATATAAGAATGTAAATCTATACCAAAAAAGCAGATGTATTCTTTTTGATTGTACTGAATATTTTGTGAAAATTATAAAAGAGTTTAGTTATTTATATAAACATGAATATATGAATAAATAGAAGTAACAATTTTCAGAATTATCGTTTCTTTGATGATATAAAAATGTAAATTTATATAATAAAAGCAGACGTATTCTTTTTGATTGTATTGAATATTTGGTGAAAATTATGAAAGAGCTTAGTTCTTCATATATACATGAATTAAACAAAACAACAATCATTTTTTTTTAGGATTAGTTTATCCTTTTTATTGATTCTACATCATTTTTCGTTAAAATGCTATAATCTTTTTTATTATTTAGAAATAATCTACTTTTGTTAATCTTGTAAATATATCAGTTTTTTTTATTTAATAAGATTTTATTTCTGTTTTTAAAGAACAAAAATATCTTATTTCCTTTTTAACTATATAATGATTTTTTAAATATTTTTTTCTAAATTTTATTATATAATAAGATTGTTTCATGCCAAAATATTTACAAAATTTATTTTCATATGGCAAAATAATGTTAATTACTAACTTTTAAAAATAAGCTTTATATAATAAACCACATGGCACAATCTTGTTAATTACTAACTTTGAAAACTAAGCTCTGTATAATAAGATTTGTATATTATTTTTATCTACAATTTGAACTTTGAAGTGTTAATTTTTGTGTAATTTTTTTTGTATATATATCAGATGCCACTTGCATTGGTGGGTTTATTAGTAATGACAGATGGAAATTCGATTGACACCCTTCCGGTTGGAAACTCTTAACTGGTATTGGACTATGCGGTAAACTTTTTGATCAGTTTGGTCCCTCTTTTCATTCGTATTTGTAGTTCTGTAACTTGTTTCTAGTCACAGAATGCTGAAAACGTTTTGATATGAGTTCGTAGATATTTACTTGTTTAGTGTAATCACTTGAGCTGATATTACTCAGTAATTGTAACGGACTGATGTGGTGTAGTTTCTTACCCCTAAGTAGGGATATTAATGATGGGTTTTTACCCATAGGATACTCAAAACCCTGATGAAATTTTAAACCTAAAATCTATCTATTTTTAATTTAAAAACTAGATTACGACTCACGTTTTAAAAGTGTAGGATTATTATTTCGACGAAATTTTAATTTAATAGAAAGAAAAATCTTTGTTTTTAATTTTAAATTTATTTTTCTGATATTTAATTTTTTCAGACAAAATGTATTTATCGATGAGAAAGTTAAAATGTGTTAACAGTTTTATTTTATATATATATATATATATATATATATATGTTTTATAATTTACTAAGAGCCCATACCTTCTGAGAGAACAATCAACGCATTTCCGTTGTATATGCGAGACGAAAAGGCCTGCTACAAGGCAGAGGAGAATGAACAAATGAGAAAGAGATGATTGTGCCACTCCGGGCCCGCTGAGCAGAGATGACAGATAGGTGTAGTGATTAAACTCCACCTTAGAAGCCTATACCTTGTGGGGAGCCGACCAAGGAAGACTAGCCACAAGATAAAAGAAGCTCTCGGTATTGCCTCACAAAACCAGACCACTTTAGCCCATGATACAGTAGGAGAGACTATCCGCAGCTGTTCCCACATGCCTTTGGACGAAAAATGCCCTTAGTAGGATCCAGAGGGCAGCCACCACAGGAAGATATCTTCTCCCCTTGAATCCGCAGGCGGCGTCAAATTTGTTAGGTGGATTGAGAGAACTTGTATTTCATCTGTTCTAGCATTTGGTAACCGCCAGATCCCGTCCTAACTGCATCTACAACCTTCAACCCGAGCCTTAGACGCAGCCTCAATGGACCACTAGAACCTATAAACTCAATTAGCGCCCCAAGCTCCATCCAAGAATCCTACCAGAACATGGCCTTTTTGCCACCTCGAATCTTGCAGTTTAGAGACGCTGATATCAAAAGCTTGAGTTGAAGCATACTCCTTAAACACTGATCCAGACTGATCTAAACTAAAACACCCCTTGAAGCCATGAAGGAAAACCCAAAGTAGCATAAGATTGAAGACGTACGATTCTCTCTTGAAAGACTTGAGGCTAAGAGAAAAGCTCCTTTGTACTTAGCTCTAACTTCAGAGATTACCTTCCTGTCTTGAAACCTATCCAAAAGATTAAGAATTTGCTTTGAATGAAGTCTAAAATAAGGCTATGCTTGAGGTCTCGTAACAGCAACAACAAGAAAGGGAGCTTGTGCAGCAAAAATCAGTCTAAAGATACCTAAGCTTGACATACTTTCAATTGCCCGTAACCAACCTACAAAATTAGCATCTTCGCTACTATTAACATTAGAAAAGGGGTGTCTACCATGATGTAAGATCAACCCTTTATAGTTCCTAAGAACCCATCCAACACCACTGATCTTAGAATTTGAGTTCCAAGACACACTAAGATTGCATTTAACCCAAAATCTAGAAGAGGGTTCCCACTGCGAAAACATTCCTTTGACTATTTACCTCCAAAGACAACAAACAAATATGAGCTTCATCATGAGCACAAAACCATTGATTAGCGTCGTTGATTACTTTTCCTACTAGCTCCAGAGCATTAAAAGGAAAACCTTCTCAATTTCTAATTTTTTAGTCTCCAAAGGATCCAAGGGAAGAGTCTTCTTACAGTTTCTGGAATACCTCTGTTGCCACCTCCTTTCAGAACATAAGCTAAGTTTTGATAAAGAGAATCAACCGCGAAGCCATTAGGAGGAGAAGGAATGTTAGACATGGCACAAATTTGTCTCGCCACAATGTAAGTGAAGAGGACCTGATTGAAAGTGTAACAACAGCCCATCAAGGCCTAATTCGATTAGGTCAAAACCCTAGATGGTTGTATCTCCGAGCATGTTCGGCGCAATGCCAGATTCGCATCATCAGTCCTCTCTGCCATCTTGCTAGGCGATTTTCCAGAAAACCATGAGGATCCATGGAACGATCAATCTATCGTTATAAAGCCCCGAATGTCTGATCTCCACAGAGACCAAGTTCGTTCATATAGGATGTATTAGTAGAAAGGTATATCCATGTTTCCGAGGCACATCTGTGTAGTACTAATCTGCCACCAGTCTGTTGAGATGTGTGTTTTGGTTAGGCAAAACGTAGTCGGTTTGACATGAATCTTTGCAGGGATCTTTTGGACTCGTAGATGTAACTATTGGTTAAAGGAGAACTGATCTGGAGCTTCGGAGAATAGGAAATCGCTGTCCAAAGGAAGTGTTGCTCTTCGTAGTTAAAGCTAAGGTGAGGGCTATTCCGCAGATTAATACTCCAGTTTAGAGAAACTCGTATGGTAGATTATTACCTAAATGTGATCCATTTCTCTGATTGAGTCTATGTAGTATTGATTGTAAATTGGACTAAGGAATATAGATGATTCAACCATTATTCTCTGTGCATTTTTAAAAATGATTATTGATTGTTATATATTATATTAAGCCTGGGCATATTGTCCAGATCCGAAATCCGAACCCGAATCCGATCCGAACCGGGCTTGGATTTGCCTAAATACCCGAATGGATTTCGTATAGATCGTGATTCGGATTTTGGATCGAATCAGATAAAATCTGATATCCGAACAACATCCAAACAACGCGACCCTTGATACCCTTTCCATATCTTCATTCTCTAGAAAGACAGTTCCACTCCTCGATACAATTTTGGTTAGTTCTAACACAAACCCTAGACTATATAATCAGAGGTTGGAAGTCGTCAAACTGGAAAACAGTAATTGGAAGCTTTGGTCTCCTCCATCAGAGACGTCGGTCAATCAATCATCGGTAATCGATTCTTCATCTTTTTTTTATTGTTTATACATGAATCAATTCATTATTGATTTTGATTTGTGTGGGTTTTGATTTTTGTTGGTGATGTAGCCCCCAAATGGAATGGACCTACACGGGTGGAGGTTGGGAAACCTAGCAACTGGCCGCAGGCTCTCTTTTCTTGGTAACCACCGGATGGAAACTTCTTGACTGGCCGAAAGGCTCTCTTAGAGTCGTTCAAAGTAGGGATGGATCGATGGGGACTGAGGACGCCACACAAAGAGATGGAAATTCTTTGTGATAAGTCAACCGGTTCTCTTCAAGGATTCACACGCAAGAAGATGGGACGGCTAGGGTTTTGAGAAGAATACTCGGTTTCTTTATTGATATGAGGTAAAATTTATACAGACTGAATGAGGGGACTTTATTAAATAGTCCTGCAGCCTTGACCTACTTGGGTCGAAAGTACATAATTAAAGAAAGGCCTAACACTTGGCCAAAATTGCTAACAAGTCCCTAACGCAAAAGAAAGAAAAAGGAAACAAAGAAAAAGGAAAGAAAACCTGCACACAAAAGAAAAAGGAAACTTGTTAATTAATTCATAAGTACTAACTTACAGTGGTTCGAACCCTGGTGGCCGGCTGTGGGTTGGGCCGCCTTGGACCATCTGAGCTGCGGTAGATGTTCGTTGCTCCGTTCCATGCACATTGGCTGATATGTGGAAAACGCTGATGGCCGCCAACCCTTGTAGCACCGGTAAGAACATGATGTCCCGAGAATTGGTCGTTGGCCCTTGGGTGGTTCCAGTTGGCTCCGTTGATTGGCCTACGGGAGGGTGGAGTTCTTCGATCGGGCCGGCCGGTAGTTCTTCGAGAATCTCCCGGTTGAGTAGCCTTCTCTTTAGTTCTTCATGCTCTAGCAGAGTGATTAGGCTCTCTACTTGTTGGTTGAACTCTTCACGTAAGTTCCGAGTTCCTGACCTAGTCCTTGGCGTATTCCGCATGCCTGGCACGGTAACCTCCACGCCGTCCTGGTCCGGTACTTCGGCTGGTTCACGGGTCGTGGCTTCATCATCCCCTCCCTCTTGAAAAGATTCTGACCTCAGAATTGGATCTTCTGCATGGAAAGGAGTCAAGTCAGTAACATTGAACGTGGGAGATACTGTTAACTCACCTGGAAGTTCTAGCTTGTAGGCGTTGTCGTTGATTTTCTCCAGGATTCTGAATGGACCGTCTCCTCTGGGTGCTAGCTTGGAATTTTGTTGGTTTGGGAACCGTTCTGTGTGCATGTGTAACCAGACTCAGTCGCCCTGCTCGAACGTGACCTCTTTTCGCCCTTGGTCCACGCGTTCCTTATACTTGGCCGTCTTCTTCTCGAGGTTATCCCTAACCCGTTGATGGAGTTTCTTCATAAAGTCGGCCTTGGTTTCTCCTTCTTCACTAGAATAGATAGCTTGGGGAAGAGTAGTGAGATCTAACGGGGATAATGGGTTAAACCCGTAAACAGCTTCAAAAGGGGATTGCCTAGTGGCAGAGTGTCTAGCATGATTATATGCGAATTCAATATAAGGTAAACATGTCAACCAGTTTCGCAAATTCTTACCGACCGTGGCTCTCAGGAGGGTTGAGAGTGTCCGGTTTACGACCTCTGTTTGGTCGTCGGTTTGAGGGTGGCAGGTAGTCGAGAACAGGAGCTTTGTTCCCAACTTCTTCCATAAGGTTCGCCAGAAGTGTCCCATGAACTTGGAGTCCCGATCAGAGACAATGGTCCGGGGGATTCCGTGCAGCCTCACGACTTCTTTGAAGAACAAGTCGGCCGTCTAGGTAGCGTCATTGGACTTGCTGCATGGGATAAAGTGGGCCATTTTGGAGAACCGATCCACCACCACAAGGATAGAGTGTCGATGGTTGATCTTGGGCAACCCTAAAACGAAATCCATGGAAATGTCTACCCATGGTAGGTTAGGAATAGGTAATGGCATGTAAAAACCATGGGGATGTGACCTGGATTTTGCCTTTAGGCAAGTGATGCAGTTGACGCAGAGTCGTTCTACGTCTCGTTTCAGGTGCGGCCAATAGAAGTGTTCAGTCAGAACACTGAGCATCTTGTCTCGTCCGAAGTGGCCCATTAGACCTCCTCCGTGGGCCTCGCGTACTAACAACTCTCTCATGGAACCCTGTGGAATGCAAAGTTTCTTATCTTTAGAAAGAAAACCGTTATGTTGATAATAACCTCCGATTGCAGCCGTGGCGGTTGCTTCAAATGCTTGTCCGAAATCCGGGTCGTTGGTGTAGGCATCTTTGATGTGCTCGAATCCCATGATTTTGCCCTCCATGGTCGTGATGAGAGCGCGTCTCCGGGACGGAGCATCAGCCACCACGTTCTCCTTACCCTTCTTATACTTGATGACGTATGGGAAGGTCTCGATGAATTCTAGCCACTTCGCGTGCCTCCTCTTCAACGTGGTTTGTCCTCTCAGGTGCTTGAGCGTCTCATGATCTGTGTGGACAACAAATTCTTTTGACAGAAGATAGTGTTGCCAAACTTCTAAACACCTTACCAGGGCGTACAGTTCTTTGTCGTACGTGGGGTAATTGAGGGAAGCTCCACTGAGCTTCTCGCTGAAGAAAGCGACCGGCTTGCCTCCTTGGGTTAAAACTCCTCCGATTCCTGTAACAGAGGCATCACATTCTATTTCGAATGTTTGATTAAAGTTAGGGAGTACCAGTACGGGTGATTGGGTAAGGCTCTGTTTGAGCTTTTGGAAGGCCTCCTCTTGGGCCGGTCCCCAGCTCAATGGGACGTTCTTCTTAATAATGGCAGTCAGTGGTGCAGCTATAGTGCTGAAATCACGAACAAACCGCTTGTAGAAACTGGTCAGTCAGTGAAAGCTCCGGACGTGTCCGATTGTCGTAGGGGTTGGCCATTCTTCGATCTCCTTTATCTTGTCATCATCCACCTTTAAACCCTGTGAACTTACCACAAATCCTAGGAAAACAACTTGATCAGTGAAAAAGATGCATTTCTTAAGATTGGCATAAAGTTGTTCCGACCTAAGAGTAGATAAGACTAGTTCTAGGTGGCTAAGATGATCCTCTAAACAGGTGTTATACACAAGTATGTCATCAAAATAAACCACAACGAACTTACAGATGTAGGCCCTTAGAATATGGTTCATAAGCCTCATAAAGGTACTCGGGGCGTTGGTGAGGCCAAAGGGCTTGACCAGCCACTCGTGCCTTAAAGGCCGTCTTCCATTCGTCGTCTTCTTTCATCCGGACTTGGTGGTACCCACTCCTCAGGTCGATCTTGGAGAAGATCGTTGCTCCACTTAGTTCGTCCAGGAGATCGTCCAGCCGCGGTATTGGGTGTCTGTACTTGATGGTGATGTTGTTGATGGCCCGGCAGTCAACACACATCCGCCACGATCCGTCCTTCTTGGGCACCAATATCACAGGCACGACACAGGGGCTCAGACTTTCGCGGATATATCCTTTGGACATCAGGTCCTGAACCTGTCGTTCCAGCTCCTTGGCCTCTTCGGGATTGATCCAGTAGGCGGCTCGGTTTGGTAATGGTGCACCAGGAATCAAGTCTATTTGGTGCTCAATGCCTCGGACCGGTGGAAGGCCGAGTGGAATCTCCTCAGGAAAGACGTCCACGAACTGTTCCAGAAGCGTCTTGACCGATGGTGGTAAGGGCGTGTCCTCCTCGGAACCTGAAAGTATGCCTTCCTTAAAAACCATGAGTAGCACCGTTTCTTTCATAGCGAGGGTTTAATTGACAGTACTAGTGGTGACTAACAGGTTGGTTTTACTAACCTTATCGGCTTTGGCTCCTCAGTCCATGGCCTTATGAAGTTCGAAAACTTCCTGCGGTGCAAGTGGAGCCAAGTTGTGCTTCTTGTTATTGTGCACGAAGCTGTAATAGTTGGTCCGACCGTTGTGGAGAGTCTCCTTATCGAACTGCCAAGGTCGTCCCAACAGGATGTGGCCGGCCTGCATAGGTACCACGTCACACAAAACTTGGTCGGAGTACTAACCTATGCTGAAGGGCACTTGGACCTGCTCGCTAATCCGTAGCTCCACTTTGTCATCGAGCCATCGGAGTCGGTAGGGCCGAGGATGCTTGGTCGTAGGAAGGCCGAGCTTATCCACCAGGTACCTGCTTGCCACGTTAGTACAGGAACCTCCATTGATAATGAGACTACATACCTTAGTCTCCACACTACATCTTGTATGAAAGATGTTCTTCCTCTGAATAGTGTCTGGATCATACATGGCACTAAGGGCTCGCCTGGTGACGAGAATCTCTCCCACCTCGGGGTAATCGGTCACCTCTTCTTTGGACTCGAGTTGCTCTGGAGGAGCCTCATCCTCCGACTCGTACTCGCCATTGTCGCGGATCACCATGACCCGTTGGTTTGGGCAGTCCCTGGCGTAATGACCCTTGCCCTGACATTTGAAGCAAGTAATATCTCTAGCCCGTGGGTTTGGAAACTTACCTGGTGTAGTGGTAGGTTTCGGGGTGCCTGGGTTGGCCTTCTTGGCCCGGTCATCTACAGCGACCGACTTCCCCTTGTCGAAGCTTCGCGGTTGCTGGGAACTCCAGTTGGGCTTGGCCCGGCTCATAGCGGCTCCTTTCCGCTTGATGTGCTGTTCGGCCTGGATGGCCACGTGCAGTAGTTCTTCTAAGTCGTTGTATGTCTGGCGTTCCACCTTTCGGACGATGCGGTCTTGCAATCCGTCCAGGAACTGGGCCATTAAGGTCTCGACCGAATCGTTGACCTCTAACCGATTCTTGAGGGTTTGGAACTCCTCGAAATATTCCTCTACGGTCCGGGTCCCTTAGCTCAGCTTCCGGAACCTCTTCTGTAGATCCCTGTGGAAGGTAACCGGTACATACCTCTTGCGGAGGTGAAAGATCATGTCAGCCCATGAGGTGATGGGGTGTAGGTGTCGCCTTCTTCGTTCGGCCACCTCTCGGTCCCACCATGCCAGTGCGTTGTCCGTGAGCTAGGCCGCAGCTAACGTCACCTTCTGAGTAGTTGTAATACTCGAAAATGTGTTTCATTCGCCTCTCCCAATCCAGATAAGCCTCCGGATTGATTTTTCCTGCAAAAGTAGGAGGCGTCAGTTTCAAATCTTTACCTTGCCAGGGTGGCTCCTCTTCTGACTCTCGTCGCCGGCCCCGGTGATTCTCCACTCGGTGGTGGTCTCGCGTACGATCGGTCCGGGATTGGTCGGGGGCCGGTGGTGGTCGTACATCTCGGGTACGCTCACGGGTACTCGGTGTGTCCGACGTGTACTCCTCTTCGGAACGTCGTTGTTCCAACCGATTCAATCGTTCCTGCATTGTCTGAAGATTGGCGAGTATTTGAGCCAACACATCGTCGCTAGTACTTCCCATGGTTTCCTGCAAATACAAAACCCTAAAGACCAAGTGAGGTTACGGGTTTTTGAAGAAGAATTGAATGAATAAGGAAACAGAACTATTCCTTAACTATCGACCGACAGCAATAAGGTAATATTCAAGAATATTTTAAATGGCAATCGAATAATCAGAAAAAAGTAAGATCAACGAAAAAGGAAATATGCAATAAATTTTTTTTGTTGTAAAATTTTCGAAAAAGGAAATTCTAATGCAAACCCTATATTTTTTTTTTTTTATTAACTGTAAGGCGAAGGCGGCTATGAAGATGCACAGTTCACGCAAGCAATATGAAACATGAAACAAGCAACTATTCAATCCTAACAAGAGATCTACGAAAACAAGAACCAACAAATGATAACAATTCCTTTTTAAAAAAAAAAAAGAAGCAAAGACAGATCGCGAACTAAAAAGAAACAAAAACAGAAAAAGGTAAATTGATTGATATAACCTGATCTCCCAGCCTAGGCTCTGATACCAGATGATGTAGCCCCCAAATGAAATGGACCTACACGGGTGGAGGTTGGGAAACCTAGCAACTGGCCGCAGGCTCTCTTTGCTTGGTAACCACGCGATGGAAACTTCTTGACTGGCCGAAAGGCTCTCTTAGAGTCGTTCAAAGTAGGGATGGATCGATGGGGATTGAGGATGCCACACAAAGAGATGGAAATTCTTTGTGATAAGTCAACCGGTTCTCTTCAAGGATTCACACGCAAGAAGATGGGACGGCTAGGGTTTTGAGACGAATACTCGGTTTCTTTATTGATATGAGGTAAAAGTTATACAGACTGAATGAGGGGACTTTATTAAATAGTCCTGCAGCCTTGACCTACTTGGGTCGAAAGTACATAATTAAAGAAAGGCCTAACACTTGGCCAAAATTGCTAACAAGTCCCTAACTTGTTAATTAATTCATAAGTACTAACTTACAGTGGTTCGAACCCTGGTGGCCGGCTGGGGTTGGGCCGCCTTGGACCATCTGAGCTGCGGTAGATGTTCGTTGCTCCGTTCCAGGCACATTGGCTGATATGTGGAAAACGCTGGTGGCCGCCAACCCTTGTAGCACCGGTAAGAACATGATGTCCCGGGAATTGGTCGTTGGCCCTTGGGTGGTTCCAGTTGGCTCCGTTGATTGGCCTACGGGAGGGTGGAGTTCTTCGATCGGGCCAGCCGGTAGTTCTTCGAGAATCTCCCGGTTGAGTAGCCTTCTCTTTAGTTCTTCATGCTCTAGCAGAGTGATTAGGCTCTCTACTTGTTGGTTGAACTCTTCATGTAAGTTCCGAGTTTTTGACCTACTCCTTGGTGTATTCCGCATGACCGGCACAGTAACCTCCAGGCCGTCCTGGTCCGGTACTTCGGCTGCTTCACGGGTCGTGGCTTCATCAGTTGGGGTCAAAACCCACCCCTAGGTGATTGAAGAGCCGTGTAGTCTAAGTATTCGAGCGAAAGGCTTATTTCACGATAAAAACACAAGAGCAGCTCGCCATCTTCCTCTAGCAAAGAGTGGGAGACCTGCTACTTGTCCGAAGGCATAAAAACTTGTCCGAAGAGCGCGTAGATCAAGGCAGGTCGCCACTTACCTTCCCCGGGAAGTAGGAGACTTGCTCAAAGATCAAGGCAGGTCGCAACTCACCTTCCCAGGAAGTGGGCAACCTGCTACAAGACCAAGGCAGGTCGCCACTCCCCTTCCTGGGAAGTGGGCGACCTACTCTAAGACTAAGGCAGGTCGCCACTCACCCTCTTGGGAAGTGTGCGACCTGCTCCAAGACCAAGGCAGGTCGCCACTCATCCTCCTGGGAAGAGGGTGACCTACTCCAAGACCAAGGCAGGTCGCCACTCACCTTCCCCGGGAAGCGGGCAACCTGCTCAGGACTGTTGGGGTCAAAATCCATCCACCGAGATTGATAAGCCGAGGAATCTAAGTATCTACACGAACAACTAGTCTCAAGACATCAGAACACGAGAGTAGGTCGACCCGAAGATTTGGTCTAGCGTTACTCAGATTCCGAACACTATTCATAACAATGTTCACATAACACTATTCATGACACTGTTCGCGAACCGACCATAAGACCGGAAGAGAAGCCGAGCAAGACAACAAACCAAACTTAAATCAGACCGGACCAAACGCGAGGTGAGCTTGGTCGGGACATGATCAAACAACGATATGCTGAGAAGTTGGGCCGAAGATAATTAACAAACCCGTTGAACCCAGAGGATTACCACACTTAATGATGTCCCGCATCGGTAGGGCGCATCCCAAGTCACTCAGTATATATAGATAGCATATATTAAGGTTTATACCATCCAATTCTGAATACTTAGACTTCGTATTGTAAGACTATACAACTTTTATGAATTCCTATACATTTGGAAAAAAGATTATTCAATAAAAATAAACTTTAAATCTTGGTCACTGAGTTCTTGTAAAATAGGATTTTTGAGCCCTATTTGTTATAAGTTTTGATTGTGTGAGTTTCAACTCTCAAAGTTCTGTGATGTCAGTGGGGACAAAAATATTATAAACCTTAAAACAAGAGGATACGAGAATAAAAGCAATGTCAGAAGAAACGATAGACTGGAGCCAATCACATGAGGTCCAAGGTGATAATATCTCATTCAGGGGAAGTGAAGCTGTCAGAGTCGACCACCCCCATGACGATCCACTTGTCATTAACCTTGCTATCGGAGGTCATGATGTGGCGGTAATTCTAATCGATACAGGAATTTTGGTGAATGTCATATTTCAAGAAACCCTTCGGAGGATGAACACTGGGACTTTGCATCTCACAACCCATCATTAACCGTTGACTGGTTTCACCGAAAAAATGAAAATGACCGCTGGAGCAATCCCACTCCCCGTGAAAGCAAAAAAAGTGGAGAAAGAAGTAGAATTCTCGTTGGTTGACCGTCGATCAATTTACGGTGCAATCATGGGAACACGTTGGCAAAAATCGATGAAGCTAATCCCTTCTACTTAAAACCTTTGCCTCAAGTTTCCAACCCCAACCGGATTTGAAACGATCTGGGGACGGCAGAGAGATTCACAAGCTTGTTTTGTAACAGAGCACAAACTAAGAGGGCCAGTTACCGAATCTGACGCTAAGACGAAACCAAAGAAGACAAGGGTGGAACGGCAGCTCGGGAAGCTCGAGCATAAGTTTCAGATCGAAAAAGCTCCGAAAACGGAGAACGATTCCCTGTGCAAACCGGTAATCTCAGAATGCATAGATGAAGCACGCCGAAACGATTACCGGAGATCGGAGCTAACCTAGAACAGCCGATCAGATCGAAATTGATTTCTCTCTTAAAAGAAAACGTGAACACATTCGCATGTGTAGCAGAAGATATGTCCGTTATCGACATCAACATCACAAGCCACGACCTTAATGTAGACCCGACCTTTAGACTGGTGAGGCAGAAAAGGCGCAAACTCGGACCAGAACGAGCCTAGGCGGTGAATGACGAGGTGGAGCGATTGTTAAAGGTCAGAGCCATCATTGAAGCAAAATACCCCGATTGGCTGGCCAACGCGGTGGTAGTGAAAAAGAAGAACCAAAAATGGCGAGTCTGCATTGATTTCAAAGATTTGAACAAAGCATGCCCAAAAGACAGCTTTCCGCTTCTGCACATTGACTGGCTAGTAAAGGCCACAGGTGGGAACAAAATGTTATCCTTCATGGATGCGTTCTCCGGATACAATCAGATCATGATGAGTCCTGACAACAGGGAGAAGACCGCGTTCATAACAAACCGCGGGATATATTGTTATAAGGTGATAACGTTCAGCCATAAAAAGCCGGAGCGACATACCAAATACTTGTCAGAAAAATGTTCGCCAGACAGCTTGAAAAGATGTTGAAAGTTTATATCGACGACATGTTGATAAAATTCCTAGAGGAGAAGGATCACGTCGAACATTTGCGAGAATGTTTCGAGCAACTCAACCACCACAATATGAAGCTGAACCCGATGAAGTGCAGATTCAGGGTAGCATCAGGAGAGTTCCTAGGCTACCTTGTGATGCACCAAGGAATATCAGCAAACCCGAAAAAAATCAATGCACAGATAGAGATGGTCTCCCTAAAGACGAAAAGACAAATCCAGAGGTTGACAGGGCGAGTCACGGCGCTGAACCGATTCATCTCAAGATCGACGGACAAATGTCTGTCATTCTACAACACCCTCAGGGGAAACAAAAAGTTCGAATGGACGGAGAAATGCGAGCAGACATTCTAGGAGTTGAAGAAGTATTTGGCAAGTTCACCTTTCCTAGCAAAGCCGGTTGAAGGGGAGCCCTTGTCCTTGTACACTGCAGTGTCATCCACAGCAGTAAGCGGAGTGCTCATAAGGGAGGAGCGCAATGAGAAAAAGCCAATTTTTTACGTAAGCCAAACTCTGACGGACGAGGAGACTCGGTACCCTTTAATGGAGAAAGCAGCGCTGGTGGTGGTGATGTCAGCCCGGAATCTGCGACCGTATTTCCAGTCACATACGATCGTCGTGCTTACAACTTTCCCTCTCAGAAATATTTTGCATAGTCCGAGTCAGTCGGGGCGGCTAGCATAATGGACGTTGGAACTAAGCGAGCACACGAGTATCGAACGAGGACATGCGTCAAGTCCCAAGTGCTGGCAGAATTCATAGTTGAACTCTCAACCGTGGGCATCAAAGAACCAATTCCAAACTCAGTTTGGACGCTTCACGCGGACAGATCATCTTCAAAGTTGGGGTTGGGAGTTGGAGTGCGAATAACATCACATACTGGAGAAATCTTGGAGCAATCATTTCAACTAGTGTTCAACGCCTCCAATAATAAAGCATTAAATACAACCCAGGAGAAGAACTCTGATGATAACCTAACAATTCAACTCAACCTTAACAATTCATCAATTACTCTTGAAAAACCCTAATCCTAACAAGTGAAGTACTCAAATATGGAAATTAAATCAATAAACATGTTTAGATAGAATGCAATAAGAATTAATATATAGAAAGAACTTAGGGTTTGAAGTCTTCTCTTTATAAGTCTCAGATCGGTCTTCCCAAAAGCTCTAAAAAATCTCTCGGATAAAATAATTCGTAAGTTTAAAACAATGACCTAAAATCCTCTAATATAGTCCAAAACATGAAAAGGACTTAAGTTGAAAATAATGGAAACTTCTGTGGCTGTTTTTGTTTTTGTTTTTGTTTTTATCTTCATAACGCGGAATATGACATCCCGATCAGTGTCGATCCACACCAAGGAATGGTGTCGGTCCACACCAAGGAATGGTGTCGGTCGACACCAAACCTGAAAATAGTCTCCGAGTTGCATTTTTCGGCACAGTTTTGTGTTTAGCTCCAAAACGTACCATAATCACCAAACAAGTCTCGAATGTTATTAAACCTGTAAATGATTCGGAAAGACTCCAAACACACATAAAACACTCTATAAACAAACCTATATCATGGTCAAAAAGCTGGAAAAACCATGATATATCAATTTTCCTATAAAATTCTCATAGCATCGAAACTCTGCCAAAATCGAGCTGTCGATTAGCCACCTCAAAGGAAAAGCCACCGGAACCACCTTGAAAGACCTAGGAGGCAGATCCGACCAGTTATGGGAGAAGGGAGAATCAAATTAGTAAATCTAATCCAATTGATTTGAAACTCGGTAGGAGTGTTATTTACTTATTCATCGATCTACTACTGCAAGCGGTTTATCATTTGGATCTGTAAACTGAAAGATATGGTTATTTCTTAAAGCATGTTTGGCGCAACGCCGGATTCGCATTATTAGTCTTCCCTGTCATCTTGCGAGGTGATTTTCCAGCAAATCGTGAGGATCCACCAAGCGATCAACCTATCGTTGGAAAGCCACGAATGGCTTCTTTTCAGAGAGATCAAGTGCGACCATATTGAAGGTATAAATAGAAAGATACTGCCATGTTTCGAAAGCGTATCTGTGTAATGCTGATCTGCCACCAGTCTGTTGAGATGTGTATTTTGGGTAGGCATAACATGGTCGGTTTGACCTTAATCATTACAGGGATCTTTTGGATCCGTAGATATAGCTATTGGTTAAAGGAGACCCGATCTGGAGCTTTGGAGCATAGGAAATCGCTGTCCAAAGGAAGTGTTGCTCTTCATAGTTAAGGCTAAGGTGACGGCTATTCCGCAGATTAATACTCCAGTCTAGAGAACCTCGTATGGTAGTTTTTTTTTTTAATCTAAATGTCATTCGTTTCTCTGATCGAGTCTAGGTAGTATTGATTGTAAATTGGACTTATGAATATAGATGATTCAACATTATTCTCTTTGCATGTTTAAAAATTATTGTTGATTGTTATATATATATATATATATATATATATATATATATATATATATATATGTGGGGCACAAAGATGGACTTCTGTACTAGTGCTGCTTGTATGCGGGGGTGTGGGCAGCCTAAGTCGATATGCTGTCAGTATCCTAAGATTGATGAAGCATCCATAGGGCAGTGTCTTTGGTCACGTAATCCATTCTAAGTCTCTTCGGTGGGTGGGTTGGTCATTTAACCCGTCTAGGGCCATTGGATGTATTGATTGGGTGCTTTAGGTGTCGTGACTTTTCATATTTAGGCTAGATTACTTTATGTCGAATGCTATGACTTCGAATATGATTTGTGTGTTTTAGCATCCCAACCTTATTGAGTGACTCCCCGATTACTCACCCCTCTTTCTTCCCTTTGCAGGTGAGAAAGACGAGTAAACTTATGCTATGACGGTTCGGGTGCTATGTTTTGGAATTTTTACGGTTTTCAGTATTTTATTTTAAACATTATTTTGAAAATTTATTTGAGTTATCTGTTTATTGGATTTATTGGTTTATTGGATTTTTTTTATTATTAATATAAATGTGGAAGTTTTATTAAAATGAATTATTTAAAATATAAATTAAGGTTAGTGGCACGCCGATATCGAAGAAGGATGAGATGGGTGTTACAGATAGATTCACCATCTGATCCACAACTTTGGCATCTTTCATCCACTTTCATTCCATGAGTCTTCAATTTGTCAACAACTAGAAGAGGTGGACATGGTTTTTACGATCCGAAGGTTAGTTCAGGTCGCCAACTTCATCCTTAGGAGCGAATGGGCGACCTCGACATGACCTGATGGCCCAAAGGTGAGTACAGGTCGTCATATTCCTTCCTAAGAGTGAATGGGCGACCTGAATCTATTCTTGATGAGCCGAAGGTGTGTTCAGGTTGCCAACTTCTTTCCTAGGAGTGAATGGGCAACCTGGACATGGTTTTATTGATCCGAAGGTGAGTTTAGGTCACCAACTTGATTCCTAGGAGTGAATAAAATAGGAGACCTGGACATGATCTGATGGCCCACAGGCGTGTTCAGGTCGCCAATTTCCTTCCTATGAGTGAATGGACGACCTGTACCTGGTTTTAATGATCCAAAGGTGAGTACTATACAAGGTGCTCTGATATACATACCATTATGCTTTATAAATCATTTTTCTAGGTTTATATATAAGTGATTATTTGACTAGTATGCTATGAAGCGATTCCATGGGTTAGAAGTTTTTGTCTGGTTTTAGGGTCCGCGATGCTTTTGACTTACTTACCCGTTTTTCGACGGTGAACATGTTTATCTCATACTAGAGCCGGTTTGGTATTATGTTTGCGAGATGTGGTACGACAGTGTACCTAGGATGGAGTTTACTGGATTTGCGAGCTTATTTCGCGGTATACGCTCTGCAGTATTCCTAATCTACGAAACACTCCTGAAGATAAGCTAATTAATATCGTTTAGACACTTCTTGCATTCCCGATCAAGTCATGTCCTTCAGATATTAATCCGAAAATTTATATAGCGCCCTACTTTATCCATCTATGGATGGTAAAAGAAGCATGGTTAAAGTCCTTGCTTGGACTATAGTCGTCTTGTTGTGGCCAGCAACAGAAAACTTAATGAAATTTTGAGAGAGTTGTGTGGGAGTATATATATATATATATAGACCACTCCCACTCCCCATTTTACGAGGGGGGTAGCTGAACTCGTTTTAGGGTGAGCTGCCTACGTACCTTGTTGAGAGAGGGATCAAGCCACCAGTATTCCCTTTTGCGAGAGACTGGTGTCATCAGTGTTTTTTGGTGGCGTCATCTGATACGGCTTCCATCGTTTTGGAAACGATTTTGTCAGTGGCGGTAGTTGTGGTTTCCGCCGTGATCGTCGTTTTTTGGGGATGGTTCCTTCTTTTTTGGGCTGCTTCTCTTTCTGTCCGTTGTTTGTTAAGATATTTTCGGTTTTAGAGGCCTAAGCTTTCAGCTCAATGCTCGCATCTGGCTTCTTGCGCTTTGGATTGTCTTTTGGCCGGGCCGTCAGGTTTCAGAGCTTATTCTCGGCCAAGAAGCAAATTTGGGAGTCCTTCTGGTTTCCGCAGATCGTCTTAACCCCGCTCGGAGATGGAAATTTCAGACAGAGATGGTACATTGATGGGACGGCGCACATCGAGTTGATCAATGGGGTTCCCATGATGATGTTGTAGATTGCGTGATGGGACCCGAAAGTCGGATCATCCCGTCCGTCATTGGTCTTGGGTTGGGTAGGATGTCTGAAGAGCTGATGCCCATTCTACAGAGCGTCTCCCGGAATAACACATCCACGTGACGATCAAGACTCGGGCCACCTCGAAGACGTTGATGTCCGGTTTTACTACTTGAGGATAGTCGTGGGGTTGGTCAAGCCCTTCGGCATCAGTTTCCTAGAAGATGATTGGGTTGTTGTCCAGGCAGATTGGTTCTGATGGGTTCGATTCTTTGTCACCTCTTCACTGAAAATCTTTTATGGAAGCAATCGTGTTTCGGCAGTACTGGGAGCCGCCCATGATCATGTTGATCTTATGGCGGTTGTTTGCGGAGGGCTTGCTCCTCCGATGTCCTTCCCCGTTTTGACGCTTCTCCAGCCGGCCTTTGAGGACACCCCGCATCGGAATGATTGTCTTTCCCCTCGGCGTTTCTTCCCGTTGCTCCGAGGTTTTCCATCGTCACCGAGTCTCTGAAATCTACTGCCAAAAGTTTGGCTGTAAGTCACCTCGCAATGGTGCGGCAATTTTCGGTCGGGTGACCGTGAACTTGGTGGAACTCGCAGAAGGCTTTTTTGTCGAAGCCTGAGTTACGGTTCCAGGTATTCCAGGGTCCTTTCCCGCGTGCAACTCAAACGGGTGGTTTTCTCCGCTCACTTGGTAATCATGATGAACGTAGCTGCCATTACGACCGCTTCGCTTCTCACTTGAGACGTTGGGCTGCTGGGATGTAATCTTGACTACCGGCTTTGGCAGGGGGAACTTCTTCGATAGAGTCTTCATATCTTCTTCGAGAATCACGAAGTTAGACGTGTGATGCAAAGCGTCTTGGATAGTTAGTGAACGTACATAGTGATTTCTTCCTGGAACTGGGATTCAAACCACAAGGATTTCCGCAGAGCGTCAATCACGGCTTTGTCGCTTAAACCGTTGATTTTGGACACCACCACCTTAAATCTGTCGATAAAATTGCGGAGACTCTCTGTCAGCCCTTGGGATAAAATCTAGAGGTCTGCATCATACATTGATCGGCTTATGAACATTGAGTAATGATATATCCATTTATAAGGCTGTCTTATCAATGTCCCAAACAGCATTAACTGTTTTATTATAGTGGTTATGGTTATCAATCCATTAGGGAGCAGATGATATAATCCGATTTATATTAAGGATCTTAAGTCAAACAAAAAAATGTAGAAGAAGTGAGAAATCAACTTAAAATAATTAATGGAAGAGTCTTGTGTCACTCAAAACTCAAGTGTGAGCTCAAATGAAGATTCTTAACTAGTGATTGCAATTTAACTATGTAAGGAATGAACTTAATATTAAAGGAGGGTTCTTAATGGCTTTTCGTTGGTGATCAGAGGGTAATTGAAGTGTATTACCAAACCGGAATGGATAATCTCAAAAATTAAGAACTTGCAGCCTGATTCCTTGGTAAGAGGCCTTTTTATCTAGGCTATCCCATGATGTTTGAGTAAAACCCTTTTGAACCTCGAGCCGCCAAAGTTAGCTTTTGTCTAGTGACGGTGCAAGGGGAAAAACCTTAACCTCATACCTCATCGAACCATGGAGTAGCTTATTCGACTAGTTTCCTAGGTAAAGGAGACTCCACCTTCTCAAACGGTTCGGGCTTAACTCTAAGAGTGGTTCTCTCTAGGAGAAGTCTAAGAACTCGGCTTAGTTGATCAGGCTACAGCAATAGTTAAGAAGGGTAAGAGAAGAGGAATAATTGATTTGATGTACAAGGCTGAATGGAATATCGGTCAAGACTCCTCCTTTCTTCTCAAAACCATCAAGAAAACCCAAGGGTTCTTCTAAATGAGTTTAACATGATGTGTATGCCTAGAACTCTAGAGTTCGACAAAGGGTTCTTCTATTTCAAAAGCCTTAGCCACAAATCATTACGTCACCTATTAGAACAAGCCCTGAACTTATGCAATACTCAATCTTTTTTCCCTTGTCACATTCATTAAGAAATAGTTAAAGCGAGAATCACATTCAAGTTTGTTGTCCGGTTACATTTAGGTAAGGGTTCGGTTTAGATGAACAAAGATGAGGGCACAGTAGCTGACCAAGGATCACTCTAGAAAAAAGTCTTCTTTATGCAAAATGCTAAGGGTACAAACTAACTGGTGCATACAAGGAAAGATTTCCTTCTACCCAACCACCTAATTGGTTTTTACTCTAGCCTAAAACCCAAAATCTCAGTTATAGTCTACCATTTTCCAATACATTTTCTTTCCCTTTATCTTTCTCATTCCCTACCGGGGTATCTTCCTTACTCTTGGTGCAGGCTTATTAGTTTTTGGGCTCAGCTTGTTCTTGAGGTGTTTGTTGGTTTCACCTTTGGTGTTGATGGCCGGATTTTTACTTTTGTTTGTGGCTTTCTTTCTTGTTTATGGACAACATTTTCTTCTTTTTTCTTTCTTATGTACTGAGCCTTCCTTGATATCACCTTGCCCTTCTTAGCACCTTTTTTACTTCTTTTAAGAGCCGCCTTTTCTTCTCTTCTTATCACGGGATTTTGGACTCCTTCGTGGACATTCACTAATCTCAGTACCCTTTTTAAACTACCCAAGGATAATCTTAGCCTATATTGACTTAAGATGCAAGCTAATGTCTACATGAAAACATATCCTTATCAGCCTAAACCCAACACATTTTGCTAAAGAAGATTCAATAATGTCAATGCAAGAAACCTCACGATCACTAACAAAGTGTTTATTGGTCTAAAAAGGAGGCTTAGCTTAAGTGTGGTAGTGTTACTTGGACTAGCGAGAGTGGTAAAAATTGCAAGAAGAAAGTCCAAGTGCAAAACCATGAAAACCGAATTTTCAAACAAGAATGCGACAATCCTAATGCAAATTTTCAGTTTAAATTCAATCAAGGGAAACATTCAAAAAATTGTGCATTTATCCAAGACTAAGTCCACAAGAGGCTAATTCCGAGAAGTAGTGCTGCCTTAATTTCAATTCACGCATGGTGCACTAGAAAATTCAAGACATAGACATAGGGTTAAGAACTTAAAGACAGCTATCTACAAGGACTTCTTAATGTGTGAATGTTAAAATGCTATGAACCTATACTAATGCATCCTAAAATCAAATATAATCATGCTAAGTCCGGCTATATGGTCATCTTTTTGGTGAAACTTTTTCGAATTTTTTATTTATTTTTAATTGAATTTTCAATGCGCATAGATGAATGCATGATTCCCCCGGGTGACGGTAGTAGAAAGAACGAATGCAATTCGGTTTTCAACGGTTTTCAAATTTTTTTGGAACTGGAGGATTTTAAAAAGAAACATAATAATAGCACCCATTCTTTCTAGTATTGATCTATTAATTGTTAGTCTCAATTTCAGCCCAAGGTTAACCAGTTCATTTTTTTCTCTTGTTCCAGAGTTGCTTCTAATTTTCTTCTTCTTCTTTCCAATTCAGTGTTGTTCTTCCTTTCGTGCCTTAGAAGTTCTGCGCAAGGTTCATCTGCAAGTCGGGGACGAGTTCGGGTCAAATGAAATCTCTAGTTGTTTAAAGTTCTTTTACCTTTTCTAAGAGCTTCGACGCTTCCTTAAATGCTTTCTATGTTCCGCCTGGGCTTTAGAGTTTTGTTTTCCAGACACCTTTTGTCTTTGAATTCGGGACAAATTCTCGTCAACTGGGGAAGAGTTGTAGTGACCCAAATCTGAGGCTCATCAAGGCCCATTTCAATTAGGTCAAAACCCTATATGAGTATTTCTATATATAGTTTCCTTCTTCTTTTATTTTTCCTGTGAAATCAAATTGCGTCAAAACCCTGCCAAAATCTAAACGTCGATTAGGCACCTCGAAGGAAAAGACACCAGAGCCACCTAGAAAAAATAAAAGAGGCAGATTTGACCAGTTTTGGAGAAAGGAAAATATGATGAGTAAATCCAATCTAATAAATCTGAAACTTGGTAGGTAATTTCTTGACTTCTTCATTGATCTACTGCTGCAAACGTTTTATCATTTGGATTTGTATATTGAAAGTTGTGGTAGCTTCTTCGATCCGCTGCCACCTTGCGAGGCTATTCTGCGCCGAACTCTGAAGATCCATGAAATGATCAACCTATTGCTGGAAAGCCCCGAACGTCTTCTTTTCCGATCGGAGGTATGATTAGGAAGTTATTGATGTGTTTCCAAACTGTGTCTGGGTAATGCTGAACTGCGACCAGTATGTGGAGAAGTATGATATATCATGATTTTTAACCATGATATAAGTTGTGTTTATGGAATGTATTTAGTGTTTTAGGAGTCTTTTAGAGTCATTTGCAGGTTTAGGTATGTTCGGAGCTTAATTGGAGATTATGGATCATTCAGGAGGAAGCTGTGCTGAAGAATTCAAGTCAGAGACCACTTTTGGAGTTGGTGTCGGTCGACACTACCCCCTGGTGTCGGTCGACACCACCCCCTGGTGTCGGTCGACACCAATCAGACAGACAAATTCTATGCCAGTTTTCAAGTTTCGAAGAAAAAATAAATTTATCCAGAAGTTTCCATAATTTGCAAATAAGTCCATGTTCGAGTTTTTAGGCTATTTATAGGATTTTAAAGGTCATTGTTTAGACCTAAGCTTTATTTTATTTGAGAGAGATTTATAGCATAATTTTGGAGAGAAGAATTCAGACTCCTTCAGAGAAGATTCAGAACTCCTTTTATTCTATGTTGATTTCTGTTATGCAATCTTATTCAATCATGTTTATTGTTTCAATCTCCATGTCTGAGCAGTTTGCTAGTTAGGTTTAGGGTTTCTCAATAGGGATTTAATGGATTGTTAAGTTGATTGGTTAGTTAAGAATTTTGAAACACTAGTTCTTTATCTAGGGTGTGATTAATGCTTGATCTGAACTGGCCAGTTAGATTATTGATCATAGGTTGATTCTCGCAACGAAAGTTGGTTAATTAGCTAGAAAGAACTCTAGGTGAGAAAATTGTCTATTCGCAAAGGAATTTGATTTGGAAAATTTGTGAACAAATCTAACCTGAAATTATTTCATGTTTAGACTTTCGAATTCGCAAAGAAATTTTGTTTTCTAGGTTGATAGACATAGATAGTTTTCGCAGCGACGGCCGATCCACTTTATCATTGTGTTTCAAGTTCTAGAACAAAGCAGAATCTTAATTGATTGATTAGCTTGCATTCCTGATTTCATGAGAATTCCCTGAGTCTGACGTTTTCCCCATCTGATTTACAACCGATTTTACTGCATTGTTTTCACTACATTATTTCATGCTTAGCTTAATTCGAAAATCGATAATCTATTGTGTGATCTTGAGTCTCTGTGGAATTCGACCCCTAAGTACTATAATCGATCTCTTAATTTGGAGAGTAGCTCTAGGTACTTTTGAGCATTTCAAATTTTAGCGCCGTTGCCGGAGACTCATCGATTCGCCATTAGATTAGGTGTAGAATTTAGTCTGGACATTTTTAGTTTAGGTTTACTTATATTGTTCTTTCTCTTTTCTTGTGTTTCAGGTGCATGCATAACTGCAGTACCAGAAGCAACAAAGAGAATCAGCTTGTGAATCTTACGAATCAGGAGTTGAGAGAGTTAGAACGTACAAACCACAAAGCAAAGAAGTCAGCAGACATGAGGAAAACAATCATTCGACCTGATGCTGCTGGAGTCTTACGAGACCATGAGGGTCACACTTACAGTGACGATGGGGACCAAATCGACAATCAGGGGAATGTCATCCCAGAAGACGCCCAACTTGTGGCTGCAGCTGTTGTGCCACCTGCTCGAGGAAGGACACTTGTTGATTTCAACAGACCTGATCATTGCTATGCTAACAGATCTGCAATTCGTCCTCCTCCTTTCCAAAGGAATGACTTTAAGCTGAAACCTGCATACTACACTCTTGTGGGTCAGCATCTCTTTCATGGTCTTCTTCATGAGCATCCCATGGATCACATTGAGAAGTTTGAGGATTTAGTGACAAACATCAATTTAAATGGTGTTTCTGAGGACTATCTGTTCTGCAAGTTGTTCCCATACTCTTTTGCTGGGGATGCAGCTTATTGGCTCAAGCAATTGCTGCCAGGTTCTTTGATCTCTTGGAATGATACTAAGAATGCATTCCTCAATAATTTCTTTGATGATTCAAGGTCTGACGAGCTGAGGACAAAGATTTCTACATTCTCTCAGGGACCTGTTGAAGCATTCAAAGCTTCTTGGTTGAGGTTGAGAGCATATCAGAGGGATTATCCACACCATGGCTTCAGTGATCTTCAGCTTCTGGGTATTTTCTTCACAGACATAGATTGGAGGTACCAGATGGCTTTGGATGCTTCGAGTGAAGGAAACTTCAATACCAGAAGCCTAGAGGAAGCCAAAAAGCTTATTGAGAACTTGGCATCTAGCAATAGTACCAAGAATGCAGATTATGACAGAAAGAGGCTGGCTGGAAACATGGAAGGTGCTCAGAGTGCTGAAGTTAAAGCAAAACTTGATTCTATCCGCAATCTCCTTGTGGGAAAGAAGCAAGTTCAGTTTGCTTCATAGGTTGAAACCTTTGAACCAGAGGAAGAGGATGTAAATTTCATCACTGGAGTTGGGTTTCAGGGTCAGAGATTTGGATATCAGGAAGGTTATGGTTCTTCTTATCAGAAGCCTTTTCAGAACAACAACCTCATAAGAACTTATGGTTCTTCTTCTTACCAAAAACCAGAACATAGTAGCAAGATGAAGTCAATGTTGGAGCAGGTTTTGGAAGGTCAGACAAAGATGACTGTGAACTTCAATGGGAAGCTGGATGCTTTGTATACTGACCTGAATGGGAGGATTGAGTCTTTGGGTGCTCATGTTAAGAACCTGAATATTCAGGTTGCTCAAACTGCTGATGCTGTCAAAAGGCAAGAAAGATTTCTTCCTGGAAAGACTGATATTAACCCAATGCATCATGTCAATGCCATCATGTCAATGCCATCATGGTGAGAAGTGCAGAGGAATTCGTGGAACCTCAGGAGTTGGAAAATGAGATTTTTGGAGCTCTACAGTGGGTGTCGTTCGACACCAGCCTTGGGTGTTGGTCGACACCAGCCTTGGATGTTGGTCGACACCAGCCAAAATTCTCGGAAAATCGAGTTCTGACGAAGTGAAATCGAGCTCAGTGTCGATTCCACCTGGTGTTGGTCGCCACCCAACCCATGCACAAACACACCTTCCTGAAACTCCCAGACTAGCTGAGGAAAGAGTGTACAAACCGAAGATTCCCTTCCCAAAGAATCATAGGAAGTCCAAACAGGAGATAGAGGAGGAAATGTGCAAGACAATAATGGACAAGGTGCTGATTGAGGTACCATTGGTAGATGCAGTCAAGCTTTCACCTGCACTTAAGAGATATGTTAAGAGGATGGTTGTGATTGGTGTGAGTCCTAAGGAAGCAGCATTGCTCACAAAGGACATCAGTGAAATTCTCTTGAGAAAGACAGTCTCAAAGAAAGAGAAGCAGATGTGAGTCTCTGAACAAGCCAATGCTATGATTCAGAGTAGAATTCCAGAGAAACTGTCTGATCCAGGGAATTTTGTACTAGATTAGTCCATCTCAATAGGAAGATTCCCTCATTCTCTTTGTGATCTTGGCTCAAGTATCAATTTAATGCCTTATTTAGTTGCTGTAAGTCTTGGAATGACTGATCTCAAGTTAACAAAGATCCATCTTATCCTTCCTGATCGTTCTAAAAGGATTCCATAAGGTGTCTTAGAGGATGTTACAGTCAAGATTGCAGGCTGAATGATTCCCACTGACTTTGTGGTTTTGGAGTATGGTGAAGAACCTCAGGATCCTCTTCTACTAGGATGATCCTTCTTAGCTACAGCTGGTGCCATCATTGATGTGAGAGAACAGAAGATATAGCTGGATTTGGGAAATATGGTAATGGATTTTGACATGGACAAGCTCAGGAGGAAACCTACCATTGATGGACAAACATTTTTTGTCTAGACTGCCATGGATGAGGACCCAATCAGAGAACATCCAGATGACATTACTGCTGGGCTTGAGGATTGAAGTGGAGATCATCTCTTTAGGACTAGACCCAGAAATGAGGGTCCAGTCAAAGACAAGTTGCTGGAGGAAGATGTTTTTGTGATGGAGGCAAAGATTGCAGAGCTGAACTGCATAAGAAGTGCAGAAATCCGAGTTCCAGGTTCAGTGTCGGTCGACCCCCCCCCCCCACCACAGACCAAAATACATTGTTTGCGAGAGGGTTCTAGTCCTGCATGACCGTCAACTGTTGTTAACCAGAAAGTTGCACCTCTCCCACCCCAGAAGCGTCTCCCACCCCAAAAGTTGTTTCACACTTATGCAAGCCACGAGATTCTTGTACAAAGCTTGGTGTTTCTTTTGATGATTCTGCAGGAAAAAGAAGTATCTCACCCACACATAAGTCTCACCCTGCTGCTGATCCTCACTTCCTTGGTAGATCTCATGTACATAATACTTATACACCACCTTGGATGATGAGATGTTCTTCCAGGAGGCATTCACTGCCACTATCTGATCCACCTGATCTCTGAGCCCCGACACAGTCAAGCTATTGACTGAAAAGAAGCGCTTTGTGGGAGGCAACCCACTTTTAGGTAGGATTTTATTTGAATTTCATTTGGTTTTTACCAACTTTTATTTTTCATTTTCTTGTGTCACAAAAAAAAAAATTGCAAAGACGTCAAAGGAGCAAGGAGTTGACCTTGGTGTCGATCGACACCCTGTGTGAGTGTCGGTCGACACCCCCTCTGTAGGTAAGTATTCTTGACCTTGTCTTTGTTCATTTGATTTTAGTTTGGTTTATTTCCAATCCTACGGCTTGATAACACTGGGACCTTTACCTAAGTATGGGGGAGGAAAATACTAATGTATTTTGCTTTGTTTTGTTTCGAGTCAGTTGTGTCGTTTTATTGAGTCAAAATTTAGTTCGGAACTATGAGCTATTCTTGGAACAACGTGTTTTAGCAACCACTTTAGTGACCGCTCTTACAGCCATTGACAGCAGATCCAACTAAAACGAAATTCCAAAGGTAAATTGATCTACGAATATCCCCATATCTGTTTGAGTGTTTGAATGACCCAAAGCTGCCCTACACATTTGAACTTAATTTCTCTCATCTTGGGGCTTGGTATACTTTGAATCGGATTCCTTGTTCAAATCTGATAGGATTAGTTTGTGATTATGGTTTCCCTCTCTCTTCCCTTCAAATAAAAAAGAAAACAAAAGGATATAGGTCGAAAAGAAGTGAACCAAGAAGTTGGCGGAAACCCCTTTAGGTCTTGTGTCTCATGGAAGCCTGTCTAAAAAATGTAAACGGTCAGTCGATAAAAAAAATGATACCCTAGTAGGGAGAATCGGCTGACTGGAAGTGAGAAAAGGGAGAGGGAAGAAACAAGAAGCAGGCTATCTACAAAATCGGATACTTAGATGAGTAAGAGTCCCTGTGTTTTTTTATCGATATTCCCTCGATGAGACTGCACATAAAATTTAATAAGGTCAGCAATGGTGATTTTGGATATCTCTTATGGATTGTGGGTTGATATGGGGATGGTTGGTAAGCCTGCGGAAAAGTAATGGAGCATTTATCGTAAGTTGGTGTTGTTTGGAGTGGCTTATGAAGGTGTTGGTTGATTCAGTATTCTAAAGGATATGTGAGTTGCTATGTTTTTTTCAAACCTCTTTTACAGGTTAAGTTATATGTTTTGCTTGAGGACAAGCAAAAGTTAAGTCTGGGGGAGTTGATATATCATGATTTTTATGGTTTTAACCATGATATAGGTTGTGTTTATGGAGTCTATTTAGTGTTTTGGAGTCTTTTAGAGTCATTTGCAGGTTTATGTAAATTTGTGGTTTAATTGGAGATTATGGATCATTCAGGACTTAATCAGGTAGCTGTGCTGAAGAATTCAAGTCAGAGAACACTTTTGGAGTTGATGTCGGTCGACACCACCCCCTGGTGTCGGTCGACACCAATCAGACAGACAAAATCTACGCCAGTTTTCAAGTTTTGAAGAAAAAGGAAATTTATCCAGAAGTTTTTCATTATTTGCAAATAAGTCCATGTTCTAGTTTTTAGGCTATTTATAGGATTTTAAGGGTCATTGTTTAGACCTAAGCTTTGTTTTATTTGAGAGAGATTTGTAGCACAATTTTGGAGAGAAGAATTCAGACTCCTTCAGAGAAGATTCAGAACTCCTTTTATTCTATATTGATTTCTTTTGTGCAATTTTATTCAATAATGTTTATTGTTTCAATCTCCATGTCTGAGGAGTTTGCTAGTTAGTTTTAGGGTTTCTCAATAGGGATTTGATGGATTGTTAAGTTGATTGGTTAGTTAAGGATTTTGGATCAGTAGTTCTTTATCTAGGGTTTGATTAATACTTGATCTGAACTGGCCTGTTAGGTTATTGTTCATAGGTTGATTCTCGCAACGAAAGTTGGTTAATTAGCTAGAAAGAACTCTAAGTGAACAAATTATCTATTCACAAAGGAATTTGGTTTAGAGAATTTGTTAACAAATCGAACCTGAAATTATTGCATGTTTAGACTTTTTAATTCACAAAGAAATTTGGTTTTCTAGGTTGATAGACATAGATAGTTTTCGCAGCGACTGCTGGTTCACTTTAACATTGTGTTTCGAGTTCTAGAACAAAGCAGAATCTTAAGTGATTGGTTAGCTTGCACTCCTGATTTCCTGAGAATTCCCTGCGCCTGACGTTTTCCCCATCTGATTTACAACCGATTTTATTGCATTGTTTTCATTACATTATTTCGTGTTAAGCTTAATTCGAAAACCAATAATCTATTGTGTGATCTTGAGTCTATGTGGAATGTGACCCCTAAGTACTATAATCGATCTCTAAATTTGGAGAGTTGCTGTAAGGTATATTTGAGTCTGTCAATGTGTAATTTGGTTAGGTAGATGTGGTCCGTTTGACCTGAATCCTTGCATCAAGCTTCCAAAATCGTAGATCTACCTCTCGGTAGAAGGAGAACCGTCTATGGGAGGTACTCAGCCCTCTTTCTTTATTTTTGAGGTGAGACAGGCGAGTAGATTTATGCTATGACTGTTCGGGTGCTACTTTAGAAATTTTACTTGTTTCAGTATTTTATTTTAAACATTTGTTGAAGATTTTACTCGGGTTATTTCATTATTGGATGTATTGATTTCCAAAAATAAATTTGAAGTTTAAATAAATTGGAGTATTTGAGATAGAAGATATGGTTAGTGGCACGCCGTTCTCAAGTGAGTATGAGATGGGTGTTACAAAAATATGAAAGAGAATTCCAATAAAATAAAAAGAGTTCAGAAATCTTCTTTGAAGGAGTTTGATTCTTCTCTCCAAACCTCAGCTACAAATGCTTTCTCGAAAACTCTATGAAAATCAGTAACATCCTGAATTCTGGTATATAGTGATGTAAGTGGAAACTCAAGGGTTAAGCATGCTTGAGCTGGAGTAGTCAAACGATGGGTAACCTATTGGGAAGTGATTCTCGATATCGTGTGAGTGAGTAAAACAACATGGGGTATGGTCATGTGGTGATTGCAGGGTCAGTAAATAAGTCTCTCGAACCTTCCAAAAATAACCCACCGGCCATCAGACAGTGGTGGGCCCACGGGCCCGAGTGAGAGGGTGTGGGGCCACTGGTTGGGGCGGCTGGGTGTTGGGCCACTAGTAGGGGAGGCTGGGTGTTATAAGTTGTATAAGAGCTGATTAGTCGTCCCAGTTCTTACATGGGAGGCGGTTTGGGACCTGCCTTGGTTCGCAACGAGGACGTTGCGGTCTGTGAGTGGGGATGATTGCAACATCCCGATTTCTGGTATATAGTGGTGTATGTGGAAAGGCTTAAGAGAATTAATTTGGCTACCTATGTCACCAAAGTGCACTTACCTTTTCGGTCACACATCCGGAGAGAACTCGAACATGCTTGTGCTGGAGTAGTCAACCGATGGGTGACCTATCGGGAAGTCATTCTTGATATCGGGTGAGTGAGGAAAAAACACAGCGAACGGTCATGTGGTGATTGCAGGGTCAGTAGATAAGTCTCTCGAGCCTTCCAAAAACTAACGCACCGGGCGTCGGAAACGGGTAAACCCAGAGGCGTGGGGCCTACTGGGAGAGGCGACTGGAGTGTTATAAAAACATAAATTAATATATAAATAGTATGAAAAACTCTATATATAAGAGTTCCTTAATCCTGAAATATGGAACAACATATTCTGGGATTCTTTGCAAATATTGGAAATTCTGGTCACTTCTGCAATTTATCAAAAGTTACTTTAAACATGTGGATATTACTTGGTCGACTGCCGGTGTCGGGCGACACCCTCCGCTGGTGTCGGGTGACAACTTGTGATGATTTTTCCTCCAATTTCAAATTTTCCCCATCTTCGCCAAAGCACCTCCAAAATGTTCCAAAACGTCCAAATGTGCTACAATCGTACCGAGACTTGTATAAGATTTTTAAAAACTCCAAAAACACATTAAAAACTCTTAAAAACCACAATTTATATCATGCTTAAGAACATTAAAAACTATGATATATCACAAACCTTCTAAAAATTCCATTTCAAATATTGGGACTCAACTCTTGGCTTTTGGCAGAGCTCGCGGAAGGATCCTGTGTGAAGAACTATGAATACAACAGAATGGCAGATGCTCCAGGGAAAAATAAGAAATGGAGCCTGGAGCCTCCAACCAATTTTCATTTGCTTCTGTACTTGTTTTATTCCTACTTGGAACACCTAAAATCGATGTTACATTTGGACCCCAGCTCTTACACAAGGACTCAGGTGAGCAGGAACCTGTTATTATTGGGGGTTCCACCACCAAAGGAGAGATGCCCAAAGAAGCACGTCGCAGTGGTATCAGGTTAGCCTTCTATCCTCCATCATGGTGCATGTGACCTCTAATTGGACATTTTGCAGCAAAGTGTCTTCTCTTATGACATTTATAGCATGTTGATTCTTTAGAATCTACAAAATCGGAAGACTTACTTTGGATTGTTGTGCCTTGAGACTTTGGTAGGGCAGTAGAACTAGATGCGGCTACTTTGGATGCAACTTCTTCTCTCATAGGCTCAACTTTATTCTTTATGTTTATTACATTCTTGAATTGTCCCCCACCATTCTTGTAATCCTTGCTGAACCGTGAATGTTGTGACTAGCTGATGTGATCATGGATGGCACCAAGGATGGAGAGCTTGGACCAGAACCAGAAGCAGAGCTTAAGGCCGTGGAAGAGCATGGACAAGAAGGTGTGGGGCTTGTAGCTGAGGACGCTTTGCAAGTATCGGTCGGAGCTATGACCAGGGCAAGGACAAGGCAGCTTTCTCAAACACTAAGTTCTGTACTTAATACTGCCAACGATCACTTCAACCTTAAGGAGGGAGATGTGCAACACATGACCCTAGTAAGGTTCAAAGAGGATTCGGGAACCCCTTCCTAAAATCGACTTTTTAGTAAGATTTCATGAAGATTTAGGGGTACCTTCCTAAATGGCGATTCTCATAGCATCAAGACCGTGTTCACATCACCTGATGAGTCAGTTAACATGGAATCAATTCAGTCAAGTCTTTCCTTCATTAATGTATTGTTTTCCATGATGTCATGTTGCCTTGTTTCTCGAAACACAAACACATCCTATATATGTATTTCGAAAACAAATAAATGAATAAGAGTGAAGTTTGATCATTGTGATTGTCTTGAGAGTGAATCTCTGTTGTTCCTTGTGAACAAACCCCTGTTGCTTGGTGAGTCATATCCAAACAAGAAAACCGTCTTCAGTCGTCTAAGTGACTCATATCTTAGAACTGCTGAGGTTTGGAATATCAAGGGCCTTCCGCATCACTTGTGCGACCTAACAATCCATTACTTTGTTCTTGAGAGCTAGTAGCTCAATTGAGTTCAAAGTTTATCCAGACCAACTTTGAAGTGTAATCCGTGGGAGAGTGATCATCGTATCAAGTGGTATCAGAGCCCACTTTGAAGTTTGGTATCTATTTCTTCTCATCTTTCTCACCTCTTCAGCTTCTTCAACAAAAAAAAAGAAGCAAAATCTTTTCTGTGTATCTATTCTCTGGGTGAGCCGCCTGTTATTAAAAAAAAATCATCCAAGGAAAGAAGAGACCAAGCCAAGCGAGATCAAGAATCCAATTCATCCAAGGAAAGCGATTCCAAGCAAGTAAGGCATTCCAATTTCTTTGCTATAACTAGTGAGATCAAGAAAGCACTGTTTTCTAATCAACCCATGCTTTTGCTAGTTTTTAAAGAAACATTAATGTCTTCTTCTAACAATGCACTGGAGCTTCCAAGTGAGTTTAAATCTCTTTTGCAAGGTTATGGGGATGTATTTCCTGATGAAAACCCGGATGGTCTACCTCCAATCAGAGGCATTGAGCACCAGATTGATTTCATACCAGGCGCTTCTCTTCCAAACCGACCAGCATACAGGACCAGTCCTGTTGAGACAAAAGAGCTGCAAAAACAAATCAACGAGCTCATGGAGAAGGGATACATCAGAGAAAGCATGAGTCCATGCACAGTTCCAGTTCTCCTTGTGCCCAAGAAAGATGGCAGTTGGTGTATGTGTGTGGATTGTAGAGAAATCAACAACATAACAGTTAAGTACAGAAATCCCATCCCTAGATTAGATGATATGTTGGATGAACTTCATGGATCATGCATATTTTCTAAAATTGATTTGAAAAGTGGATATCATCAATTAGGATGAAGGAAGGGGATGAATGGAAAACCACTTTCAAAACTAAGCTAGGTTTGTATGATTGGTTAGTTATACCTTTTGGTTTAACCAATGCACCTAGTACTTTCATGAGGTTGATGAATCATGTCCTGAGAGCTTTTATAGGAGTTTTTGTTGTAGTGTACTTTGATGACATACTTGTCTACAGCAAAACACTTAATGAGCACATTGATCATCTAAAATCGGTTTAGAAGTGCTTAGGAAGGAAAAGCACTATGATAACTTGAAGAAATGCACTTTTGGGACAGATAATCTCGTGTTTTTGGGTTTTGTTTTGAGTGCAGATGGCATTAAAGTGGATGAGGAAAAGGTTAAAGCTATTAGAGAATGGTCAAGTCTGAAAACCGTAGGAGACGTCAGAAGGTTTCATGGCAGCCCCTCTTACAGAAGTCATCAAGAAGAATGTGGGATTCAAGTGGGAGCAAGCACAAGAAGACTCATTCCTGAGTTTGAAAGGGAAGCTTACGAATGCACCTCTTCTTGTTTTGCCTGATTTCCTAAAAACTTTTGAGATTGAGTGTGATGCCTCAGGAGTTCGAATTGGTGCTGTCTTGATGCATGATAGGAAACCGATTGCTTACTTTTGTGAGAAGTTAGGAGGAGCTACTCACAATTACCCAACATATGACAAGGAGCTCTATGTACTGGTGAGAGCTTAGCAAACTTGGCAACATTATCTTTCGCCTAAGGAGTTCATGGTGCATACTAATCATGAGACTCCCAAGCACTTGAAAGGACAACACAAGCTCAACAAAAGACATGCCAGATGGATAGAATTCATTGAGACCTTTCCCTATGTCATTCAGTATAAGAAAGGTAAAGAAAATGTTGTGGCTGATGCTTTGTCTCGAAGGTATGTGCTCATCTCTACTCTAGATGCTAAGTTTCTCGGATTTGAGCAAGTTAAAGAGTTATATGAGTCTGATCTAGACTTCAAAGAACTGTTTCTTGCTTGTTCTAGAACCGCAAGTGGCAAGTTCTATAGGAATGATGGTTACTTGTTTTATGCAAATCGTTTATGCATTCCTAACTGTTCTTTGAGAAAGTTTCTTGTAAGGGAAGCCAATGGAGGAGGATTGATGGGGAATTTTGGGATAGCAAAGACTCTGAAGGTAGTGCAAGAAAACTTCTATTGGCCGCATTTGCAAAGGGATGTTGAAAGGATTTGTGGCAGGTGTGTGACTTGTAAACACTATAAGTCCAAAGTGCAGCCTAATGGTATGTATACTCCCTTGCCTATTCCTACTCATACATGGAATGACATATCTATGGATTTTGTGCTTGGGATGCCTCAAACTAGGACAGGAAAGGATTCTATCTTTGTGGTTGTAGATAGATTTTCTAAGATGGCTCATTTTATTCCATGTCATAAAATTGATGATGCATTGCATGTTGCCGAATTGTTCTTTAGGGAGATCATTCGTTTGCATGGCATGCCTAGAACAATTGTTTCTGATAGGGACACTAAGTTCTTGAGTTACTTCTGGAAAACTCTTTGGTCTAAGTTAGGTACTAAGTTGTTGTTTTCAACTACTTGTCATCCGCAAACTGATGGACAAACAGAAGTAGTCAAAAGGATTTTGTCAACTTTGTTGAGGGCTGTCATTAAAAAGAACCTTATAACTTGGGAAGAGTGCTTACCACATGTTGAGTTTGCATATAATCATGCAGTTCATTCGGCTACAGAGTACTCACCATTTGAGATTGTTTATGTTTTCAATCATTTGTCTCCTTTGGATCTAATCTCTCTGCCTTTGAGTGAAATAACTAGTTTGGATGGCGAGAAGAAAGCTAAACTTGTTAAACAGATCAATGAGAAAGCAAGGATCAACATTGATGAGAAGACCAAGCAGTATGCAAAGCAAGCCAACAAGGGCCGTGTGAGCTAGTCTTTAATGTTGGAGATCAAGTTTGGGTTTACTTGAGGAAGGATCGATTTTCGGCTGAAAGGAAGTCCAAACTTATGCCGAGGGTTGATTGACCGTTCAAGATAGTCAAGCGGATCAACAACAATGCTTATCAAGTTGATTTGCAAGGTAAGTACCAAGTTAGTTCAATCTTTAATAATACTGACTTAATTCCTTTTGTGGCAGATGATCAAGATTTGAGGTCAATTTATTTTCAACCGGGAGGGGATGATGTTATCATGTATGACACCAAGGATGGAGAGCTTTGACCAGAACCAGAGGCAGAGCTTAAAGTCGTGGAAGAGCATGTACCAGAAGGTGTGGGGCTTGTAGCTGAGGACGCTTTGCAAGTACTAGCCGGAGCTATGGCCAGGGCAAGAACCAGGCAGCTTTCTCAAACACTAAGTTCTGTACTTAGTACTGCCAACGATCACTTCAACCTTAAGGAGGGAGATGTGGAACACATGACCTTAGTAAGGTTCAAAGAGGATTCGGGAACTCCTTCCTAAAATCAACTTTTTAGTAAGGTTTCAATAAAGATTTAGGGGTACCTTCCTAAATGGCGATTCACATAGCGTCAAGGCCGCATGTTCACATCACCTGAAGAGTCAATCAACATGGAATCAATTCAGTCAAGTCTTTCCTTCATTAATGTATTGTTTTCCGTGATGTCATGTTGTCTTGTTTTTCGAAACGAAAACACATCCTATATATGTATTTCGAAAACAATTGAATGAGTAAGAGTGAAGTTTGATCATTGTGATTGTCTTGAGAGTGAATCTCTGTTGTTCCTTGTGAACAAACCCCTGTTGCTTGGTGAGTCATATCCAAACAAAAAAACCCTCTTCGGTCGTTTAGTGAGTCATATCTTAGTACTGCTGAGGGTTTGAATATCAAGGGCTTTCCGCATCCTTTGTGCGACCTAACAATTCATTCCTTTGTTCTTGAGAACTAGTAGCTCAATTGAGTTCAAAGTTTATCCAGACCAACTTCGAAGTGTAACCCGTGGGAGAGTGATCCTTGTATCACTGGCTCATGTTGATTTTCCTTTGCTGCTGAAGTTTTCTTGGTCTCTGCTTTCTTGAATGCTGAGTTGTAAGCATTCTTATGCTTAGAAGCAGCTTGTGGTTTTGATGCAGACTTCACTCTCGTTGGTGTTGGTTGGCGTTGGGGCGTTGGGTGGATGCTCTTGTTGTTTTGTTACTTCTTTGCAAACTCTCTGTACATCCTTGCTTTCAGGTCTCCCTAATCTAATACTGGTTTGTTGTAGGACATGGGTGAATCTTTCTTCAGCCACCATTTGTAAGCATATCCAGTGAGTGTTCCAGCAGCATAAGACAGCTTCTTTTCTTTAGAAATATTGTTGGATCTCAGCCATTGCTTCATGTTAGCCTCACCTTTAAATACTCATCAGGGTTCTTGTTTGATCCTGAAAAGGCTAGAGAATTAGATGTGTAAGCACATCTTTTGCTGACTTTCTTTTTTGGACTGGTTGGTTCTGACTGAACTGGTACTCGGTATGGAAAAGCTCTGTAGTTTGTTGGCTTCTCTGCTCTCTTGGGAGGTTTGCATTCTTCAGATGAATTCTCCTCTGAATCTTCTTCATACCATGTTGTACTTGAGCAGTTTCTATTACAATCTGGCGGTTCTAGTTCCATCTCCTCCTCATGTGGCTCTTCTTCTCTTTCAGAACTAGAGTAATCATTCCATTGTTTTTTTCCATACTCAACCAAGTTGGTGCTGACATCCTGATCAGAATCACTCTCTTGACTCCAATCAGTTTGATAAGGGCTGTATTCACTCATGGCATCCGGTCAGAAGACTCCATTGTTGCCTATGACTTTTTTTTTGTACCTTGCACAAGTAAAAAGAAAAAAAAAAAATCAGAGGATCCAATTCGCACGTTAAAGAGTTGATACACAAAATAATCAGATTAAGGAAATAAAGCTTTTTGGTCAACTTTTCTTGCTTTAAAATTTAAAATAGATGGAAACGAATTAGTTCTTCTTTCCTTTTTATGAGGTTGGACGAAAATATTTTCAAAAATAAGGAAAATTAACTGTTTCTTATTGTTTCCAAGTTTATAAAAAAAAAAAATCAAGAACAACAAAGGCAAAACAATTTTATGTATTTTTTTTTATAATGAGTCAAACAACAACAAAACTTGCAAAATAAATTCAAATAAACCTTTTATGATTTTTCTGGTTTATAGAAATAAAAATCAAAAAGAAAAATTAAAACTTTTTTTCATGGAATTTTTTACTTGATTTGAAAGGGAAACAATAGCAAACTAAATATTTTTTGTGATTATCGTAGGATAATAAAGAAAACTAATAAGAAGAAAAAAGCAAGAGATTTTTTAAGAATATGAAAACAAACAAAACAAAAACATATAACAATTTTTATGAGTATTTTTTCAGTTTTATGGAATGAACCAAGGGGCAATAACAAGATGATACCAAGATTAAATAAAACAAAAGAAACTTTTTATGATTCTTTTGAGTATAAAGGAATGAATTAAAAGCAAACAAAATAAGAAGTAAAAGTTTATGGTTTCTTTGAGTTTAAGTGAATGAAAAGAAAAACAATGAAAACAAAAGGGATAAAAGGATAAATTTAATCTGATAAGGAACTTTTCGGCTCTAATACCAAGATGATGTAAGATTAGAGATGTGATCTCACGTAAGGATGGATGATGGGGATGAAGAGTGGTTGTAGAACTCTCTTCTTCTAATGTTGGGCCATTATTTTATTAGCCCAATAAGAGTGAAAAGAAATGGGTGTTTAGCCCATTTGCCACAAGTTGGCAAGTGTAAGTGAGGAATCATATTTTGTCCCCTATTGGAAGTTTGGAAAAATTTATTCATGTATATATAAGCAAGGACTTGTATTTGAGTTCAAAAGGCATGGTAGAGAGAAAGAGCTACCCACACGCGTGCGCGCGCCGCCGCCACAGCTTCTGGCTTTGGGCTTTGGGGAATGTGGGCTCTGCCCACAATAAGATGTTCTTTTAGGACCAAAAACTTATGCGAATTATAGGCCTATTTCCCTGAAAAACAATAAGATATCATATCTCACCTCAACATTTACGGTTTTTACTATCGCATGTCAATAATAAATCTATACAAAGGTATATGAACTTAAACATAATTCCAAAATGCCAAACAAAGAGAAATGTGAAGTGTGCGTACAGACCAAACTGACTAAAAGTCCATCACCCAAAGTTGAAAGAACAACTGAACCTCTATGATTAATACACACAGACTTGTAACGATTTAAAATTTGTATAAACTAGAGGTGGTAAGAATAACTTTGTGACTTTCAAGGATGATCACACAAAATATTGTTATATATATTTGTTACATAGAAAAGATGAAACTTTTGATAAAATCAAAGAATACAACCGAGAAGTTGAAACCCAACTTAACAAAACTATTAAAATAGTTTGAAGTGATAGAGGAGGTGAATGAGATGGACGTTTTAATGTTTTTTGTCAAGAAGAAGGGACTATCCATCAAACAACTGCTCCTTATTCACCAGAATCTAATGAAGTTGCGGAACCCAAAAAACTAGACTCTAAAAGAAATGATGAATGCAATGTTGCAGGAATCTGGGTTATCCCAGGGGGGGAGCTTTGCATACTACAAACTACATTCTCAACAAGATACCACACAAAGTCACGGGAAAGACTCCCTATCAACTCTGGAAAGGTAATGCACCATCGTATATATTTGAAAGAGTGGGGATGCCCAGCAAAAGTCGCATTGCCACCTCCTCAGAAGGTCACAATTGGACCAAAAACCACTGATTGTAATTTCATTGGATATGCACACAATAGTAGTGCTTATCGATTTCTGGTTCATAAATCAGAAATAGCGGATATTCAAGTAAATACAATAATGGAATCAAGAAATGCATCTTTTTTGAAAATGTGTTTTGATGCAAGGATAAACAATCTACAAAAAGGACTTTTGAACAAAGAGAAGAAAGCTCTTCTATAAATCAAGCGAGCACTTCTGGAACTTCACAAAATATTGAAGTTGAACCTAGACGTAGCAAACGAGCTCGTAAGGTAAAATATTTCGGGGATGATTTCTTAATCGTTCTTCTTTTAGAAAATGAACCAATATTCTATACCAAAGCTATGTCAATACCAGACACACTTTTCCGAAAGGAAGCCGTCAATAATTGATAGACTCTATTAAACAAACTCACACATGGTACATCATCGATCTACCGGAGGGGTTTAAAGCTTTAGGCTGTAAATGCGTTTTTAAAACAAAATTGAAAACCAATGGATCAGTTGATAAGTACAAGGCCAGACTTGTGGTGCAAGGATTCCGACAAAAAAAAAAGAAGGATTGGATTTCTTTGACACCTGTTCACTTAACAAGATTAGCGCCACGTGCTGAGTCTGTTTCGGGGTATGATGGTTCTCCTCTCAGCTATAAAAAGCAGCGACTCCCTTCCCTTATTTTTCACTCATTTTCGATCAAAGAAATATCCTCTTTCCCTATATAGTTTTTAGTTTTCTTCTGATAGTGTAAATTTAAGTTTCCGAGAATATATTGTAGTGTTATAAGTTCGTAGATTCCGATTTCGAGTGTTGCAAATTGGTCTCCAACGTGTTGTATCCTGGGACTCGAAAATCGCACAGAACCATCACACTTGCAGGCGATTTATTTGAGTTAAGGAAAGATATATCATATCTCGCCTCAACGTTTACATATCTCGCCTCAACGTTTACGATTTTTACTATCGTTTTCAAAACCATCTCGTATTTCATCTCGGTTTTCCATATTGCTTTCCGTTATTTATTTTCGATATTGCTTCATTTTCATATTGTTTATTACTGTTTATTACTGCTATACATTGTTTATAGTTATTGTTTAAATCGCATTTTCTCATTCGGTTTTAGTGGTTCTACAATCTTAACTCAAATAAAACAATTCTAGCACTATAAGCTACAATCGGATTGAAAGTTTTACAATTTTCGATTAAACGATTTTCTATAAACGTTTTCCTGTTAAAAATGGTTTTGTGAACACTTTATAGTGATTCCACGAAACGTTTTCCATATAAAAACAATTATAACTTATAGGTGAAAATTTCGGCGAACGCTTTTTAGCGAAATTGCGAAACGCTAACCATTTCGAACGTTTCAGTGAACGCTTTAAAAGCGAGTTTGCTAAACAAAAAATATTTGGTTTATTTTAGATAAATCATTTGAACTCTTTGTGTTCAATATACTGATACTTGTTCTTTAATTGTGATCAGATGCCGAACGAAAACAACAACACTGAGACTCCAAACGTGGTGGGTCCTGCTGCGGCTGCTGCTGCGACACCAACTGTTATCCAGATTGGTGACACTACCGAAGAGATGACAAGAAGAGCTCTCTTCAACTCCGGTCTTCCTCCGGTGGCTACTCCCACTGTAGTCCACAATGAAATTCTGTCAGCAGTCACTCTGGGACTCATGCCGGAAACGTTTGATAGGAAATGCTTCAAAATTTGGCAACAAAAGATGTTATTTGCCCTCACCAACTTGAAACTTGAAAAATAGCTGACAGAGGACAAACCCACCATTCCAGCTGGAAACACTGATGTCCGCACTCTTGCAAGTGTTGAACCATGGATCCATGGTGATTTCCTGTGCAGAGGATGGATCTTGGGTTGCCTTGCTGAAAAGTTGTATGGTGTCTACAGTCAGGCAAAATCTTCTAATGCATTGTGGATGTGTTTGGAGAAGCAGTACAAATCAGAAGTTGCTGGATGCCAGAAATTTGCAACTGCGAAGTTTCTTGACTTCAAAATGGTGCACTCCAAACCAATCATGGATCAAGTGGAGCAACTGCAGCTGATTTGCTATGAGATAGCAGGTGAAGGAATGTCGATTGATGAGATCTTCAAGGCCAACTCCTTCATCAAAAAGCTATCTCCAAGCTGGGCGAAATCAAGGCCTACCTCAAACACAAGCGAAAGGCCATGTCTCTTGAAGATCTCATCAACAGGTTGGGAATGCAGGATAGAAACCACAACCAAAACAACCCTCACGTACACAAACACAATGCGAATGTGGCTATCCACAAGGGAAAAGAAAAGGCTAAGGCTTTTGAAAATCCATCTCTGAAGCCCAATCCTCCATGAACTTAAGCAGGGAGCCTCAGAAAAGAAGTTCAAAGGAAAGTGTCACAACTGCAACAAGATTGGTAATAAGGCAAACGTGTGTCACAGCAAGCCCAAAGATAATGGGAAAGCTCAAGCCAACTTGACTGAAGAACACCTTTTTGTTGTGGTCTCGGAAGTCAACATGATTGAAGACAACAAATGGAGTGGTGGTATGACACTGGTGCCACAACCCACAATTGCACTATTGGGGCCATGTTCAGCACCTATTAAAAGTGCAAATCACATGAGCAGCTGTTCAAAGAAAATTTAGCGATATTCCAGATCGTTGGTCGTGGAAAAGTGGTGCTCAAAATGACCTCATGAAAAGAAGCCATTCTTAACAATGTGAAGCGTGTTCCTGACATGAGGAAGAATCTGATTTATGGCACTCTCTTAAGCAAGGCCGGATTTTCAACTCACCTTGAGGCAGACAAGCTGGTGTTGAAGAAGTTTGGGGTGTTTGTAGGCAGGGGATTTGTGAAGAATGGAATTGTCAAGTTGTGTGTTATGGCTGTCCCTCGTAACAATAATGTTGCTAATGTTGTTGTTTCTGATGTTTCTGATGTTGCTTCTGTTTCAAATGTTGTAGCTTCTAATGAAAACATTTATATTAATGAGAATAATCCAGTTGCTTTTTTGCTTGAGTCTTTTAATATTTGGCATGAAAGATTCTGACATGTTAATAATAAATCAAGACAAAGATTAATGAACTTAAACCTAATTCCAAAATCCAAAACAAGCAAAGAGAAATGTGAAGTGTACATACAGGCCAAACTACCTAAAACTCCATCACCCAAAGTTGAAAGAACAACTGAACCTCTTGGATTAATACACACAGACTTGTGCGATCTAAAATTCGTACAAACCAGAGGTGGTAAGAAATACTTTTTGATTTTCATAGATGATCACACAAAATATTGTTATGTATATTTGTTACATAGCAAAGATGAAGCTTTGGATAAAACCAACTTAACAAAACTATTAAAATAGTTAGACATGATAGAGGAGGTGAATTTGATGAACGTTTTAATGCTTTTGTCAAGAACAAGGGATTATCCATCAAACAACAGCTCCATATTTGCCAGAATCTAATGGAGTTGCGGAACCCAAAAACCGAACTCTAAAAGAAATGATGAATGCAATGTTGCTGGAATCTGGGTTACCCCAAAACATGTAGGGGGGGGGGGAAGATTTGCTTACTACAAACTACATCCTTAACAAGATACCACACAAAGTCACGGGGAAGACTCCCTATGAACTCTGGAATGGCAATGCACCATCGTATAAATACTTGAAAGTGAGGGGGGTGCCTAGCAAAAGTCGCAGTGCCACCTCCTAAGAAGGTCACAATGGGTCCAAAAACTGTGGATTGTATTTTCATTGGATATGCACACAATACTAGTGCTTATCAATTTCTGGTTCATAAATCAGAAATACCGGATATTCATATAAATACAATAATGGAATCAAGAAATGCATCTTTTTCGAAAAATATGTTTCCATGCAAGGATAAACAATAAAAAAAAGAAAGACTTTTGAATAAAGACAAGCAAGCTCTTCTATAAATCAAGTGAGCACTTATGAAACTTCAAAAATATTGAAATTGAACCTAAACGTAGCAAAAGAGCTCGTAAGGTAAAATCTTTCGGGGATGATTTCTTAATCGTTCTTCTTTTAGAAAATGAACCAAGAATGTATACCGAAGCTATGTCTATACCAGACACACCATTCTGGAAGGAAACTGTCAATAAAGAGTTTAAACCTAGACAAAGATTAATGAACTTAAACCTAATTCAAAATTTCAAAACAAGCAAAGAGAAATGTGAGCGTACAGGCCAAACTCACTAAAACTCCATCACCCAAAGTTGAAAGAACAACTGAACCTCTAGGATTGGTGCACACAGACTTGTGCGATTTAAAATTCGTACAAACTAGAAGTGGTAAGAAATACTATGTGACTTTCATAGATGATCACACAAAATATTGTTATGTATATTTGTTACAGAGCAAATATGAAACAATGGATAAATTTAAAGAATACAACACAGAAGTTAAAAACCAACTTACCAAAAATATTAAAAAAGTTAGAAGTGATAGAGGAGGTGAATATGATGGATGTTTTAATGTTTTTTGTCAAGAACAAGGGATTATCCATCAAATAATTGCTCCTTATTCACCAGAATCTAATGGAGTTGCGGAACCCAAAAACTGAACTCTAAAAGAAATGATGAATGCAATGTTGCAGGAATCTGGGTTACCCCAGAACATTTGGGGGGGGGGGAAGCATTGCTTACTACAAAACTACATCCTCAACAAGATACCACACAAAGTCACAGGAAAGACTCCATATGAACTCTTGAAAGGTAATGAACCATCATATAAATACTTGAAAGTGTGGGGGTGCTTAGCAAAAGTCGCAGTGCCACCTCCTTAGATGGTGACCAATTGGACCAAAAATCGTGGATTTTATTTTCATTGGATATGCACACAATATTAATGCTTATCGATTTTTGGTTCATAAATCAGAAATACCAGATATTCATATAAATACAGTAATGGAATCAAGAAATGCATCTTTTTTTGAAAATGTGTTTCCATGCAAGGATAAACAATCTAAAAAAGGACTTTTGAACAAAGAAAAGCAAGCTCTTTTATAAATGAAGCGAGCACTTCTGGAACTTAAAAAAATATTGAAGTTGAACCTAGACATAGCAAACGAGCTCGTAAGGTAAAATCTTTCGGGATGATTTCTTATTGGATCTTCTTTTAGAAAACGAACCAAGAACCTATACCGAAGCTATGTTTATACCAGACACACCTTTCTGGAAGGAAGCCGTCAATAATGAGATAGACTCTATTCAACAAACTCACCCATGGTACATCACCAATCTACCTGAGGGGTTTAAAGCTTTAGGGTGTAAATGGGTTTTTAAAACAAAATTTAAAACCGATGGATCAATTGATAAGTACAAGGCCAGGCTTGAGATGCAAGGATTCCGACAAAAAGAAAGATTGGATTTCTTTGACACTTATTCTCCAATAACGAGAATAACTTCAAGAAGAATGCTGGTTGGTATAACAGCATTAAGAGACCTAGAGATCCATCAAATAAATGTTAAAACTGCTTTTCTAAATGCAGATTTAGAAGAGGAGGTTTACAAGAAACAACCTCAGGGGTTTCTTATCCCTGGACAAGAACACAAAGTTTCCCAACTTGTGAAATCTTTGTACGGACTTAAACAAGCTCCAAAACAATGGCATGGAAAATTTGACAGGTTAATGATGTCAAATGGGTTCAACTTTAATGAATGTGATAAGTGTCTCTACTTTAAAAGTACTCCAAAGGGAGAAACCAGTGCCAGCAATACGTGTACACTATGATAACCAAGCGGCTATCGCTTAGGCACTTAATAATTTCTAAAATGGTAAATCTCTTCATATCAGAAGATGACACAAAACCATAAGACATTTGATCTCAACTGGTGCGATCACCATCGATTATGTCAAGTCAGCTGACAACCTAGCTGATCCATTTACAAAAGGTTTGGCAAGAGATCAAGTTGTAAAATTATCAAGAGGAATGGGTTAAAAGCATGTAATTTAAGAAGACATTTGGTGGAAACCCTACTTATGTGACTGGAGATCCCAAGATCTAAGTTCAAGGGGATAACTAAACCAAACTGAATCTGCTAAAAGAACTGTGAGATTTATGTCTCTACCCAGCTCCTAAGATTATAAAACAGTGCTACCTGTGAGTGTTAAGGTTAAACAATAGTTTTTAATGATTTCATTGCTTTGTAAGATATGTGGAGTATTACATGATACTTCTTAAAATACAAGCTAAAGGCAGATCACCTAGTGAATGTGAAATGCAACCATTTCTAGGAAAATGAAAGTAAGGCTATATTCTCCAAGTTCACTCATGAATAACCAGGCATATTCAAGGCCAAAATGAACACAATAGAGAACTTTGTTCAACTAGAAATGAAGTTGGGTTATAGCTGTTATCTCGGTTTATTTCAAAATCCACGTGGTTCAAGACTTCTTGTTCACCTCCTGGCCAAGTAAACCTGACAGATATTAACAATGAGTGGTTCAAAGCTGAAAAATGCTACCTATTCAGACATAGTCAATTTCATATATTTTCTCGGAATGTAGTCTATCTAGGAAAGTCTATTCAGTCAGTAAGTAGATTTTGCACAATTTCGTATGTTTAGAGTCATTTCTATTCATGTGCGGGATTGCAACCGTTGCGATCCCGGAACCAGAATGATTGGGCCATATCTCGCTACCTTTGTCCTGTCTCCCTCTCTACCTGTCTTATACAGCTGATCCCTGGGTCTTGGTCTCGGCTAGACTCATGAGAAAGCAGTTATTCTGGGTTTTTAGCAATTGGTTCTGGGCATACCATAGAGTGCGATTGAACGGTTGTGAGGGTCGGGGCGGGTAATGCGCTCGGATCATGGCAGTGTGCAGATCCGGGATGAATCCATAAAGGACCCCTGGGCCGCATGTGTCACGTCCGGGTGTCTATGAACAGTTGCGAACCAGAAACTGCTGGTTGCCTATGAGATGATTCTGGATCGGAATGATCCCAGACTGAATGGTCGGGTGGGCCTGTGGTCGGACAGACACAAGCCGGGTACCTTCGCGACTGTTCGACCAATTGCACCTTTTAGGTAATAAGCCTTACGGTCGGGTCGCAATTGTATAGGGTGAACCGGTGCGAGTGTGTAAGCGTACCTTGGGCATGCTAAGGCGTGTCCTGGGCCGGTAAAACCTCTTCGGTCGGTGAACCTGATCTGGTTGTAAACCATCGTGACTGTTCGGAAAATTGCACCCTTTGGGCCAATGGCCTTCACGGTCAATTCCCAACTTGGATCCACAGAACCTGTGTGAGTGTTGGCATGCCACAGACGTGTTGGAACATGTCTATGGGTGACCGAACCTCTACGCTCAGTACAGGTGGTCCGGTTGTGAGAATTCGGAGCAGTGCCGCGGTCGGCCGAAAGGCCGATATGTGCCAAGGAGTGCCACGGTCTTTGGCCGATGGGTCCTCTGGATAAACGGGTAGACTGTTTGTCCCTAAGGCTACCTAGTTGTTGCTTGGTCAGTGAGGCAGTTGGTTGAATGACTAAGTACAACTGGGGAAAGTCTTAGGATAAGTTAGGATAGGCTTCGGCTATACTAACGGGGCATAAGGGTTCTGGGAAGCATATGCATAGTTCGGTTACGGATTAGTCTGAATACTGACATACTTATATCTTTTCAGGACATGAGGTTGGTCCAAGTATGGACCAAGCCTAGGTGCACGGTCCGGCGGCCCCCCCTGATGATGTGTGGTGTTTGTTAGGAGCTCTGGATAGAATATGATCGGTCTATGTAAAGCCTTTGGGAAAAACTTTAGCATGTTGTATCGAATCCTTATTATATCAATAAGAGTTTTCGTGTTATCTATCTCCTTTAGTTCCGCATAAATGGTAGATAGAGGAACCTCCTGTAATAGTTTGTTAAGTTGTTTGGATTGGGCCTTAGTCTCATGGAGACTAAGAAGTGGGACAACCGTCTCGGGTCGTAGTATCCGGGTCAGGGTGTTTCAAGTTGGTATCAGAGCATGCTTGATTCTAGGACAGTGAGGTTATGGGATAGTACACACTCACGCCAGGCGCCGAAGGACTAGTGCTAGGTTTTTCTGGTTTTCCCTAGCTTCAATAGGTTATTAGACGATTCTAATATACACTGAACTTGTAGGGGGAGAAAACCAAATCCTCTAAGAGGAGGAAGTCTAGGAAAACTGCATTGGAGACTTCTCCGGCAGGAGTAGGAACCTCCAACCAAGTGGTTGATGACCCGACTGGACCTGTGGTCCGGAATGGGAATACCGGTACGGTACATCCTCCCCCACCCACTCAGACCCGGATGGGACTGATTGAGATTGAGCATGTCGTAGATGAGGAGATGGCAGAGTCATCCAACATGGAACAGGACCATGTTGGTAAGGACACCGGGGGTGACAGTGTAAACCAAACCACACCTCTTTGTACGGAAGAGATGTGGGCAGCCCTGAAAACGGTCATGACTCAGATGACCACATTGACTCAGACCCTCACACCGGCTGAGAATCCTACCGTGGGTCAGTCCACGGGGAAGGAGACTACCAGAGTTCTGAAAAGGGCCCAGCGAGTCGAGGATAAAGACGTGGTTGAAATAAACCCGCCTCGTGTGATCCGTAGAGTGGACTATTTGGGTCTACTAGATCACATTTCCCGATTAAGGACTAAACACTTCAAGGGGATCATTGATCCCGTTGGAGCGGATGAGTGGAGGAGCTCTCTAGTACGGAACTTCTGCTCGTCCCGATGTCCTGAAGACTACAGGAACGACATAGCAGTCCATTTCCTGGAAGGGGATGCCCATAACTGGTGGCTTACTGTGGATAAGCACACTAACGGGAGTTTGAGGAGGAGTCTACCCAAGTCCAGAGGTTTTTCCGTGGACTGAAGGTTGACCTCCGGGTCCACTGTGCAGTTTGAAGTTCGCTGCCGTATCGGAACTACTGGAGAGGGCTGCTTTGCTTGAGGTTATCCTTGCTGAGGAAAGCCGAGTGAAGGCCTAAGCAAAGACTAGCCAAGGGAATAAGCCCGGTGGTCACAAAAGAAAGTGGGACCAGGAGAAGGATAGCTCGGGGTTATCTGATTGCTCCGGTTGCGGCCGAAAGCACTATGGATAGTGCTGGAGGGCAATGAGTGTGTGTGCCAAGTGCGGCAGGATGGACCATGATGTCTTGAACTGCCCTAGGCTGATTGAAGGGATGACCAGTGAATTGGGTAAGACCTGCTACCACTGCGGTAAGACCGGGCATTTCGCAAGGGAATGTCCCAGGAAGAAAGGGGGTAGGAAGGGAAACCCGAGAAGTAATCCAGGTGGGGCAGCTCCTGTGGCTCAGGCCGCAAGGCCAGCCAGGGCGCCACGGGTTTACGAGCTTTCTAAGGATATTGGGGAAGTTAGTACCTTTAATGCAATCATTTAGACCCTAAATATAGGTGGTGTTGAGGCACACACCTTATTTGATTTTGGGGCTACACATAGTTTTGTGAGTCTGGAATTGGTATTAAGGAGAAAGCGCAGGACGGAGGCCACCATGGAAGGCAGCATAGTGAATGCGGCCGGTGGTCAAGTCATGCTTCCCATGGGGCTGATAAGTAAGGTCTCAGTCCTTGTTAAAGAACCCAAATGCCTGTTGACCTCATAGTCATCGAACTCAAGAATCACGAGGTGATCTTGGGGATGGGCTGGTGGGAAGATAAAAGGCGACTCTCGACTGCCACCGGGGACGTGTGCGGTTTGAGAGGGACGAGGGGACGTTGAAATTCTAAGGAATCCGACCAACCTCGGGAAGCTTGTTGGTTTCGGCCATTCAAGCAGAGAAGATGTTGATGAAGGGGTGCGAGGCATACTTGGCCACCATCAACATCCCGGAAATGGGAAAGGAGGCTGAGATGGATACCATACCAGTTGTCAGGGAGTTTGGGGATGTGTTCCAGTCCTTGACTGGGTTGCCACCTGATAGGGCGGATTCATTCACCATCAAACTGGAACCAGGTACGGCACCACTCTCTAAGGCTCCTTATAGAATGGCTCCGGCTGAAATGGCCGAGCTTAAGAAGCAGTTAGAGGAACTGCTTGAGAAAGGCTTTATAAGGCCGAGTAGTTCCCATTGGGGAGCGCCGGTCTTATTTGTCAAAAAGAAAGATGGGAGTTTCCGGTTATGCATAGACTACCGAGGTATAAATCGGGTTACTGTGAATAACAAGTACCTGTTACCTCGGATAGATGAACTATTGGACCACCTCAAGGAGGCGGCCTGGTTCTCTAAAATAGATCTGGCATCTTGATAACATCAGATTCCCATCCCCCCCGAGGATATCAGGATGACCGCTTTTAGAACCAGGTATGGCCATTTTGAGTTTGTTGTCATGCCATTTGGCCATACCAATGCTCCTACGGCCTTTGAAAATGATGAATGAGGTTTTACGGGATTGTCTCGACGAGTCCGTGATCATCTTCATTGATGACATACTTGTCTATTCAAAAATGAAAGCCGGTCATCAGAAACATCTGAGGGTGGTCTTGGAAAGGTTAAGAGACCACAAGCTCTATGCAAAGCTGAGTAAATGCAGTTTCTGGCAGAGGACCATTGGGTTCTTGGGATGTATAGTCTCGGAACAAGGTGTGTCGGTAGATCCGGACAAGGTTAAGGCTATTAAGGAATTGCCCAGACCGAAAAATGCCACGGAAGTGAGGAGCTTCCTAGGTCTGGCTGGATACTACATGAAGTATGTGAACAGTTTTGCAAGTATGGCAAAGGCCATGACTGTGCAAACCGGAAAGGGAGTTAAATTAGTGTGGTCGGAAGCATGTGAGAAGAGTTTGACGAAACTCACGAACATGCTGACCAGAGCACCGGTCTTGGCCTTATCATAGGCCAATGAACCGTATACGGTGTACACGGATGCTTCCATCACAGGTTTGGGGTGTGTCTTAATGCAGAAGGATCGAGTGATTGTTTCTGCATCAAGGCCACTCGGGAAACATGAGGGAAACTACCCCACACATGACTTGGAGATGGCGGCAGTTGTGTTTGCCTTAAAGATTTGGCGATCCAATCTCTACGGGGCCAAGGCACAAATCTTTACCGACCATAAAAGTTTGAAATATGTGTTCACGCTGCCCCAACTCAATTTAAGGCAGAGGAGATGGATGGAGTTGGTGGCTGACTATGATCTTGATATAGCCTATCATCCGGGGAAAGCCAACTTTGTGGCCGATGCGTTAAGCAGGAGGAGAACAGAGGTGGAAGTCAGGAAAGATGCGGAGGATCTGGTCAATATGATCGGAACTCTCAATCTGAATGCCTTGTCCACTGATGCTGAACCTCTACGCCTGGGAGTGCTGACCAGGCTGATTTGCTCACACGAATAAAGATAACTCATGGGAATATTGAGAAAGTTAAGAAGGTGTGGAGCAATGACAAGGCCGCGTACCAAACTTCTAACAATGGGACTATCATGGTCCATGGAAGAGTTTGTGTACCGGATGATAAGCTTTTGAAAGAAGAGATCTTAAAGGAGGCACACCAATCCAAATTCTCCATACATCCCGGACTCAATAAGATGTACCGTGACCTGAAACGGTACTATAATTGGCTGGTATGAAACAGGATGTGGCCGAGTGGGTCTCACGTTGTCCCATATGTCAACTGGTCAAGGCAGAACACCAAGTGCCAAGTGGGTTGCTACAAAGCCTACCCATCCCGGAATGGAAGTGGGACCACATCACAATGGACTTTGTGACTGGGTTGCCCGCGACCAAAACCAAAAAGGATGCGGTCGGGGTTGTTGTAGACAGACTCACTAAGTCCGCTCATTTCATGGCCATAAAAAAAACTGATGGTGTGGAGAAGTTGGCTGGAAAGTAAATCAATGAAATCGCAAGACTTCATGGTGTACCGGCTAGTATCGTCTCCGATAGAGATGGCAGTTTCACTTCACACTTCTGGCAAGCAGTCCAGAAGGCTTTGGGAACAAAGGTGAAGATGAGTACGGCCTATCATCTACAGACTGATGGTCAGTCAGAAAGAACCATACAAACCTTGGAGGACATGTTGAGAGCTTGCTTCCTAGAGTGGGAAGACTCGTGGGAAAGGTACTTACCTCTGGCTGAGTTTGCTTATAATAATAGCTTTCAGTCAAGTATAGACTTGTCCCCCTATGAGGCATTGTATGGGAGGTCGTGCCGAACTCCATTATGCTGGACCCAAGTTGGGAAAAGAAGCATAATCGGTCCAACCATTGTGGATGAGACTACCGAGAATATCAAGTTCCTCAAAAAGAAAATGAAAGAGGCACAGGACCGACAGAAAAGCTATGCGGATAGAAAGAGGACAGACATCGAGTTCCAAGAAGGGGACTGAGTCTACCTCAAGATGATCACCTTCAAGGACCGGGCTAGAGTATCGAAACGGGGCAAGTTGGACCCTAGATACCTAGGACCATTTAAGGTCTTGAAGAAGACCTACCAGTGGAAATGGAAGCATTTCATGATGTGTTCCATGTTTCACAACTCCGCAAATGCTTGTCTGACCGGGATGTGTTCGAACCTAAGTTACCATCACATCTGAAACCGAACCTGACCTTGGAAACAAGGCAAGTAAGGATTGAGGACCGGATGGAGAAGGCAACCAGGAAGAAAAATGTTTCTATTGTAAGGGTGGTTTGGACTTGGAATGGGAAGAAAAGAAACAACTTGGGAAACTGAGGAAAATATGAAGATTGTGTACCCGGGATGGTTTGAGATGGGCATGCGGGAATACCAGTCGGATTCGGGGACGAATCCCTCATTGGTGGGGGAGACCTGTAACGTCCCCAACTCCCACTAAGGCCCTGAGTATGGACCATAAGGCCCAAAGGAAAGGATCGGGGTCGTGAGTGATCGGTCATAAGGGAAATGGTCCATAAGGGTGATAGCCGGCATGACATGAGTCTTGTCTGAGCTAGAAATGATGGGAATGAACTGAACCCAAGTGAAAAACAAGCTGAAGACAGCTGGGGCAGCTCACGGTCCAGTATGGACAGTGACACTCCAGCTGGGTCAGCTGGTTCAGCTCACGGCCAGCTCAGCCAGCTGGAGGGAGTGACCCACAGCTAGGCCCAGCTGGTGACCTAGTGAGCTAGCTGGGTCAGCTAGTGGCCGGGGAGTGACAGTCACTCCCAGAGGTGAGCTGGTGCGACAGGGGAAGGGGTGGGAGTGCGAAAAGGCATGGGGAAAGGGTGACTGGTCGAAGGGTCACCACGAACCAAGACAACCATTCCCGAATGGATGCAACCATTCGCTGATGCCTGTCTGACTGGCCAAGCCTCGCCTATAAATACCAGACCCCCACGCCTGTTTTGGCATCAGTTCCTGCAGAGGAATAACCGTGAGAAAAGAAAGAAAGAGAGTTAATACCGATCTTGATCGGAAAGTGAGAAAGAGAGAGACTGCGACCGGGAATATGTCTGGTGTGGAAGGAGTTCCGGCCATAGACAAGAGGAAAGACCCTGTCGACCCTGATCAAGTCTCAAAGGTAAGTCTGGACTAACCCATGTCTAACCGTGGATCAAGGATCGTCGGTGGCAACCGTTGCGATCCCGAAACCGGAATGATTGGGCAGTGTCTCGCTACCTTTGCCTTATCTCCCTCTCTACATTTCTTATACGGCTGATCCCTGGGTCTTGGTCTCGGCCAGACTCATGAGAAAGCACTTATTCTGGGTTTTTAGCAATCGGTTCTGGGCATACCATAGAGTGCGATTGAACGGTTGCGACGGTCGGGTCGCATAATGCGCTCGGATCATGGCTGTGTGCCGATCTGGGATGAATCCAGAAAGGACCCCTCGGCCAAATGTGTCATGTCCGAGTGCCTATGAACAGTTACGAACCAGAAACTGCTGGTTGCCTATGAGATGAGTCTGGATCGGAATGATCCCAGACTGAATGGTCGGCTGGGCCTGTGGTCGGACAGACACGACCCGGGTCCCTTCGCCACTGTTCGGCAAATTGCACCTCTTGGGCAATAAGCCTTACGGTCGGTCGCAATTGGATAGGGAGAACCAGTGCGAGTGTGAAAGGCGTGTCCTTGGCCGGTAAAACCTCTTCGGTCGGTGAACCTGGTCCGGTTGCAAACCATCGCGACTGTTCGGCAAATTGCACCCTTTGGGTGAATGGCCTTCACGGCCGAATTCCAACTTGGACCCACAGAATTGGGGTGAGTGTTGGCATGCCACGGACGTGTTGGAACATGTCTATGGGTGACCGAACCTCTACGGTCAGTACAGGTGGTCCGGTTGTGAGAATTTAGAGCAGTGCCGCGGTCAGCTGAAAGGTCGATATGTGCCAAGGAGTGCCATGGTGTTTGGCCGATGGTTCCTCCGGATAAACGGTTCGGCCGTTTGTCCCTAAGTCTACCTAGTTGTTACTTGGTCAATGGGGTGGTTGGTTGAATGACTAAGTACAACTAGGGAAAGTCTTAGGATAAGTTAGGATAGGCTTCGGCTATACTAACGGGGCATAAGGGTTCTGGAAAGCATATGCATAGTTTGGTTACTGATTAGTCCTAATACTGACATGCATTCTTTTCAGGACATGCGGTTGGTTCGAGTATGGACAAAGCCTAGGTGCACGGTCCGGTGGCCCCCTGATGATGTGTTGTGTGTGTTAGGAACTCTGCATAGAATAGGATCGGTCCTTGTAAAGCATTCAGGCAAACTTTAGCATGTTGTATCGAATCCTTATTATATCATTAAGAATTTTCCTTTTATTTATCTCCTTTAGTTCCACATAAATGGTAGATATAGGAACCTCCTAGAATAGTTTGTTAAGTTGTTTGGATAGGGCCTTAGTCTCATGGAGAATAAGAAAGGGGACAACCGTCTCGGTTCGTAGTACCCGGGTCGGGGTGTTTCATGCATGGCGCATTCGCTGTAGGCTGGCTCGGCTCAGCCTCTGGCTTTGGGGAATGTGGGCTCTGCCCACAATAAGATGCGAATTTTTGGCCCATTTCCCTGAAAAACTACAAGTGTTTTGTTTAAAACGACAAGCTATTTGTTTTAAAACGGCACGTAGTTCTCTCTACTCGCTGCGAATTTTGAATGAGTCAACCAGACCGAGTCTCGCGGAGGTGGTTTCAAGAACTCAACCTCCCGAGATTTGCGCCACTTGCAGAGTCTGTTGCGGGGTGCGACGGTTCTCCTCTCAGCTATAAATAGCAGCATCTCCCTTCACTTATTTTTCACTCATTTTCGATCAAAGAAAAATCCTCTCTCCCTCTATAGTTTTTAGTTTTCTTCTGCTAGTGTAAGTTTAAGTTTCCGATAATATATAGTAGTATTATAAGTTTGTAGATTTCGATTTCGAGTGTTGCGAATCGGTCTCCAACGTGTTGTATCCTGGGACTCGGAAATCACACATAACTGTCACACTTACGGGCGATTTATTTGTGTTAAAGAAAGAGATATCATATCTCGCCTCAACGTTTACGGTTTTTACTATCGTGTTCAAAACCATCTCGTATTTCATCTCGGTTTTCGATATCGCTTTTCTTTATTTATTTTCGATATTGCTTCATTTTCATATTGTTTATTACTGTTTATTACTGCTCAATATTGTTTATAGTTATTGCTTAATCACATTTTCTCATTCGGTTTTAGTGGTTCTACAATCTTAACTCATATAAATCCATTATAGCACTATAAGCTACAATCGGATTCAGAGTTTTGCGGTTTTCAATTAAACGATTTTCTATAAACATTTTCCTGTTACAAACGGTTTTGTGAAACTTTATAGTGATTCCACGAAATGTTTTCCATTAAAAACAATTATAACTTAAAGGTGAAGATTTCTGCGAACGCTTTTTGCGAGTTTGCAAAACGCTTTAACCATTTCGAACGTTTCAGCGAACGCTTTAAAAGCAAGTTTGCTAAACAAAAAAATGTTTGGTTTATTTTAGATAAATCATTTGAACTCTTTGTGTACAATATACTGATACTTGTTCTTTAATTGTGATCAGATGTCTAACGAAAACAACAACACTGAGACTCCAAACATGGAGGGCTGCGGCTGCTGCTGCGACACTAACTGTTATCCAGATTGGAGACACTACGGAAGAGATGACAAGAAGAACTCTCTTCAACCCTGGTCTTCCCTCCGGTGGCTACTCCCACTAAAGTCCACAATGAAATTCCGTCAGCAGTCACTCAGGAACTCATGCCGGAAACTTTTGATGGGAAAGGCTTCAAAAATTGGCAACAAAAGATGTTATTTGCCCTCACCAACTTGAAACTTGACAAGTACCTGACAGAGGACAAACCCACCATTCCAGCTAGAAACACTGATGTCCGCACTCTTACAAGTGTTGAATCATAGATCCATGGTGACTTACTGTGCAGAGGATGGATCTTAATACCAACACATCCTATCATCACCGCGTTCTCATAACGCTCTCACTCGTGTGGACATAGAGATCTCATTGTTGGTCGTGCTCCCCTCTATGAACACCCTGCACTTGACTACCAAAAAGACAAGTCAGGCCGAAACATCACTCACAACCGAGCCCCGATTACGTGGTGCATCTAGCCCCGACTTGACCTTTCCTCGCGGAAGTCGTCTCGATATCTCGCCGGATATAACTTGGGCCTAGGCTGCGATCCCGTCTCTCCAAGTCTTCCCACCTAGACGGTCCTTCACTAGCAATGGGGTACACAGGGAACTCCGACCATACCGTCACTAAGTCATGAGGACATACCACCATGACCACGCCAATCATGACAGATCACACAGCCGTCGGACTACCTCACCATGGCGGACCACAGTCCTCCATGCTCAATACTCCGGGATGTTAGCGTCCTAACGTGTGCCGGCGCAGCCGAACGCCCGCTAGTCCTAACTCCCATTCACACACTGAGATGATAGTGCCTTAGCGTGTTGGTCTAACGATAGAGCCGCTAGTCCTATCACTCGTTCACGGTCAGACTTTATCGCTTAAACCTCACCAATGTACGTTTAATACCAACACCGCTTACATGACCGTCCGACCATGTAACAGATTTTCTCTTAAATTGCACATCAGTCTATCCCTTGAAGGGTCATGCAAATAGATCCAAAGATCATGGCATCCCTTACACCTCCAGTTCTCAAACCGGCAAGGATGGTAACAAGACCCCCGGTCATGCACTAACCATTACCTCACCCAACGGGTTTACAACACGTGGATCCACACTCATCCACGGCTTACCTGCAAACATGTTTATACACACACACATGCACATATCCTATTCTACTGTGACCAGTGTTGAGACACAACACTAACCCCCTTATTCTGGAAACTTGCGTTGCATCACGGATTATGGTCAACGGTAGGCCACATCTATCGGGACTTACCAGATCTGATGGAAATCATCTTAATCTCCTAACCCATTATAGCTCTCATCACCGGATCTAGACACTCACGAATCACCGCAAACTCAACTCACTCTCTCCCTCTCTCGGTTTTACTTCCTCACTCTTTCTCACACTCATATCCACACGCACGCTTAGGGTAGTAATGCACAAGGTGGCTGAGAGTTTAAGGCTGTATTTATAGTCTTTCTCAACCAATGAGGAGCTAACATCTAGCCCTGCCTCTTCCATCCAATCAAATCGCTCCACCTTATCCTCTTTCATAAATATTTTTTCTCCACCAATCAAATTGCTCCAGCACTCCTCCATCATGTAGGTCACCACTCACAGCCAGCCATGTGGTGTGCAGCTAATTATTGTCTCATTAAAAATGTGACCAAATTGTATCTGGCTCGAAGTTGTACTCTGTCGGCCTTAAGCTGTCTCTTGGGAAATACACATTGTAATGACCCTGCCAAGGACTATGGAGGATTGGTCGAGAGGACTGATTGCCGAAATTTTAAAATGTCAAGAATGGTCAAGGACCAAGTTGTGAAGCCAGTATGAGTTAAAATGGGAGGATTGGTCAAAGAAAAATTAGGAAGGCTCGAGAGGATCAGTAAATATCGATGTTGGCTTGAAATGGCCGCGGAACCAGCCGGACCAAGGGGGCGAGAATATTCAAAGTGAGTCAATAGCATGGAATAACTTCGCAAAGGTCAAGGAGGAATTAAAAGGAGTTTGGTTCGAATAAATTCATCAAAGGCTTGGGTAGATTGTTAGATGGCTTGCGGAACTTATAAACGGCCGGGAACGGCTCGAACCGCGCAGATAGGAGGAACCAATGACTTAAGGATTAAGTCAGCCATGTGACACATCAGAAAAGCTAGTATAGCCACGTTCAAATACCTAGGCTGAAGGGTAGAACAGAGCCTGAATCCAGCCACGCTTTGGTTCAGTGCTGGAGTGACACACAAGCGAATGGATAGGGGAGCCGTAATTGTGGACTGCACTTATGGACAGAACTCTTGCTTTGAACCTAGGAGGCTACAGGATAAGATTTATGTCCAGCCAATGATCCAGTGCCATGGTGCACACTAGATAAGAGGATAAGGATCATGGTAGAAATATTTAACCCACCGGCGAATGCGTGTTTTACACCCGCTGGGATAAAATCGAGGGGATTGAATGAAGCAAACAAGACCTACAGGTCTAGTGTGCAGGCTACGACCTAGACTCATTGTGGGGCACCATGCATGGGCGGTTTGTTTCAGTGAGCGACACACAGTCACAAGCAGCTGCCGAAAAACGCTTAAAAATACCCTTCCAGGCCAAGTTTCCCTTAGTTCATCCAAAGTAGAAAAACTCACCATAAACTTTTAGAATTATAGTGAGAGAAAGCTGAAGAGGTTTAGTTGCCCGGTAGATCCTTAGAAACCAAGATTTCTGTGGATTGTCGTTTTAGACAAGAACTGGAGGATTAAGGGTGTAATACGGAATATAATTAATCCGTCTAGTAAGGGTGAGTCCCGGTAAATGTAGACTATCGTTGATTACTGTCTGTGATGCAACCTAAGTTTCCCGAAGAGGATGGGTTAACGTTGTGTCCCAGCACTGGTCACGGTAGAGTAGTATATGTATATGTATGTGTGTGTGGATTGGCTTTTTTTTGCAGGATCAGCCACGGATATGTGTTGATCCGGGTGCTGTCAACCGATGGATGAGGTAATGGTTGGTGCATGTCCTCAGGACTTGTGATGCACCTTACTGGATCATGGAAGGATGTCAGCATGAGATCCGGTGAATACATGCGTAGGGTCCCATTTATTCTTGTGTATTTGTTAAGTATTACCCGCATGTGGCTTTGAGACCTTGCATGCAGAATACTTTGGTTATTGAAGAGGATTAGAACTAGCTGCCGTACGGCTGGGCTGACACACGCTAGGTCGCTAATTCCTCGGTGTGTAGGGTGTTTGATCAGTGAGGATCAACGCGAATGTGGTAGTGGGCGTTAGTACTAGATGTGCGTGTCCTGGGGACCGGCATGTTATGTTACTAAGCCATGGACGTATGTCTGAACTGATCCGGGGGATCAGCGCATATGGTAAGCCTTGGAAAGTTATGTGTGAATCAATTACCGATGAGTCAGCGCAGATGGGTCATGGTCGGATGTGTGAACTGATTCAGGGTATCGACACATACGGCCTTGGGTGTTATCAAGTGGGTTGTGATGACCCATATGATATAGGGATGGTGTAGTTAGCATTGGGTAAGAAGACTCGGAGAAACAAGATTGCAGCCTGGGGCCGAGTACTATCCGACGGATAGTTGGGGAAAGCCATAGATAGTAGGAACCCCACCGAGATGCGCCGTGTTGGATCAGGCCTCGGTTAATAGTGAAGTTCCAGTTTGGCTTGGATCAGGGTGTTCAAGGGAAATTGCTGCTACACGTAGAGGCTTCTAAGTTTAGAGAGTGGTGTTGGTTGCACACATAGTAATTGTGGTTATTATGGTCATGCTTATTTATGCTTCTCGATGTGCATATTATTGATATTGCTTGTGCTTCGGCTATGCTTAGGCTGTCATGTTTAACGTTTGGGTTTGGGGAACTCTTTGGGTTTCGTGGGTCCTGGACTCACTGAGTAATCTTAGATTACTCACCCTTTTCTCCCTTTTGCCGTAAACCTTAGAGAAGTGTAGAGGGCAGCAGACGGTAGGTAATCCAAAGTAGTTTGGTGGTGCGCTTTTCAAAAAGTTGTAAGTATGTTTGTACATGTTTTGGAACCTCAGGTTTGTACCATAGGGTATAGTAGGATGCATCCACACATGGATAGGTTTGTAATTCGTGGATTTTTGTACAATATCGTTTAATGAAATAAAAGATGAGTTTTTGGTGTGTGAAAAAACCCTTGTGTTCCTGATATTAATTTAGTCCAAATTAACACAACCTTTGGCTGGAGTACGGGTTAAAGTGCCTTAAGCTCTGGTTGAAGCGGTTGAGCTAGCACGGGTGGTTGGCCTTAGCTCTAGATGGGTTCTAGAAAGGGTTGACTCTCTGATTGACCCGACACTGTTGCATTCTTGGACTGGTTCAGGTTCAGAGTTGGTCGTACATGTTCTTGTTTGATTTTTGTACAACCGACGAGTTGACGTTGACCTAGACTGGTTCAGGAGTGTTACAAATGGTGGTATCAGAGCATGGTTTCCGTATCATGCTTTTGGGACAAGGGATTTTTTTTAAATGATTTTATCGAGTCAAAATGAGTCGTACAGCCACCCTTAGGAATCCTGATGTGTCAGCCTAATAGGTTAGTTTGGGAAAGGGAAATTTCTTTAGGATTGACCTAACCTGTGCAGAATGGTCTTGTAGAGACGAGATGTGTAACACAAGAGATTGGCCGCTGACCGATGAGGAAGATTGTTCATGGTTTGTAGTCGGGGAAGCGATGCAGACAGTTCTGATTCATCAGGAGATTCAGATTCGTCTTGTGAAAACTGGTTTACAATTACTGATTATGATGCGGTGGTGGGAGCAGTCCCAACCGCAGTAGAAAATGGCCTGGCCGAGAAGTTTAAGATGTCAAAAGGACAAGAGCCGATGCGAAATGGAACGATGGATGAAGTTTAAGACTATACAGAAAGTCCAAAGGGGATGGAAATTCTAATTCCATCAGCAGATATAGTGGAGATTTCATCGGGGAAAACAACACCTGAAGTTTGGGATCCGGATACCCCGAAGAGATCAATCCTGAACATTCCCATGCCATACTTTGGGATGTTTTCTTTCACACCATGTGAAGGAGATCAGGATGAGGATGTATACCCGTTCATAGCTACGGGTAATGATGATGGAAACATAACCAGAGGGGTCCAGCTTAATGTGGATGTGTGGGGAGAGAAGTCAGAGGTATCACAGGAAACAGAAGAACCAACACCATCTGAAATGGAGGCAATCCTCAGTCAGTACTTACCCACGTACTTGAAAAGGAGGCTTAGGGAGTACGAAGACCTGTTATGGAGCATATCGGATAAGACCTTGAATATAATCGGGGAGTGAGACCTAGCCAATGAGTTTGACGCGGAATAGATGGGAAGTATCAGGCAGACCTATCCGGAGGAACCACAGGACCAGGAAATAATAGAACAGGCAAGCGTGAGGCCCTTTATGGGAAATACCCATTTTGAGCAAGGAGAATCCAGCCAAGGGGGAAGACCCCCGTGGAGAAATGCTCGGATGAGAGTCCATCTACCTGAAAGAGTTTCATCGCACTACAGTGAGTGTGGGGGAACAGGGCACTTTAGCCATGTGTGCCCAAACATGCGTTCCGAAAACCAGCGAGCACCGAGACATAGGATATGGTCAGAGTGTGGTAAGAAGGGACGTCACACCTTCAATTGCCTGACACGACATGCTAGACAAACTATGAACAATACTACCCGTCCGATGACACGTTTGGTCACGAGAGAGAGGTTCGAAGGGTAAGATGCCAATGGTAGGAATATGGCTTCCTAGGGCTGAGTTTGAACCTTGTGGCAAACGTGTAAATTCTAATGAACCTTATTGTGGGGGGTATTGCCTTGTGATGATTGGTTGAGAGTTTTGGGTTGTTTTCAAATGATGGTATTTTCAAATCATGGTCTTGGTCTGTCATTCTGAGCCCTTGCTGGGTAACGACAACAAGTTGTTTGGAGTTGTTTAACTCCTTGTGGTTTTACTTTCATGAGGAAAGTAATACTACATAAGATTACGGTAGTTTGCGGAATTAGGTGGTTAGAAAATTAGTGTGGATAAGATAAAAAGGGATTTGGAGATACCTTCCTATATTTAGATCCAGACCAGAGCCAATCTGTTGGAAGACAGTCGGCTAAGGTATAAGAGTACCCTTGGAATAGGAAACCGTTATAGGAAAAATGTTGGGAATTGGCCAAGGGGAGAAATCGGGGTAAAACAACCAGTTAAGCGTAAAGATATTTGGCAAGTGACTGTGTCGCAGATCAAGATGGAGGAACAGTATGAAAGACATTAAGTTGAGAAGAGAACTGCAACCAACAGAAGTTGTGGGAGTTAGGTATGTTGTAAGTAGGGAATTCGGAAGTGAATTTATGCAAGGAGGTGAGAACGTAATGATCCTGCCAAGAACTATGGAGGATTGGTCGAGAGGACTGATGGCCAAAATTTTAGAACGTCCAGAATGGTCAAGGACCAAATTATCAAGACAGTATGAGTTAAAATGGGAGGATTGGTCGAAGAAAAATTAGGAAGGATCGAGAGAATCAGTAAATATCGATGTTGGCTCGAGATTGTCCGGGAACCAGCCGGACCAAGGGGGCGAGAATATTCCAAGTGAGTCAATGGTGTGGAATGACTTTTCAAAGGTCAAGGAGGAATTAAAAGGAGTTTGGTTCAAAGAAATTCATCAAAAACTCGGGTAGATTGATAGATGGCTCACGGAACTCAGAAACGGTCGGGAACGGCTCGAACCGCGCAGATAGGACGAACCAATGACTTAAGGATTTAGTCAGGCCATGTAACACATCAGGCAAGTAACCTGAGTCCAGCCACGCTTTGGTCCAGTGCTGCGGTGACACTCAAGAGAATGGATAAGGGAGCCATAATTGTGGACTGCACTTATGGACTAAGCTCTATCTTTTTACCTAGGAAGCTACAGGATAAGACTTAAGTCCAGCCAATGATCCAGTGACATGGTGCGCACTAGATAAGAAGATAAGGAGCAGGGTAAAAATATTTAACCCACCGACGAATGCGAGTTTTACACCCACCGTGGTAAAATCGAGAGGATTGACTCAAACAGACAAGACCTACAGGTATAGTTTGCAGGGTACGGCATATACTCATTGTGTGGCACCATGCATGTCCATGCATGGGCGGTTTGGTTCAGTGCGCGACACACAGTCGGAAGCAGCTGCCGGTAAACACTTATAAATACCCCTCAAGGCCAAGTTTCCCTTAGTTCATCCAAAGTAGAGAAACACACCATAAACGTTTAGAATTCTAGTGAGAGAATGCTGAAGAGGTTTAATTTCACGGTAGAGCCTTAGAAACCAAGATTAGCGTGGATTGTCGTTTTAGACCATGGTCGGAGGATTAAGGGCATAATATGGATTAGTTAATCATTGTGCCCACGGGACATGTGATCCAACTTACCAGATCATGGTAGGACGTCAGCAATCAGCATGTGATCCGGGGGATCCATGCGTAGCGTCCCATTTATTCTTGTGTATTTTTTAAGTATCAGCCGCATGTGGCGTTGAGGCCATGCATGTGGAATAATTTGGTTATGGAGGAGGATTAGGACTAGTGGCCGTACGACTGGGCTGACACACGCTAGGTCGCTAATTCCTCGGTGTGTAGGGCGTTTTGATCAGTGAGGATCAACACCAATGTGGTAGTGCACGTTAGTACTAGATGTGCGTGTCCTGGGGGTCGGCATGCTATGTTACTAAGCCACAGCCATATGTGTGAACTGATCCGGGGGATCAGTGCATATGGTAAGCCTTGGCCAGAAATGTGTGAATCGATTACCGATGAATCAGCGCCCACGGGACCTGGCCAGATGAGTGAACTGAGTCAGTGTATTGACGCATACCGCCTTGGGTATTATCAAGTGGGTTATGATGACCCATATGATATAGGGATGGTGTAGTCAGCATTCCCCGCTTGCCATACTCATGTTGGATTGGGTAAGAAGACTCGAAGAGACGGGATTGCAGCCTGGGGCCGAGTACTATCCGACGGGATAGTTGGGGATAGTCATAGATAGTCGGAACCCCATCGTGATGCGCCGTGTTGGATCGGGCCTCAGTTAATAGTGAAGTTCTGTAACGTCCCAAAACCACACTAAGGCCGAGCTCGGACCATGGGGCCAGAAAAGGAGGCCGGGTCGAAAGACCTTGGTCGTTTAAGGTCATGGTCCGTAAGGGTGATGGCTGGACAGGACGATGGTCCTAATCCGAGCTAAGTAAGGGAGGAAAACAGCTCTCCCGGGCAAGAACGTCAGCTGGGAACAGCTGGGGAAGCTCACGGGCCAGTAGGGGCAGTGACACTCCAGCTAAGACAGCTGGTTCAGCTCGCGGCCAGCTCGGCCAGCTGGAGGGAGTGACACTCAGCTGGGGCCAGCTGGTGACCCAGTGAGCTATCTGGGTCAGCTAGTGCTCGGAGCAGTTGGGTTTGACAGGCGAAGGGGTATGGGGGAAGAGGTGCCTGTTCCCAGGGACACGACGAACCAGGGCGACTCTCCCTGAAAAGAGGTGTCTCGTCGATCGGTGCCTGTCGAACAGGGTAGGGCCTCGCCTATAAATACCAAGGCCCCTGCGACTTGTTCGACATCAGTTCCTGCAGAGGAAAAACCGTAAACAGAAAGAAAAGAGAGAATAACCGATTACGATCGGAAGTGAGAAAGAAAAAGGCTACGACCGGGAAAGATGTCCGGGGAAGGGGAAGTTCCGGCCGTCGAGAAAGGCAAAGGCCTTGCCGATCCTGATCAAGCCCGAAAGGTACGATTGACTAAACCCGTGTCTAACCGTCGATCCTGGATCGCCGGTGGCAACCGTTGCGATCCCGGAACCGGACTGACAGGGCTCGGTCTTGCTACCTTGACTTACCTCCCTCTCTACCTTTCTTATACGGCTGATCCGTGAGATCTGGCTTCGGCCGATCTCATGTGAAAGTAGTTACGTTGTGTCGCAACTGCTCGGGCATTACTTAGAGTGCGAAAAGCGGTTACCAAGGTCGGGTCGCTTAGTGTGCCTGGATCAAGGCCACGGGCTGATCTGGGTTGAATCCGTAAAGGAACCTTTGGCCGTAGGGTCACGTCGGGATGCCTAGGAAGAGTTGCGAACAATAACTGCCGGTTGCCTATGGGAATCGTCTGGTTCGTAAAGAATCTGGACGGGACGGACGGTTGGTGCCAAGGGTCGGTTAAACGCGACCTGTGGACCTTCGCGTCTGTTCGGCCAATGACACCGTTTGGAGCGAGGGGCCTTACGGTCGGTTGCGAGTTGGATAGGGTGAACCGGTACGAGTGTGTAAACGTACCAGGGACATGCGTTCGTTCTGCGTGACCGTTCTGCGTGATTACACCTGTTCGGTTCAAAGGCCATCACGGCCGAGTCCCGACTTCGACCCACAGAACCGGTGTGAGAGTCGGCATGCCTCGGATGTGTAGGAACATATCCTTGGGTGACCGTACATCTACGGTCAGTACAAGTGGTCCGGTCGCGAGAACTCGGAGCAGTGCCGCGGTCGGCCGAAAGGCCGATACGTGCCAAGGAGTGCGACGGTCTCTGGCCGTTGGTTCCTCCGGATAAATGGTTCGGCCGTTTGTCCCTAAGGCTACCTAGTTGCTACTTGGTCATGTGGGGTGGTTGGTTGAATGACTAAGTACAACTGGGGAAGTCTTGGGATGAGTTAGGATAGGCTTCGGCTATACTAACCGGGCGTAAGGGTTCTGGGAAAGCATATGCATAGTTCGGTTGCGGATTAGTCCGGTTTCTGACATGCTTATATCTTTTCAGGACGTGAGGTTGGTCCGAGTACGGGCCAAGCGTAGGTGCACGGTCCGGCGGCCCCCTGATGATGTGTGGCGTCTGTTAGGAACTCCGAATAGGATAGGATCGGTCCATGTAAAGCCTTCGTGCAAACTTTAACATGCTGTATCGAATCCTTTATATCAATAAGAGTTCATTTTTAATTATCTATCTCCTTTAAATTCCGCATAACGGTAGATAGAGGAACCTCCTGGATTAGAAATGTTAAGTTGTTTGGATAGGGCCTTAGTCCCTCGGGGAGTAAGAAGTGGGACAGCCGATCTAGATCGTGTATCCGGGTTGGGGTGTTTCAAGTTGGTATCAGAGCATGCTTGATTCTAGGACAGTGAGGTTATGGGATAATACACACACACACGTCAGGCGCCGAAGGATCAGTGTTAGGTTTTTCTTGTTTCCTTGGTTCAATAGGCTATTAGATGGTTCTAATATACTTTGAACTTGTAGGATGAGAAAACTAAGTCCTCCAAAAGGAGGAAGTCTAAGAAAACCGCAGTGGAAGTCACACTGGCGGGAGTAGGAACTTCCAACCAAATGGTTGACGACCCGACTGGACCTGTGGTCGGGAATGGGAATACCGGTACGGTAATTCCTCCCATGACCGCTCAGACCCGTACGGAGGAGGTTGGGATTGAGCAAGTGGAAGATGAGGAAATGGCTGAGTCCTCCAACGTGGAACGGGACCATGTTTGTAAGGATACCAGGGCTGACGGCGTGAGCCGGCCTGCTATCCCTTTTACGGAAGAGATGTGGGCAGCCCTGCAGACGGTCATGACCCAGATGACCACTTTGACTCAGACCCTTACCCCGGCTGAGAATCCTACCGTGGGTCAATCCACGGGAAAGGAAACTACAGGGGTTTTGAAAGGGGCCCAGCGAGTCGAGGATGAGGATGTGGTTGAAATAAACCCACCTCGGGTGGTCCGTAGAGTGGACTATCTGAGTCTGCTGGATCACATTTCCCGGTTGGAAACAAAACACTTCAAGGGGAGTATAGACCCCGTTGAAGGGGATGAGTGGAGGAGCCGTTTAGTACGGAACTTCAGCTCGACCCGATGTCCAGAGGACTACAGGAAGGACATAGCAGTCCATTTCCTGGAAGGGGACGCCCATAACTGGTAGCTTACTGTGGATAAGCGCACTGGGGGCAAGTTAACGTCTTTTGCGGAATTTGAGACGGAATTCAACCGCAAATACTTTCCAACCGAGGCATGGGATCGGACGGAAAGTAGGTTCCTAGAACTCACCCAAGGCCGGAGAACGGTACGGGAATATGAGGAGGAATTTAACCGTCTGCGTAAGTACGTAGGACGGGAGTATGAGGAGGAATCCACCCAGGTCCAGAGGTTTTTCCGTGGACTTACGGTCGACCTCCGGGTCCACTGTGCGGTACGGAAGTTCGCTTCCGTATCAGAACTAGTGGAGAGAGCCGCTTTGCTTGAGGTCATCTTGGCGGAGGAAAGTCGGGTGAAGGCTCAGGCAAAGACTGGCCAAGGAAATAAGCCTGGTACCCATAAAAGAAAGTGGGACCAGGAGAAGGATGGCCCGGGGCCATCCGACTGCCCCAGTTGCGGCCGAAAGCACAATGGAAAGTGCTGGAGGGCAATGGGAGCGTGTGCCAAGTGCGGCAGGATGGACCATGATGTCTTGAACTGCCCTAGGCTGAGAGAAGGGATGACCAGTGAATCGGGTAAGACCTGCTATCACTGCGGTAAGGCCAGACATTTTGCAAGGGAATGTCCTAGGCAGCAAGGGGGTAGACAGGGAAACCCGAGAAGTAATCCTGGTGGGGCAGCTCATGTGGCTCATGCCGCAAGGCCAGCCGGGATGCCACGGGTTTACGAGCTTTCTAAGGATACTGGGGAAGCCAGTACCTTCAATGCAATCACTGGTACGTTTTGACCTGAGCCTAGTCTTGAAGATTCTATGCATTGCATTAGAATAAGATAGGGGGTAGAATCCGTAGCATTCTGGGAATGTGTAGGGACCCTGAACATAGGTGGTGTTGAAGCACACACCTTATTTGATTCTGGGGTTACACATAGTTTTGTTAGTCCGGAATTGGTATTGAGGGGAAAGCTAAGGATGGAGGCCACCGTGGAAGGCAGCATAGTGAATGCGGCCGGTGGTCAAGTCATGCTTCCTCAGGGGCTGATAAGAAAGGTCTCGGTCCTTGTTAAAGGAACCGAAATGCCTGTTGACCTGGTAGTCATCGAACTCAAGAATCACGAGGTGATCTTGGGGATGGACTGGCTAGGAAGAATCAAGGCGACTCTCGACTGTCACCGGGGGTGTGGACGGTTTGAGAGGGAGGAGGGAACGTTGGAATTCCAGGGGATCCGACCAACCTCGGGGAGCTTGTTGGTTTCGGCCATTCAAGCGGAATGGAAGTTGATGAAGGGGTGTGAGGCATACTTGGCCACCATCAGCATCCCGGAATTGGGAAAGGAAGCCGAGATGGATACCATACCGGTGGTCAGGGAGTTTGGGGATGTGTTCCAGACCCTGTCCGGCTTGCCACCAGAGAGGGCAGATCCATTCACCATCGAACAGGAACCAGGTACGGCACCACTCTCTAAGGCTCCTTATAGAATGGCTCCGGCCGAAATGGCTGAGCTTAAGAAGCAGTTAGAAGAACTGCTGGAAAAGGGATTTATAAGGCCGAGTAGTTCTCCTTGGGGAGCACCGGTCTTGTTTGTCAAAAAGAAGGATGGGAGTTTCCGGTTATGCATAGATTACCGAGGCATAAACCGGGTTACTGTGAAAAACAAGTACCCTTTGCCCCGGATAGACGAACTACTGGACCAACTCAAGGAGGCGGCCTGGTTCTCTAAGATAGATCTAGCATCCGGATACCATCAGATTCCGATCGCTCCTGAAGATGTCAGAAAGACCGCGTTTAGGACCAGGTACGGCCATTATGAGTGTGTTGTCATGCCATTTGGCCTTACCAATGCTCCTGCGGCCTTCGTGAAAATGATGAATGAGGTGTTCCGGGATTGTCTCGACGAGTTTGTGATCACCTTCATTGATGACATACTGGTCTATTCAAAAACGGAAGCCGATCATCAGAAGCATCTAAGGATCGTACTGGAAAGGTTGAGGGAGCATAAGCTCTATGCCAAGCTGAGTAAATGCAGCTTCTGGCAAAGGACCATCGGGTTCCTGGGACATATTGTCTCGGAACAAGGTGTGTCAGTAGATCCTGAAAAGGTTAAGACCATTAGAGAGTGGCCTAGACCGAAGAATGCCACGGAAGTAAGGAGCTTCCTGGGATTGGCCGGATACTACAGGAAGTTTGTGAAAGGTTTTGCAAGTATGGCTAAGGCCATGACTGTGCTAACCGGGAAGGGAGTGAAATTCGTGTGGTCGGAAGCTTGTGAGAAGAGTTTCTCGAAACTCAAGGACATGCTGACCAAAGCACCGGTCCTGGCCTTACCTGAGGCCGAGGAACCTTATACGGTGTACACGGATGCTTCCATCACAGGCTTGGGGTGTGTTCTGATGCAGAAAGACGGAGTAATCGCTTATGCATCCAGACAGCTCCGAAAACATGAAGAAAACTACCCCACACATGACTTGGAGATGGCGGCTGTGGTGTTTGCTTTAAAGATTTGGCGATCCTACCTTTATGGGGCTAAGGTACAAATCTTTACCGACCATAAAAGTTTGAAATATATGTTCACGCAGCCCTTACTCAATTTGAGGCAGCGGAGATGGACGGAATTGGTGGCCGATTATGATCTTGACATAGCTTACCACCCAGGGAAAGCCAACTCTGTGGCCGATGCTCTGAGCAGGAGGAGGACGGAGGTGGAAGTCAGGAAAGATGCGGAGGTGCTGGTCAATATGATCAGGACTTTTAATCTGAATGCTCTGTCCACGGATGTCGAACCTCTAGGCCTAGGAGCGGCCGACCAGGCCGATTTGCTCACTAGAATTAACATTGCTCAAGGAAAGGATGAGAATCTTAAGAAAGTGATAAGCAATGATAAGGCCGAGTACCAAACTTCTACCAATGGGACCGTCGTGGTCCATGGGAGAATTTGTGTACCCGATGATAAGCTGTTAAAGGAGGAGATTTTAAGAGAGGCACATCAATCCAAATTCTCCATACATCTCGGGCTCAATAAGATGTATCGTGACCTGAAACGATACTACCATTGGGTCGGCATGAAACGGGATGTGGCCGAGTGGGTCTCGCGTTGTCCAATATGTCAACTGGTCAAGGCAGAACATCAGGTGCCGAGTGGGTTGCTACAAAGCCTACCCGTCCCGGAATGGAAGTGGGACCATATCACAATGGACTTTGTGACTGGGTTACCCACGACCAAGACCAAAAAGGATGCGGTCTGGGTGGTTGTAGATCGACTCACTAAATCCGCTCATTTCATAGCCATCAGGAAAACTGATGGAGTGGAGAAGTTAGCCGGGAAATACATCAATGAAATCGTGAGACTTCATGGTGTACCGGCCAGTATCGTCTCGGATAGGGATGGCCGATTCACTTCACACTTCTGGCAAGCAGTCCAGAAAGCCTTGGGAACCAAGGTGAAGATGAGTACGGGCTATCACCCACAGACTGATGGTCAGTCAGAAAGAGCCATACAAACCTTGGAGGACATGTTGAGAGCCTGCATCCTGGAGTGGGGAGACTCTTGGGAAAGGTACCTACCTCTGGCTGAATTTTCTTACAACAATAGCTATCAGTCAAGTATAGACATGTCCCCATATGAGGCATTGTATGGGAGGCCGTGCCGAACTCCATTATGCTGGACCCAAGTGGGGGAACGAAGCATAATCGTCCCGGCCATTGTGGATGAAACCACTGAGAAGATTAAGTTCCTCAAAAGGAAAATGATAGAGGCCCAAGACCGGCAGAAAAGCTACGCGGACAAGAGGAGAAAAGATCTGGAGTTCCAGGAAGGGGACTGGGTCTATCTCAAAATGATTACCTTCAAGGGCCGGGCCAGAGTATCGAAATGGGGCAAGTTGGACCCGAGATACTTAGGACCATTTAAGGTCTTGAAGAAGATCGGAACGGTGGCCTACAAGTTAGACCTACCGGTAGAGGTGGATGCATTTCATGATGTGTTCCATGTTTCTCAACTCCGCAAATGCTTGTCTGACCGGGATGTGCTCGAGCCTGAGTTGCCACCGGATCTGAAACCAAATCTGACCTTGGAAACATGGCCGGTGAGGATTGAGGACAGGATGGAAAAGGCAACCAGGAAGAAAACCGTTCCTTTTGTAAGAGTGGTGTGGACTTGCAATGGGAAAGAAGAAACAACTTGGGAAACCGAGGTAAAGATGAAGACTGTATACCCGGAATGGTTTGGGTTGGCTATACGGGAATACCAGTCGGATTCGGGGACGAATCCCTCATTGGTGGGGGAGACTTGTAACATCCCAAAACCACACTAAGGCCAAGCTCGGACCATGGGGCCAGAAAAGGAGGCCGGGTCGAAAGACCTTGGTCGTTTAAGGTCATGGTCCGTAAGGGTGATGGCCGGACAAGACGATGGTCCTAATCCGAGCTAAGTAAGGGAGGAAAACAGCTCTCCCGGGCAAGAACGTCAGCTGGGAACACCTGGGGAAGCTTACGGGCCAGTAGGGGCAGTGACACTCCAGCTAAGACAGCTTGTTCAGCTCGCGGCCAGCTCGGCCAGCTGGAGGGAGTGACACTCAGCTGGGGCCAGCTAGTGACCCAGTGAGCTAGCTGGGTCAGCTAGTACTCGGGGCAGTTGGGTGCGACAGGCGAAGGGGTATGGGGGAAGAGGTGCCTGTTCGCAGGGACACCACGAACCAGGGCGACTCTCCCTGAAAAGAGGCGTCTGGTCGATTGGTGCCTGTCGAACAGGGTAGGGTCTCGCCTATAAATACCAAGGCCCCTGCGACTTGTTCGACATCAGTTCCTGCAGAGGAAAAACCGTAAACAGAAAGAAAAGAGAGAATAACCGATTACGATCGGAAGTGAGAAAGAAAAAGGCTACGACCAGGAAAGATGTCCGGGGAAGGGGAAGTTCTGGCCGTCGAGAAAGGCAAAGGCCTTGCCGATCCTGATCAAGCCCGAAAGGTACGATTGACTAAACCCGTGTCTAACCGTCGATCCTGGATTGCCGGTGGCAACCGTTGCGATCCCGGAACCGGACTGACAGGGCTCGGTCTTGCTACCTTGACTTATCTCCCTCTCTACCTTTCTTATACGGCTGATCCGTGAGATCTGGCTTCGGCCGATCTCATGTGAAAGCAGTTACGTTGTGTCGCAACTGCTCGGGCATTACTTAGAGTGCGAAAAGCGGTTACCAAGGTCGGGTCGCTTAGTGCGCCTGGATCAAGGCCACGGGCCGATCTGGGTTGAATCCGTAAAGGAACCTTTGGCCGTAGGGTCACGTCGGGATGCCTAGGAAGAGTTGCGAACAATAACTGTCGGTTGCCTATGGGAATCGTCTGGTTCGTAAAGAATCTGGACGGGACGTACGGTTGGTGCCAAGGCTCGGTTAAACGCGACCTGTGGACCTTCGCGTCTGTTCGGCCAATGACACCGTTTGGAGCGAGGGGCCTTACGGTCGGTTGCGAGTGGATAGGGTGAACCGGTACGAGTGTGTAAACGTACCAGAAACATGCCACGCGTGTCTTTGGCCGGTAAAACCACTTGGCCGACGGACCTGGTCCGCTTGTGAACCATCGCGACCGTTCGGCGTGATTGCACCTGTTCGGTTCAAAGGCCATCACGGCCGAGTCTCGACTTCGACCCACAGAACCGGTGTGAGAGTCGGCATGCCTCGGATGTGTAGGAACATATCCTTGGGTGACCGTACCTCTACGGTCAGTACAAGTGGTGATGGGAATCAGGACACGGACGGCACTTTCGGACCAGACAGGGAAGCATTTGGTTCGCGGATGGAGGTTGGCCAGAGCAGTACAAGAAACCACGACCGTGGTACGGAGACTGTCGACCGTGGAACGGGAAGTCATGACCGTGTCATCTATCGTATCGACCCAAAACGACCCGGAACTGAGTTGAGGAAAGATCAACGACCGAACGACCGAATTCTTCGACCCAGAATTCAAATCTCACACCCAAGTGACCAAGAAAATGAGAACGAACGAGTCAGATTGGCTTTGGTACGGGGAAAATCAGAAGACGGACGAGAGGACCCTTTCTCGGACGTGAAGAACAGCCGGACCAAGGGACGGACGTACTACAAGGGCCATTTGACAAGTTCAAGCTCAAGGGACTTCAGATTCAAGTTGAAGCCATGATTCAAGGCCGTGGACTTAAGCTGGAACCGACAGGCCTTCCAAACGGCTCGACCTGGTTGACCCTGATCCAAACAAGCGCAGCCGAGTAGCCGAAGAGTCACTTCTGGAGCAGCCGAAGGGTCAATTTTGCCTAGTCAACTCTTTAATTAGCTGACAGTTTCTAAGCTTAGTTTTCTGTATTTTCTCACCTAAACTCTTTGACTCTAAAATCCTATAAGTGTCAAAACTCTTCGAATGCAATAAACACCTTTTGATCTTCTTTTATCGAACTTTCGTTCTCGTGAGCAATCGGCCGCGAATCTCTCTGTTCTTTTCGGACAGTCTAACTGCTGGTAAGGGTCACTTCCACAGTTAACCTCCCAAGGGTGTCGTGGTGGGTCATATCCACGGTCCAAAGGAGAGGGAATACTAGAGGCCTTCTGCATCCTCTAACGGTCCCTAACAATCCATCGCAATCCGTAAGTGCTAGTAGCCTTCGGGCCAAGAACTATCCAAGGACGTACCACCTGAAGTACTAATCCAAGTCCGACCTTCTATCAAGTGGTATCAGAGCCGCTTCTGGTTGGTACAACAATTCCATCTTGTCATCTCCTCCAAAACTTTCTCTCGTTTCAAAAAAAAAAAAAAAAAAAAAAAACACACAATCCTTTTCTGTCTATCTATTCCGCTAGCTGAGTCTGTTCCCATTCAGTTGATTCAAAAAAAAAAAAAAAAGTGAGTAAAATAGAACCTGGAGAAATCGGTTCTAGGGATAG